>JXTC01000117.1:191141-250566 GCA_002914845.1 Trema orientale
TTTGAAGAAGAATTCGTTCCTCTTCCTATAGTTGCTATTGACAATGGTCAAGATACTCAAGATCTTGTTCTTGATAATATTATTGTTCAAGATGCAATTGCTCCAGTTCAAGATAATATTCAGGAGGTTCCTATCCCAGTTGAGGCAAATACTCCTGTAGAGCAAACTCAACAATCTCAAGAACTAGTGCCCTTAAGGAGGTCCACTAGAGAAAGGAGAAGTGCGATTCTGGATGACTATGTCGTATATCTCCAGGAACATGAGTTTTACACTAGGATAGTAGAAGATGATCCAATCAACTTCACATAAGTTAAACAAAGTTCTAATTCTCAAAAATGGATCAATGCCATTAATGAGGAAATGAAGTCTAAGAGAGACAATGGCGTTTGGGATCTCATCAAACTGCCTGAAAGTTCGAAGCCCATTGGTTGCATATGGATATTTAAGACCAAATGGGATTCGAAAAGCAATGTTGAGAGATATAAGGCACGTCTTGTCGCTATAAGCTTCACACAAAAGGAAGGCATTGACTTTAAAGAGTCCTTCTCTCCGATTGCTTCAACGGACTCCTTTAGAGTTATTATGGCACTTGTGGCTCATTTTGACCTTGAGCTTCATCAGATGGACGTTAAGATAGCATTTCTCAATGGAGATATTAATAAAATAATATATATAGTATAACTAGAAAACTTTATATCGGGAGATCTAAAGTCTATAGTCTGCGAACTCAAGAAGTCTATCTATAGTCTCAAGCAGGCTTCCCGTCAATAGTATCACAAATTTCATAAGATAATTCTCTCACTCGATTTTAAGGTGAATCCTGTTGATGATTGTGTATACCATAAGTTTGATGGGAGTAATTTTATCTTCCTGGTGCTTTATGTTGATGATATACTACTGGCAAGTAGTGATATATGCTTATTGCACGACACCAAGAGATTTCTTGCGAAGAATTTTGAAATGAAAGATCTTGGAGCCGCCTCTTTTATATTAGGTATATAAATATACCAAGATTGCTATCGGGGTATCCTTGGGTTGTCACAAAAGAGCTATATTGAGAGGGTGCTCAGTAGGTTTAGTATGGAAAAGTGTGCACCAACAGATACTCCGGTGTCTAAAGGACATAAATTTAACCTCAGCCAAAGCCTCAAGAATGATGTTGATAAAGAAGCCATGCAACATTTTCCTTATGTGTCGGCTGTAGGGAGCCTGATGTATGCTCAGATATGTACGCGTCCGAATCTTGTGTTCATAGTTGGCATACTGGGTAGATATATGAGTAACCCTAGAGTGGATCATTGGAAGGTAGCAAAGAGGGTTATGAGGTACTTACAGAGAACAAAAGAATACATGCTCACTTATCAGAGATCGGATATTTTGGAGATTATTGGGTACTCCGACTCTAATTTTGCAGGATGGCTAGACAGTTTAAGATCCACATCGGGCTATGTCTATCTTTTAGCTGGATGAGCTATTTCTTGGAAGAGTGCCAAGCAGACACTCGTAGCTAATTCAACTATGGAGGCAGAATTCATAGCTTGTTATGAGGCATCCAATCAGAGAAAAGGCTGCGAAACTTTGTCACCGTACTGCATGTAGTAAATAGCACTGAGAGGCCATTGAAACTTTATTGTGACAATATTCCAACAGCAACAGGAGCTCATCAAAGTCAAAGCACATTGACATTAAGTTCCTAACTGTTAGAGAAAGAGTACAGAGTTGTTTAGTATTAATTGAGTATATCAGTACAAACTCTATGATAGTGGATCCGCTCACTAAAGGTTTACTACTTAAAGTCTTTCCGAGCACACTGCTCGTATGGGTGTTGTATTTTTGGATGGTGTGTAGTTTTAGTGGGACTTTATAATTTGGTTTAGATGCTTATTGTGTGATACTTATTTATGTTTGTATACTACAATATTTTGGTTGATGATGGTTTTCATTGTAGACTCTGTTCATTATATATTATATGATACATTTCATATTTTCTTGCTTTTCCATTGTGGTTAACAATAAGGTTTGCAGTAATGCATTAAAGGGGAAAGACTAAAGTCGATCTCAATAAAGTTTCGGATGGACCAGTTGGAAATAGGCACAATAAATCACATTGCGTGTAATTTCCATGCCATATTCCATACTCGATCTGTGTCATTCGGGTGTATTAGTACGGTGATCATTGAGGGTTCTAGTTGCCATCTAAATAAGTGTAACGACGAGTGCTTTAGTTTCGTACTGATATGTCTGATGGACGGAATTATAACTTCGGAGATATTCAAGAATAATATAGCATATTCATGGCTAATAATATAGCATATTCATGGCCATACTTCAGTTTTGTAATACAATTCTATTTGATTCATATGTGACCCGAGTGGAAGATTGTTAGGAAATTCTATTTCCTATGTTGGGCCACATATTTTAAATAATTGTGTTGGGCCATATTATTCTTAAGCAGACCCAATAAGTGATTTAATAAGGCTGGTCAAGATATCCAAATAGGTATGGATACCAATATGGATACTTTGTTAGTCACCTAGTTGGGTATGATGGATACCCAACAAGGACAATATAAAGAGAATATTAAGGTTATGGCCCCTACCACATTTTCACGTATGCTCATTCTCTTTGTGGCCTGCCATCAGTTACAGAAAGTTCCATCTGAGTATTTTAGGGATTAGGTTGTATAGAAGATCAAACCCTCAGGTAATCACAGTCACTTTCTGACGCTTCCACCTTCGGTTCATCGTCCAGATTACAACTATCTATCATGGACTCAGGTATACTCAATGAATCCCTCCCTATCAGTTTTGCATGAATGATCAAAGGTTTGTGTTTGGTATTTGCAATCCCATATTCATTCCTAACACTTAAATTATGATAGTCATTAAATAATGATCCAACAGCTAAAAATAAATACTTACAGATAGGCCTAAAAAAAAAAGGGAAAATGACATCACATACAACTTTTTCAAAAATAATTCTCAAAATATGATACGGAGCAAAACACTTAATTTTGTATGATCCATATTAGAAAAATAACAGTTTCTTAATTTCTTTTTCCCCTCTATTTCTCTCATCTCTCACTCAGATCTAAGAGCTCAACTTTCCACTCTAGCACCAACTAGTACTTGCCGTTGCAAGTCAAAATACCAGCTGAAGCCAAAATAGTGAGGAGGAGGTGGCTTTTGTCACCATGTTCGAGACCTATGGCGATGGTGGGAGTACCAATGAGAGAATTGGGACAGTCATAGAGGATGAGATTAAGCAGAAAGTGGTGAGGGAGCAGTGAAGGAGGAGGTCTCTATCACTTTTAATCTCATTATTTTATTTTTATTTTTTAGAATCTTCTTGGTTTTTTCCCTTTTTCTGCTCTTTGGTGTTGTTTATGGTGTGTACATTCTTATTATTGATGTAAAAGAAGAAGAACCAACAATGTTATTGGTAAGGATTTTACTTCTTGGTTTAACTTTTATGTATTTCTATTGAATACTCATTTAAACATTTTCAAGTGAGCTCTGCTTATGAAATCTTGTGATTTTTAATGATTTTTTAAAATTGGATTTTATTGGGTTTGTGATTGCTTTTTTTTTTTTTAATAATTGGCTTGGTTTGGACTCAAATGTTTGTTTTTTTAGTTTTTTTTTTTTTAACTTATTTCTATGCATAGAAAGCTTGGTTTTGTTGAGAGTGAAGTTCAGGTGTTTGAGGAAATACATGTGAAGGATCTAGTACCTTGGAGTTCCTTGATTAAATGGTAGTGTTGCCTTTAGGGACGCTGGAATCAGTATATTAAATTTTTAATGATTGTTTAATGAAAAAGTAACATTATTTAGTTTTGGTGCTCTAGAATAATTATTTAGTTGTATTTACATTTTAATTGATTCAATTCCCAGATGAGGAGTTGCAGCTAAAAGATGAAGGAGGTCATGCACTGCATCACACTTCAGGAGGTCATGCACTGCATCATGCTTCATGAGATTACTGTTATCAATAGTGGGTGTTCTTGTTATTCATTGAAGTTATTCCATTGATGTGATAATTCGAATTCTTTTTTCATAATGTTGTTATGTATCAAAATTATTTCAGTGGCTTATAGTTCTGATATGTTTTGGATTATTTAGACTTTTGAGATCTTTTTAGGAAGTTAGTATTGGATTATTTTTATGCACATAGTTGCTCTATTTATTGCTACAAATTTATGATATTATTTTTGGTAATAATTTTGTTGTTTTATACACATAATTTGGAGTATTCTCGTTTTCAGTATCATATTCTTTTACTTAGCTACAAAGCATTCTACAAAATAGAAACCACAATGGTTTCCTGCGATTTACTTAGTTACAGAGCCTTCTGCTAAAAAAAACCACAATGATTTCCATGGTTTCTTGTGATTTACTTAGGTACATGGCATTTTGCAAAAATAAAACCATGATGGTTTCCAGAAAAGTTCCGTAGTTTTCTTAATTTATTTAGCTACAGGGCTTTCTGCAAAAAGAAAACTACGATGATTTGCAGGAAATATTCGTGGTTTTCAGTGATTTACTTACGTATAGGACCTGCTAAAGGATATCAAACTAGTTTCTAGGAAACCTTTGTGGTTTCCTGTGATTTATTTACATACAAGAAATTCCGCTAATAGGAAATCAAATTGGTTTCTAGAAAATCTTTGTGGTTTCCTGCCGTGTTTTCTAGTTCTCAAAATATTTAGAAAAATATCCTTAAAAAGTCGTACGGAAATTTTATTATTTTTAAAAGGTCGTAAATTTGGCAATATTATTTGAAAAATAGGTATAAGTGTCCAAAATCCAAAAAAAAAAAATACCAATCAGATTATGGCCCAATATATATATATATATATATATATATATATCTTGATTGACCTGAGCAGTTATGTATTGATCTTTACGAATTGTTTTGGTAAAGGGCTTATAATAGGAAATTTTGTAGATATTCCCCGGAATATATAACATCAACAAAAGAGGAAATAGGCCCCACTAATTCTAGGTGGCTCACACACTATTGTTTTAATGTACACAAAATTTATATTAGTGGTTCACCTTTAATGCGAGTACCACGTCTATTTTTCTACTGCGGGTTTTTATTATAATGACGAAGAATTTTAAGAACTCACACCTCAAGATTCTCGGAACTGTACAACTTCACTCTGTTATCCTTCTCTACCTAAATGGATTGTGAGGACTGCCAAAGAGAATGGATGACTTGGAGCATATTTTTTAGTCCTTGAAGAGCTCATCAATCGTGAAAAACCGAGCACGAATAGAGACCCTAGAAATCATTTATGACATAGAGACACAACAGGTCGATCACAAGGGGATGGGTGATGTCCATGCAAAGGCTGCGCGCTTTCTAACGAGGAGGGAGACTCGTACCCTAGCGGAGAAGGGTACGTGACCTTAAAAACAGCGTGGAATGAGCGTCAAATTAAAGGCATCAACCTAGACTCATATTCTCAAGATAGAATACTTGAAAATTCTCATCATTTTCATGTTACCTAGAATAACAAAAAATGTAATAATAAAAATATTACATAGTCTGGAGTAATTAAAGGAGAACTTTTCATTTTAACTAAAAATTTAGAGGTAATGATGTTGTACGACGCTTTTAAACAATCGTATATTGTAATTACATTCGGAGTTTCGCATGATCATGTGCTTGATATAGTCCCCAAGTGGCCATTGTGTACGGAAGTTTATTTGTCACCACACCTAGATATTCCCTATATTTTGTTGCGACAACGGACAAAATGGCCCACTTGGGCGGTTGGACAATTCTCTTGTCCAAACTCGTTTTGGCTGCAAATAGTATATACTCCTTGGTCTTATTAATAATCGTCCTTGTATAGTTATCTCGGCCTTTTATTACCATTGATAACATCATTAGTTAGCATATCACTTCCCCATTTCCAAACGAATTTAGGAGTGGATTTTAGTAATCCCACAACGCCATGTGACCCAAACTCGTGAGAATTTTTCTCAAGAACTATGCAATGCCTTAATTGTCACTTATGACCAAAACGGTAATGAACTGCAAAAGCAGCATGTGAATGTTTTTTAAATTACTGATTGAGTCGATATGGTATCTTAAATGACCAAGAACATACTCGTGCACTTGCTACTTTTATTTAAGGAAGACGTTTTCTTATGCATTTATATTTTATACGACTTTAAAAAAATAATTAAGATCAAGATTTTCAATTTTTTTGCAGGTTAAAGTTCCAAAAATTTTTAAAAAAATGCTACTATGATTTTTATTTTATTATTTCCTTTTTTTTTTGTTTAATATATCGTGTTGTTTTAAGCAATACAGTATTGTTCTGGTCATCAAAATTTTTTACATTTCGAAAACATGTACGAGTTTTTTTTTCGTTTATATATAATAGCAATGGATAAATTTGAAACACAAGTTATTACAAAGAATATTTTATAAAAGAAAAAAAAAAGTGCATAATGACAGCAAAATCATGGTTTTAGAAGTAATCATTTCTATACTTCTCGAATTCTGTTGTAAAAAACGATAACTCGTTATACATTATTATATTTTAAAAGAGCCAAGACAAGTTTTACCGAGCTTCAATTTTATTCAACTGATTTTCATTCGCTTTTAAAATCTAGAAGTAATCCGCTACAAGCAATCCCTAAACCTCTAATATAGTGTCTTTCAAATCTGTTTCATTTTTTAATCAGATCTAGAGAGGTCTTTTGAATACCTTCATGTTAAAAATCTTCCTTTAGAGTCGTCAAGCCTAGCGGTTTATGACACTGATGATGATGGATATGGGATTGTTGTGGTGTTTCAGATGGATGTCGTGAAAGGGGTCTGCTGTGGCATTTACTGATGAACACTATAAAGATGAGTCTGTTGTGGCGTATACTATGGACACCTTAAAGTAGTTTTTTTTTTTTAGTGGGAGGTGGCATATACAATCATATACCTTGTAATAGGAATTAATAGTCCACACTCTTACTTAGTTTGGACTTTGGAGTGATATAAAGATGTATCTTGAGGGATATTTCTAGTTTCTTTAGAAACGTATACTTTTTTTGCAACTGATTTGGCTAATTATTAATTTAATTCCTTTAAAGAGTCATTCAAAAAAGAAAGTATCCTTTCACTTCTAATTAATATTTGAAAGCTTTTTATCTCAAGTCTTAGGCTGAACCCGAGTCACGTAACTGAATGTTAGCTGTTTACTTTTGAGTGATAAGCTCCAGCAGATATTTTTTAGAATATTTACTAGAAATGGCCCTTTTTTTAAGACCAATTTAAAAAATGGCTGTTTTTACACCTATTTAAATAAATGACCACTTTATAATTTTATTTTTAAAAATAGCCTTTTTCAGTTGATCTATTTTCTTATAAAGTAAATCAATTTTTAAAAAAATAAATAATTTTTTTAGAAAAAAAAAATCAATTTTTTTAAAAAATAAATTTTTATATTTTGATATACTAAATAGAGTAAATCAATTTTTTATAAAGTAAATCAATTTTTTTAAAAAAATAAATCAATATATTTTGATATACTAATAGTTTTTATCCATTGGGGCTAGTTCAGTGGGTGGAGTGTGTCACGACCGAAAATCCAAGGCCGTGACTTTTAGTAAATTTATGTTGAAACAGTGATAAATAGTGATATTCCAAAATTCCAGAAAATCGAGTACTTGAAATTTTAGGTTTTAGTCCTCAAAAGTGAGTAAATTACAAAATCATGAAACTTTCCATTTCTTTCAATTTCTCAAGAAAATCTATATTTAAAAATGGAGAGAAATTATAAATAATTAGTTTGGAAACGTTTACTAAATCATGAATTTTAATGAAGCATTCAATTAAAACTTTAGGCCCAATGTCCAAATAATTTACATAAAATCGTTTGTACTTCGAAGCACACAATTTAATGCTAAAATCGTCCTCATACATCCACTTAGTAAATACACTATTATTGGCTAAATAAATTTGACAAGAAAAGGAAGAGAAAAAATAGAATAGGAACCAACCATCAAAGATGTGGGAAACGATATACATATGCCAAACAAGCTTGTCAAGCCATCCAGATTATAACTCCAAAATAAATCACCTGAAAGTATGAAGAAGTAGGGGTTGAGCACGTGAATGCTCAGTAGAGATTCGATTACAAGTTTTTATACATAAGAAATATACTCACGTTGAAGGTCCTGCATGGTTAGTATTCCATTCAAAACAGTTCACAAAATTCAAGTGGAAATCATAGTCCAACGGTTCAAACATTCCAAACCATTGTAAAACATCCATCAAAACCAGTACATATCTATTCAAGCCAATATATAACAATGTATGTAATCATGATGTCCGAAGTGTCCTAGTGGATCACTCGTCACTCCGAGCCACCTAAAAAAATGACCGTAAGTCCGATCACCCTATGTGGGCGTCGTCAGTCCGACGGCCGCGTTAGTGTGTGAATGCAAGCATATGCTATATGAATGACATGATATCAGAGTATGTACTATTTCCACAAAATCTCAAGATAACCATGCAGTATTCTTTAATCAAATAGCATTTATTCCTCAAAACTGAGTTTTTAAATCATTTTGGATTTTCTATAAATTTCGGCATTATAACAGCCATTTTTGATCAAAACCCAAAAATCCAATTTCCTGCATAAAACAGTTCAAAACAGTATAAATGACACGCCAACCAGTATGGCGTGTCTCCCAGGCAGTTTATATCTCAAATCAATTCAAAAACAGATATAAACACAATTTTTTATAATTAATTTCACGAAATTCTATATTTATTCAAAATATGTGAAAATTAAAATTAAATCGATTTTAAAGATCAAGTAATCGAATTCCTACTTCAATCGAGTGTCCAAATACCGTTATAGGGCTATGGAGAAAGTTTGGCGTCGTTTGGGTGTCGTTTGGAGGACCGAGTGTCGTTTTCGAACCGATCAATATGTTTGAAAACTAGAATTTTCAATCGGAGCTTCTGATCGTGAAACGGACTTCACCACTGAATTTAGAACACCCCAAAACCCTAGGTTAGACATATAATTCGTCAAATTTGGGTGCGGGCCCCACGGCACGCAAATCGAGACGATCTAAGCCGTTCAATTTAGTTTTTTGGGCCCGACACCAAATATAGGTAATATATATAAATATATATATCAAAATTCTTGTTTTCACGAGCAGATCACAAATATGAGGTTTGTTTTACGATTTAACGGTCAGATTGTGAAATTTAAATATAAAACTAAATTAACTCAAAATTTACAAAAATGACAAAATTCAATCCAGGCAATTTCAAGTTGAGATATATATACTATGTTGAAGATCGTGATGAGACAAATCCATCGGGACCGATTTCACGGCGAATCGACGTCGGAATCTTCGCCGGCAGCCATTTTCCTCTGCAGCAGCTCATCTTCTCCAGTGCCGATTCGGAGCTCCGGTGGCGTCCAAACTTCAGTGGCGAGCTTCCCTGGCGACGATGCAACGTTTTGGGCAGTCCTCAGTAGCTGACGTTGGCCGGAGCGCGTTTGTCGGTTGTGAACCTGCGCTGCTCGCATCGGCTAGAGGAAAGAAGAAGAAGAAGAAGAAGAAGTCGTGGGGGAGGAGAGAGAAAGAGAAAAAAAAAATATATGTATTTAGTTTTTTTCAGTTTTTTTTTTTAAATAGGTAAAAGGACAAAATTATCCTTATAAAAACAGGATTTTTACATCTTTCCCCCCTTAAAAGAATTTCGTCCCGAAATTCAAATACGATAAAGGTACAAGTAAAACAACAAGGGGTAATAGTCAAAAGGAGAATGAACCAATGGTCATAGAGTGAAGGAGTAGCAAATCAAATACTGGTTTAATCAATAAGTGTGAAACATACACTCTTCACTTAGTGTTAACTTCACTTGGTATTAGGGCTCCGCCAATATACCAATGTCACATAAAGGTATATGATAAGGACGTTCACAAAAGACTTGGAATCGCAAAATAACTCATCAATAGGCATGAGGCCTTGATACCAGAGTTAGGAATCGATGACCCCAAATTGGTAATTATTCGCAGAAGCAGTAGCTTTAATCAAGACTAGAAGTCGAAAACACAAGACTTCTATAATTAGAACGATGATTGTTAGGCACCAATACAGTATAGCAGACCAAATGTCAGGTATGTACAATACCATCCCTAGATCACAATAGATCAATAACACACTGGGACAATTCTATTTGTCTATAGCTAAACTTGGTCCTAATCACTCACTGAGTCCAAAAACTCTAACAAGCTTCTCATCAAGACAAGATTGCTCCTTAACAGGGTTTCGAATGGGAAACAAATACACTTGTGTTACACCAGATACAAGATAGACGAGTTTAGAAGTCAAAAACGACAACAAAAGTACAATGACATAAGTCATTTACTGTTCCTCATAACGAATGAGTAACGATCATATACACAAGACATTTCTAATCAATGACAAGACTAGAATCACCATGAATGGAAATCTCTAACATAAAAGCAATTAGCACATCAAATGCCAATGAAACCGCAACAGTCCAAGCATATAAAATGCAAGTATCCACATAATAAATATAGTCCAAAGACTCCCAAGTCTTTCATCTTAAGTTATATCACAGGGTATTAACTCATACCGTAATTTAACCCAAAGACTCTTCAAGTCTCTTTGTCCAATAAGGAATTATAATAACAATCCCAAATCATCAATCACTTTCAAAGAAAGTCTTTGATAGAAGGAAAAGTCATATAGAAATGACTCAAAATCCAATATGCAAATAAAACCAGTAACAATACTACAATGCCCCAGAAACAAGGTTTCAACAGAATAGGTTGTCTCTGCAGCGACACCTGTCTTCTATCGACTCATTTTGTTTTAAAATTCATAAACAATTTTTCAAAAATATTTTTGAAAGCATGCGACACAAAGTCAGGGGTATATAGGAATACTACATCAGTTCACAATAAGGTCTCACCTTGACCATAGATAAACTAAACTTGAACTTCAAGTATTCCGTTTTAAAATCTAATAACAAGAGTTCAATAATTCTCTATATAGACTCATGAGTGAATTGATCCATATGCCTTCAATTATACCACCATAATGATGCTTGGATCTATCTTAAATTAAGTAATGAGTCATAAACTGTACTCAATACCAATGAACTCAACGATGACTCTAATCTACAACAGATCATAACAAGAGTCTCCAATACGAGGAGTTCTCAACACTTAGGATATCAAATCAAATCAACCACACAAGTGCTCAATCATCTAATTGAGACCAACAAGGTGAAGTCATTCCAGTTTGACTTATCCAATAAACAATACATCTATTGAACACCAAGGATTTTAACAATCCAATGAACAATAATATCATGTATACTTCAATTTTTATAAGCAAGTCACATATACAATAGAGAAGTTTGAAAAGATAAACATATCCAAACAACAAAGTAAATATAGTCATAATGACAAGATTTTACAAAACTTCCAATTTAAGTTTTCAAAATATAAAATTTCTCCATTTACACAAGGTTCCATACATGCTAGCAAAACTAATTTTACTTAGCAAAATTCTTGTAACAAGATATCATACATTTGATTTTTAGAAATATATGCACAAATTTTTAAAAATTTACATGCATACCACAAGTAAATCATTCTAACGATTTCTTTTAAAAAAATTCGAACTTATCGCCAAAAGTTACCACATAATTTTTCCATAAACATATTACGTTTATTTCCAAGTCAATTTATGAATTTATTTTCCAAAGCTCTCATTGGATTCAAAATCAGGTGACAAGTAGAAACTCGATAATTCTTAACAATTGTATCTACTATATTCAAAACTAGAAAAAAAATATTTAGAAATTTTATTTCTAAATTAACACCACTAAATGTATAATGATATCTCACAAGTACCACAACTAGTTTTAAGTAAATCAATTATTTAAATTTTATATTCCTAGCCATTTCACAAACCTTAAATTCAAATAGTATTATTAATTTTTAAATCCAAACGTTCCTTGAAAAATATAAATTACATACACCCAAATATTATTCAAAATTAAGACATATATCGTTTCTTTGAAAACTAAAATGATACATTGGTTAATTGCAAATCTCCTCTTCATGCAAAACCAATTTTATTAACTTGATATTTTCAAAAGTTTCAAGGCCAATTTATCAAGCTTATGTCTAACTAAATTTCAATTTTGCGAAAATGTCTACCGCATTTAAATCCAAAATTATCAAATTAGAATTTTCTAAAGCTTCAAAACTGATTAATCAGGTTTTAAGTTTAACCAATTTCTAAAATTTCTATATTTAAGGGCCACATAAATAAATTTGGCAAAATTAGTGCAATGCAACATTCAAGCCAATATGACATATCATACCAATTTATTAACCAATTAGATTCCACTAATTCAAGAATTTTCTTGCAAATATTAAACTTGGTAAGACTAGACAAGAACACATTTTTTTTTTATAACCAAGTTCATATTATTAAATCAATTCATGAATAAAAACTAACATATCGTGTCCACTAAAAAGTCCAACCAATGCATGATAGAAAATTATGAAAACATACTACTATACATTCAAACTAGTTACTCATATATAAACAATTTCCAAGAAATTCAAATCACAATTCCACAAGCACAAATAATGTCAAGTCATGCCAATCAAGACACAAGACACTAAATTGTTATCTTAGAACCTATGAAGTTCATATAGCTTATCATCATAATGGATATAAGAGTATAAGAATTGATGTCCATTTGAATTTAGAAATTTCAACAAGAGTAAAATTCACTAGTCTCGTGTCATCCCGACACTTCTGAGACAATAACTTCAGGGTTATAACTATCCTAAGGATATCAAAGTTCCATTCTAGGGAAGTGAACGAAGGATTCAGAACGAATCAGAGCAAAGTCAACATATTTAGCTGATTCCTAAGTGATGTATGAGGTATTTATCAAATACTTTTCTAAATCATTTTTAAATACAAAAATACCATAGGCAAAATCCCAGACAGATCTGAAGCCTAAAGCTCTAATACCAAAACTGTCACGACCGGAAATCCAAGGCCGTAACTTTTAGTAAATTTATGTTGAAACAGTGGTAAATAGTGATATTCCAAAATTCTAGAAAATCGAGTACTTGAAATTTTAGGTTTTAGTCCTCAAAAGTGAGTAAATTACAAAATCATGAAACTTTCCATTTCTTTTAATTTCTCAAGAAAATCTACATTTAAAAATTGAGAGAAATTATAAATAATTAGTTTGGAAACTTTTACTAAATCATGAATTTTAATGAAGCGTTCAATTAAAACCTTAGGCCCAATGTCCAAATAATTTACATAAAATCGTTTGTATTTCGAAGTACACAATTTAATGCCAAAATCGTCCTCATACATCCACTTAGTAAATACACTATTATTGGCTAAATAAATTTGACAAGGAAAGGAAGAGATGAAATAGAATAGGAACCAACCATCAAAGATATGGGAAACGACATACATATGTCAAACAAGCTTGTCAAGCCATCCAGACAATAATCCCAAAATAAATCACCTGAAAGTGGGAAGAAGTAGGGGGTGAGCACGTCAATGCTCAGTAGAGATTCGATTACAAGTTTTTATATATAAGAAATATACTCACGTTGAAGGTCCTACATGGTTAGTATTCCATTCAAAACAGTTCACAAAATTCAAGTGGAAATCATAGTCCAACGGTTCNACCATGCAGTATTCTTTAATCAAATAGCATTTATTCCTCAAAACTGAGTTTTTAAATCATTTTGGATTTTCTATAAATTTCGGCATTATAACAGCTATTTTTGATCAAAACCCAAAAATCTAATTTCCTACATAAAACAGTTCAAAACTGTATAAATAACACGCCAACCAGTGTGACGTGTCTGCCAGGAAGTTTATATCTCAAATCAATTCAAAAATAGATATAAACACAATTTTTTGTAATTAATTTCACGAAATTCTATATTTATTCAAAATATGTGAAAATCAAAATTAAATCGATTTTAAAGATCAAGTAATCAAATTCCTACTTCAATCGAGTGTCCAAATACCGTTACAGGGCTGTGGAGAAAGTTTGGCGTCGTTTGGAGGACCGAGTGTCGTTTTCGAACCGATCAATATGTTTGAAAACTCGATTTTTCAATTGGAGCTTCAAATCACAAAACGGACATCACCACTGAATTTAGAACACCCCAAAACCCTAGGTTAGACATATAATTCGTCAAATTTGGGTGCGGACCTCACGGCACGCTAGTCGAGACAATCTAAGCCGTTCGATTTAGCTTTTCGGGCCTGACACCAAATATAGGTAATATATATATATCAAAATTCTTGTTTTCACGAGTAGATCACAAATATGAAGTTGTTTTACGATTTAACGGTCGGATTGTGAAATTTAAATATAAAACTAAATTAACTCAAAATTGACGAAAATGGCAAAATTCGATTCGGGCTATTTCAAGTTGAGATAAATATACCATGCTGAAGATCGTGACGAGATAAATCGATCGGGACCAATTTTACGGCGAATCGACGTCAGAATCTTCGCCGGCGGCCATTTTCCTCCGCGGCAGCTCATCTTCTCCGGCGCTGATTCGGAGCTCCAGTGGCATCCAGACTTCAGCGGCGAGTTTCCCTAGCGACGGCGCAACATTTTGGGCAGTCCTCGGCGGCTGACGTTGGCCAGAGTGCGTTTGTCGGTGGTGAACCTGCGCTGCTCACGTCGGCTGGAGGAAAGAAGAAGAAGTCATGGGGGAGGAGAGAGAAAGAGAAAAAAAAATATATGTATTCAGTTTTTTTTAGTTTTTTTTTAAATAGGTAAAAGGACAAAATTGCCCTTATAAAAATAGGATTTTTACAGAGTGGGTAGAGATTGGGTACTAGGTCAGGAGTTCAACTCCTAGGATGAGTAAGTTATTTTCTTTTAATTTGTAATAAGTAGAGGTCATTAGCTAAGTCATACTTTAATTTTAAAAAAATGTGGTCATTTTTTTAAATAATTTTCAAAATTTGATCATTTTTTAATAGTATGTGAAAAATAATTATTTTACAAATTATGATCCAAAATATGATCACTTAGCTAAAACCTCTATCGGGTTAAGTAGGCAATTGCCACTTTTTTCAAATGTTTAACTAAATTTACCACCACCATTAGATTTTACCACTTTTGGGAAGGAATTAATCATGAATTCATCAAGAATACATCAAGAATCCATCAAGATCACCATCGACGTCAAGAATCTGTCAAGAATCCATCAAGAATCTATCAAGATTGTCAAGAATTCATCAAGAACCTATCAAGAATTCATAAAAAAAAGTGGTATGGTGGTAGATTTAATTAATAAGGAAGAAAAAGTGGCTTCTAACTAATTTTTTCACCTCTATCTTCTATTTAAAATAAATAAATATGGCCATTTTCCCCCCAAAAAAAATGACACGTGGAACATAAAATTCCACCGCCGTGATGAATGACGTTAATAGATCTTGGATTGATGAATGACGTTAATAGATCTTGGATTGAGTCAAGTCCTAATTAAGTTAATCTCATCCTGCAATTCTGAGATACTAGAATAAAGTTCCATTTTCAATTTTTGTCAACAAAAAAAGATGCTTATAGAGATAATTAAATTGTAACTACTGGTTTTTGAATCAATAAAAAATATCACCTAATTTAAGTATCTATGTTTAATATATGTCTTGTACAATTTAATATAACATTATGTAACTATTTAAAAAAAAAAAAAAGTTCCATAGGTAATATCCCCTGGCCTCCCTAATATATATATATATATATATATCACCCAGCCCCATACAGATTATATAATATATATATATATATATATATACACACACAATACACACATCCCACTCAAAAAAATAAAATAAAGGACGCGTCTACAATAGGGCGTTCCTACATAAGGCCATATTTATACATCGTTTGATGGGAATCTGTGTATAAATAGATTCTCCACAGATTCCCATCAAACGGTGTATAAACAGAGATAGCTATAATAGGGACGCCTCTATTATAGCCGCCTCCAATAAAATTTTAAAAAATAGAGAAGCCCAAAATTTGCTTTAAAACTGAACTGACATATAGTAATTTATTATGAAAAAAAAATGTGGGACTGACATATAGTAATTTATTATGAGAAAAAAAAATGCCGCTTTTTTTTCATTTCTTTTTTTGCTCCGGCCGTACAAAGAAAAGATACGCGTTAATCGACAAGTGGTCATGGCCTCCTGAGAGGGCTGAATAGTCTTGGGCCACTCCTGCTTCTAGTTCAATTTTGGACGCTTCCTTAAAAATCTTTTCTAAAGGTCAGAAAATCCTTTTCAAATAGAAATAAAATGAAAAATAAATCAGTAGTGAGACGCCTGATGGGTGTCACAAGAACCACGTGAGTAATGATGTTTCAATAGGTGTATAATTTCTAGACCAATATCATACATTATAACCAATAATAGAGTAACAAGCCAATATTGAAATTTAGCCACCTAATCTACTAGATATTAGGTAACCCAGAAGGAGCTTGACAACAAAGAGTTTTCAGATCATTTCTTGGTTTTCTTTAATTTCACATATGTGATTGTTAATTGTGTATGGAACTTTGAATTTGTTATTGATGCACTCATTTTTCATGCTAAAAATTTGCTTCAACTGGCATGACATAATTTTTTTTTTAATAGAAATTAGAGACCTTTTAATGTGACATGAATTTAACTCATTATTACAAGTAACAAGTTCTTTGCTGACACATTTCTTCAAGCACGTCTGTAAATTGCCTTATGCCAATGCATTTAGATTGCAGGCTTCTGTATAAGATTGTTTTAAGGGGTTTTCCGACGCACTAGTATGTTCTATGCGAAGGCGCCTAGTCAAGAACACGTCAGGATAAAATTTGCGCTAAAAGGAACACAGTTTTTGTGGTTTCTAAAACTCTATATTGGCGGATCATTGATTATATGTCAGCTTTGGATTTCGTGCCAAAATAAATCTGTAAAGAATACATTGTATTTTTCTTTGGTGAAAATATATGATTACTACGCTGATACGTTATAATTGTCGGCATAGGGCATAAAGTTTTTTTTCAGGGAAAAAGGAAATTTATCAACCTCCGAAAACGTCGATGTTTAACATGTCGGCATATGTTTTATAGGATAAAAATCCAAGAAACAATCTTTTTCCCTCACGTTCTTTCTCTTTCTCTCTCTTGAACCCTCTCAAAACACGCAAATATTCTCTTGAATCCTCTCTCTCTCTCTCTCTCACAGCCATTCTCTGTCTCAAGTAAAAAATTTCTCTCTCTCTCTCTCTCAGCCAGTCTCTGTCTCAAGTAAAAAAATTTTATGTTTGTGTTTTGTGTTCTATTTTTTTTTTTTTTTTTTTGATTTTTTGTATAATTTTCAAAGAATCTCTTTCTCTCTCTCTTCAATTTACGGTATATTTTTTGAATCTCTCTTTGTGATTGATTTCTCCATCTTTTTCGCTCTTGATATTTGGCCGCTTTGGTTCTAATTTGGGAATTTGGTTGTGATTTTGTGGATTATTTGGCTACTGTGATTTTTTTTAATTAGGGACTATTCATTTGCTAGATTTTAAATTTGGAGATTTTGGATTTGGTACTATTTAGTAATGTTTGGTTATTCCCTACTAACTTTTGGGTCTTGGTTCACTTTGGTTTTAGTTTGTGTGCCTAATTTGGTTTGATTTAGTCATGCATATGCCATGTTGTATTTGGGTTATTATGCCTAGTTACCAAATTTTTTTGATTACTTACTAATGCCTATGACTTTGGCATGTTATATTGAATTTATGCCACGTTGTATCATATTGCCTCTTATATTCTGCATATGTATTGAATGTTCATTATTGTGTTAGTATACACACATTTGATACCAAGTGTTGTGTGTGACTGTGTGTTATAGTCTGTTTAGGAAAACACATTTTAAATTTATTGAATTTGTTTAAAAGAGTGTTCATTATTTTATTGCATTAAAAGAAGGACATTCAATATAATAAAACCTTGAACAAAAAAAATTGTACCGTTTTTGGAGGATCTTCACTGGTTGAGATCGTCTAAAAGGGTACAAGTTCTTTTTTTAAGTTAAAATTTTAAGTCACTAAATTATGATATTTTATTAAGTAGTAGTTAAGAATAAAAATAATTTAAATTTAATTAGTATTAAAAATGAATACAATAATTACAATTGTGTAGTAAGTAATTATTATTAATTACTTGTAATATGAAATTATAATTTCAACTAAATGGTAAGTAATCAATAATTAATTAGTATTAAATACTAATTAATAAAAATAAGTAATAAATAATGTAAATCCATTTTAAGTAATAAGGAATATCAAATAATAAATAAATTTAAATGATAAATACTCAGTACTTAATTAGAACTAGTTAATAAATAATAATAATTTCAATTACATAATAATTAATTAGTTAATAATATTACTTCATAGTGATTAATAATAATAATAATTAAGTAATAAATAAAAATAACTCAAGTGTAAGGAAGGAAAAATACCAAATTAAGTAATTGCCCTTCTCATTTATTTAAACTGATTATAAAGTTGCTTTCACATTTGGGAATCGATTATGATAAGAATTAACTACTTATGTTTTTGGTATTTTTCCTTCTTTTTAAGGTTTATCTATACTCACATACTGCACGTATATGTACAATGCGATTTTAATTCTTCTATGCTTTTTGTTGTTCATGAAAGAAAAAAAAAATTACCTTCGACTTGTTCAGGAGTTGTTGAAATTGCAAGTCTCATTAAAGATTATTGAACTATCGAATTTGGACAGTTTAGAATTATATAGTATGAATTATTCCAATTGAGTTAGCTTAGTCATCTTAGTTTGTGGAGGGTCCACCTCGTGTCAACGAGAACAAGATTCTAATATAGGCGCTTGGTGTGCTCTTGAGGTTTCAAAAGAGTGTAAGGTCACTGCTTAGGCTCAAGGTAGTTAGAGGACCAAGAAAAACTACGAGCAACAATGCTTAAGCTATACAATAGGAGCAGGCTGAGATTATCACCAGCCTGAAGCAATAGATTGTCGAAAGGGATGCGTTGCATGAACGGATATTTGCTGATAAGCAGCAGTTTTGATCTAGTCATTTATTGCATAGCTCGAAAATAACGATTTTAACTTTCGTCACTTTTGAGCAAGGATCCCGATCCTGTGAAGCCATAATTTTAGGAGTTAGTTTGTACTTTATTATTTGATTTATGCATAAACAATTTGTACTATATATACTTTATTATACTATAATCGATGAACTTATATGTTTCTTTAATTAATATTGTTTAATTTTAATCTCGTTTGATATGAAAAAATATATATTTTAATTAACTTAATCGGTTTATTTAGTTAAAAAAATTTGTTTTTTAAGACCCTGTTACACATCGGCAAAACATTATTCAATTATTAATTAAGAAAACTACAAAAACAATTATTGATGGGTTTATCGCGTCAGCTCGTAATACACTCGTTTGCTTATGTGTTTCAGGTAAATGCGTCAGTAAAAAGGTTGACCAATTTCAAAAATTAGGTATGCTTATTCCGATGCTTGCTTTATGGCGACGCGATAAATGCGTTGGTGAATGGGTCTTTGTCGACGTGCTTTATGTATGCATTAGCAAATTTGTCAGGATGCTGGGTACCTCTGTTCAAGAGGTATTACAGGACCGTAATGAGAGGATGGGAACTCATAGATATACTTGTACTTGGTTGATTTATGATATGTACAACATGATTATGAACATGGTGACTTTGGTTTTGGTTTTGATTTTGAATATGTAATTGTACTTGAATATTTGTAAATTTGTTTTATAACTGGATTTTGGAAAGGTACTAACTATGCAGGTTTCAAAAGTTGCATTCATACTAAAAAGGTAATTGAATTCCTACTGAGCATGTGAATGCTCACCTCCTTATCTTTCCCCTCTCAGGCGGTGTACAGTGTGATTTGGGCAACTCCGGAGTGGAGTGAGTATGACTAGAAGATTTGTTCTAGTTTAGTAGTTGGTAAATACTTGATAACTCACTTTGGATTTGTAATAACATTTAAGGCTCATACTATAGATTTAGCCTGTATTATCCATTATGCCTACTTGTGATGACAATGGTGATGCATGTTTATGTTTTATTATTATTATTAACAGTCTATGTCTAGTGGTGATCAAAAACTGTGGGAATTTATAATTTAAATTATTTTTATAATCTTTTACAGAAGCTGTCGTTTTTTTTTTTTTAAACTAGTTGTCATTTTTCTAAAGAATTGTAGTTTCTAAAATTTTTTTCAAAAATAAATTATGAATTTCCACTTGTGAAATTTCCCTTCTGTCACTGGCCCGGGATTTGGGTCGTGACAAAGTTACTTTCATCGACGAAGCTTTGCCTATATATACACATCTTTCCAATGCGGTTTTGCACATCTTTTGCTGATGCTAGGACACATTGACAAAGGTTTTCTCTGTAGTAATGCATCATATTTCAAAGTGGAACAAAGCTATTTAAAGCTAAATAATTGATCCACTGGTCATGTATAAAAATGAGTATGTATTTATATACATACAAGACTCATTTGATTTGATCTTCTCTTTTATATTTGTAGTGATGTATAAGTACGTCGAATCGAAAGTATGAGAACCTAAGCAAAAGAAGATAAGAACTGAAAAAACAAATTTAGATTGTTCTATTTCGTAGCAAAGGCTCATTTTTGAATGTTGCTTAAGGAGTTGAGTCTGTGTAATGGAGTCGATGAGAAAGGACAGATATGGTGTATGGTACAAAAATATACCTTATCACAACGTCTAGACAACTACGTGTGAAGTAGTATATCTGTGTGATGATGCCAGGGGCTAACAAAACCCAAACCAATATGCTCCTTATCTTGGTTATTTGAACTTTTGTTATATAGAATTGTGGTGGCTGCCGTTGTCCATTTCTAGCAACGATAATATACAATCAAAGTGGACCTCATTTTCGTTTCATGGATCTTCCATGAAAGGAAATATAGAGTTGTGATTGTTGTTAGTACTGCTCATTTTCACGTTGTATAACATCATATGCACAATTATGAGGAAGTTTTGTCTTGTTTGTTTTGGGGTGGAGAGAATATGTACGTAGACAAAAGGAAAAGCAGCACGTGATGTTTTAGCCACATATGACAACTCGCCCCATCCCCACTTCTCTTCGATTCGACATGTTGTTTCGCCCTTTGCGCTTTAATTGTTGGCGACTTGGCCCATGGCAGCCGAACTTCTCGTTGGTGTGAAGATGAGTAGGATGGTTGTTGGCACATTGTTTGTGTCGTTGTTGTGTGTGTTTTTCCCTTTTTTTTTTTTTAACTTGGAGAAGATTAATTCTTTGTTTTGTATTTTGGATAAAACTGTTTGGATTAAACCTTAATTATTGGTTCTTAACTGTTCAAATTTTAAAATCTATACGAAATGCTAACTTTGGGAATCTTATGGGTGTGTTCTTTAAGGCTACATGAGCAGCAAGGAATATTTCTTGTTAATATCCGTAAAACCATGTTGTCGGTCCATGGTGTTCGATAGTATCATCTTTGTTGTTTGTTTATCTCAAGATTATTACATTGGTGCTTGAATGCAATTTCATTGAAACATCTTCTTTTTTTTTTTGTCATAATTAAATTCGAATAGTAAATTATGTCTGATCAATAAAACAATTAGATCCCAAAATGAAAAGAAAAATAGATAAAGCCGATGTGTCAACTAGTTAAGTTTGTAAAATCTTTTAGTGTCGTATACCAAAACTTGGGAATAAATCTTGTGTTTTCGTCAACGTGGAAGATAGTTTATTAGAAAAGAGATGGGACTGCCATTCTTCACCTCCGCATTGAAGAGGGTTTATAGGGGAAAAAAGTTTACATCCCTAACAAAAATGTCATTGTAATTGCAAAATTTACAAATAATTAAATTTAGTGCTAGAGTGTTACTTTGATTATATATTGAAATTAATTAGTTTGTGCTTCTTTCATATCTGCATCACAATTCTCAACCACTTGCATAATCATAGACCCCATACATTTATTTGGATTCTCAGGTACACAAAATTTATTAGTTGACAAGGACTAGTCTCACTCTCAATGTATTAAAAAAAACGTGCATATGCTTTTGGAATTTCATGATATGAGGTTTTCGAGACAAAGGATAATGTTGGGAGAAATTGACAAACGGATATGGATTTGAGAGAGAGCCTCTAATATTCACATGTAAGCTCCATTAGGGAGACACAAGTCAATCTTCAAATTTGGAGACTTTCCTTGCCAATTGAAGAATCATCTTCTTAATTTGTGGCCAATTTGGTTGAGTATATTTCTTGTGTATATGCCCTCCAAATATGAGCACATCGTATGGTACACATCTAGCTAACTAGGGACGAACTACATGTGTGATTTATCTTTTCATGTGAAATTTGGCTTCGGATAGATATAGAGAGAGAAATGGAAACAAAAATTGACTATTTTCGTCCACAAAAGATTTTTTTTCCTTTATTAAAAAAAAAAAAGTTGATTCTCTTGGCTCGACCCACCAAGTCACTACGCTAATTTGATGGCTATAAGACTTGTTCGTATGGGTATTAGAAACATGATAAGTTATAATTACATGTGGGATCCCTGTAAGTCAAAATTTTTGTATTTGTTTTAACTTTTTGTAGCTAAACAGAATATTACCATTAAAAAAAATCTATCAAGCTAACAATGATTTTTTTTTTTTTAAGGGAAAAAAAAAAAGAACGAAACATACAGAATTAATGGATGTGTAAGAATTCCACTTTATAAACTGGGGTCGACACTAATCATGAAATGACATTTGGTTTAGTAAACATTTTAATCACTTTTGGTTGTCTAGCGATCTCAAATCTACATTACTGGTTAATATCAAGAAAGAAAAGTCAAAAAGACTGAGAGGTAAATGCGCCGGGTCACATATTAACATCTCAACAAATAGTACAACCTTCCTCTAATAAAGAACACGCAGCCTTAAGCGACAGTAAAAGAAAATTAAATCAAGCTTCAAACGGGTAATCAACAAAAAAAAAAAGGAAAACAAGCTTCTGAGTAGAGATAAAGCAATCTATCTATTAGCTGTTACCCAATTCTATATTATTACTTAAAATTGTGTCTTCTATTATGTACATTCTCATTCTCACAATTAGAAAATATTGAGCCACTATCATCTATATAAAAGAGGTCCAACCTCATTATTTATCATCTCACAATCATTTTACTGTTACTCTCTGTAACTCTCTTTGCTTTCACTTTGAGACTTAGAGAAACTCTTGTAATTCTCTAGAAAATAGTGAATAACAATGAACGTAGGCTCATCTTTTTGGGGACTAAACCACTATAAAATTCTTGTCTCCCTACTTTACTTTATTTTCTAATTTATTTCACACATAAATCACATCTCATAATTTACCAAATTTATTGTTGAGAAAACCTCCGTTAACATAGTCAATAGAAACCATTCATGTGTACCAACCCTAAAATATTAATACAGGAACGTTTAACTTTAAAAAGTGTTTTATCTACAACTACAAGTTGCCAATTAACTTACCCTAAGCTGAAAAGACGAAATATTTTCAAGATCCGGTATGGACCACAGCACCGAGCCAGGTGCAAAAACATATTAGGACCACCTATTTGTTAACATTTTTTTTCCCCCAATGTTTTGATCTAACGCAATTCTTAATGCAAGAGATTTAGAATAACTTATCAGTGAAGATTGTCATACTTGGTTACTCAAACTAACTATATATATATATACACATATACATAAAAGTGATATTCGAATTTAGAACCTTTAGACTGTGCCTTAACCTCGTCATATAATATGAAATTTTAAGCATATAGTCCGACCAATATATTACCGACAACAACTTCTTTGTTATTTCATTCATTATACGATAGTATAGATTCATCGCCACTAATATTGACTCTTAAGTATAAGTTAATGCTATGATCTCAACCTTCTGTGACTCTTCTTTTTCTTTAAGGCTTTTATTTCCTACCCCTATTTCAATCTCTTTTTTTTTTTTTTTTTTTTTGCATCTCTAAGATTTTCCTTGAGGATTTCCATTTCGTCTTTTTTCTCAGCTTTCAAAATCATGTTTCAAAACTGTGAATTATTTTCTCGCTGTGAAATAATTGGCACGTGGTCGATAGCTTTTGTAAATTCGTTTGTTTAGTTTAGAAAAAATGAAAAATAAAAACCATCAATATCAATGATATGGGTCCCCGGCATAAAATTGTTACGAGTCATTTTTTCTTGTGCTTTTGTCTTGTTCTTTGTCTTGTTTATATATATATAGGCACCAGTAGGTTTTTTTTTTTTTTTTGTTTATACATAAGTATAATTTTGGCTAATTAAAATTTGTTATGCACATTTTTTATAGCAAAAAGTAAGAGAGAGAAATAACATTAATGATACATGTCTTTTCATGCACATTATTATAGACGTTGGATTACCGATGATGATCCAACGGCTAAAAGAAAATACCTATACATAAGTAAAAAAACATACCTACTAGATTGGCAACATATATATATATAACTATATATTATACATTTTTTCCCTTTAATTTTTTTTTTTACTTGCAAATGAAATTAATTTGAATTTAAAATCTTGAGAAATATCCCTTACTAGTATTATTTTGGAACAAAATGACTTTTTTAGTGTTTTTTTTTTAAATGACTTTTCTAAGTACATCTTTATTATTTAAGGCTGTGAACTGACCCAAAAAAAAAACCTTACGACAACAAACAAAGATGAGAGGACAGGATAGTGTAGGAGAGGGAAAAAAAACTCAAATGTGATGGAAAATTATCCATCACATTTTTTTCATACGAGAATCCTACGGTGGAAACGAACTACTACTTTATTTCTTTAGAAAGTCAATACAAAGGAGTTTGAAATGTTCTGTGTCGTTTTTGTTGGTTTAAAAATTAGATTTGCAGCGGAAGAACGGCCTAAGCATATTGAAAAAATTTTCATAAAAGCTTTAGACTATATGAGTATATCGTAAAAAAAAAAAATAGAATTATGTCTAACAGCAAATACAATAAGAAAAAAATAGAAAACGTCCGGATGAATACGAAAGAAACGAATTATGGGAAAAAAAAAAAAAAAAAAAGTAGAAACCTCCTAAAAAGCATTCAATTATGTCTAACAGCGATTGAAAAAAAAAAAAATCTGAGGTCAAAAAACAAAAATTGATAATGACGACTCAACTTCTCTAACTACAATTACATTGAAGATTCATAAAAAAGCTAGTGAAGGAGCTTAGAGTAGTCATGGTCCAAAGAGAAGAAGATTTTGGCTCTCTAATTAGAGTATTTAGGTAATTTTAGATAGGTGACACACCATTAAAAGCCATTTTTTATAGAATTTATGAAAAAGAGTCTTTTATCACCATGAAACCATTAGTAATTGACTTACTAGGTGTAGAAACTTTTTAATATTAGGGTTTTTTGTGCATACAATTTCTTTCTTTCCCCTAAACTAGAAAATGAAGATGAAAAAAATATTCTTTTTTTTAGTGGAAAATAGTCGCCTTTTTTTATCATTTGAAAGAGAATGGTTATTCCTAGATTTTCATCAAAGAAAAGTTGAAAATAAGTAAAATTAAACGGGATTAAGGTAATTTACCTACAATTATTTTGCACTTTCGGCCCCATCCTTGAAAATCTTTTCAACAATGAAAGACATAACAAAGAGAAAAGGACATGGGTTGGACTAACTTGGGCCGAAATGACTAAAAAAAAAAAAACTTAGGAATGACAAAGGATTTTTTGACCTTTGGTCAAGTGCTTTTTGACCATAAAAAAGTCCTAAATAATTATTTTTTTTTATGGTCAATAAGCTCTTAACTATAGGTCAAGACGTCTTTGATATTCTGAAAAATGTTATTTTTCTAAATAAAAAAATACACAAAAAAATCATTTTAGCCCAAATTAGTCCTATCCATGTAATTTTCTCCATACCTAAACCAAGATCAGATTAGTTGTTTTCGACTGCATTAAGACACACAAAGCTATTTTCAATTACGTCTCAAATCATCAAAAACATATGACAAACATTTCAAATATTGTAACTTTTACCTAGTAAATCTCCCATTTTAATGTCACCAAAAAAAAAAAGAAAAAAAAAAAAGACCACTTTATGATAGTGAGCAACAAGCTTTTAGGGTAAGAGTTAGGTTTTGATTCTCTGTCAGGTCTCGACTTGCATTATACCTTAATTTACATAGATTTTGGGTTTAGTGCATCATACCTTAATTTACATAGATTTAAAGTAGGATTCTCTGATTCCTTTTCATAGTTTTTGGGCTTACTGCATTTGGACCATCTTCCAAATATACATGGCCCCCCGACTAGCCAATGCATGGGATTTGGACCTGAGGAAATTGGATTTCATAGTAGGGCTTTTTAGCCAAATGGCCGGATTTCGGATCATAGTTTGTAAAATGCCAGTTTTTTAAACACTGTTAAAAAAAAGCCGAATTTTGATAATTATTTAAAAACAGATTGTTTTTCATATTTAGTATATCAAAATATATTACTTTATTTTTTGAAAATTGATTTACTTTTTCAAAAATTGATTTACTTTATAAAAAATAGATCAAATAAAAAAAAAGTCATTTATCAAAATAAAATTGTAAGACGGTGATTTATTAAATAGGTATAAAAACGACTATTTTTTAGATTGATCTAAAAAAAATATCATTTCTTATAAATACTCTTCAGGGTATTATTAAAGAGTATTCATAAGAAATGTCCTTTTTTCGATCAATGCAAAACATGGCCTTTTTTACATTTACTTGATAAACGGCCACCACTTTTTTATAAATTCCAAAATTCGACTATTATTTGACAATGTTTGAAAAATGGCCAGATTACAAATATGATCCAAAATTCAACCATTCGGTAGAGGTGGCAATTCGTGTTGTCGTGTCATATTCGTGTCGTGTCGAAGCATATATATAACGAGCAATTACCAAACCCAAACCCGACACGTTTATTATTCGTGTCATGATTTGTAAACCCACACCCGACACGCTAAATAAACAGGTTTACCTGTGAGCGACACATTTAACACGTTATTTAAATGGGTCGTATTCAGATCGTGTCTAACGTAACACGATCTGCTAGTCTGTATACTGTTAACCCGTTAATTGAATTTAATTTAACATGTTAATGTTAAATATGTTGTATTTGGTTCAACTTGACATAACGTATTAACCCATTAATTTTAACATGTTAACCTATTTCACATTTTCAATATAACTTGATATAATCTATTAACTTATTTTATATTTCCAATATAACCAAGCAACCATAATCAAATAAATATAATACATAATCCAAAGTTTAAAACCAAAATAAAACTTTCAAGTTTTAGTACATAAAACATAAAAAGGAAGTTTCAAGTCTTGGTACACACAAGATAATATAATGTCTCAAAAAATTTAATTGTGTTAAACGGGTCAATTTCGGGTTTAACAGGTTAACCTGCTAATGACTTATTATTTAATCGTGTTTAATCGGATTTAACCTGTTTTGACCTGTACCTATATAAGACAAACCCAAACCCGCTAACTTCGTGTCGTTTTCGAGTCCTGTTATCGTGTCGTGACCTAAATTGCCACCCCTACCATTCGGCTTAAAGACCCTTTATAAAATAGTCTCTTTTTTTTTACCTCATTTTAAAATTTAGAAAATTAGAGAATATATCCTTTTTTTATACTTCATTTTAATAAATATTCATTTTTATCTTTTTATAAATATATATATATATATATATATTACACTTAATATATCTATTTATATACTATCTTTAGTTTATGTACTGAGTATATTATCTTTTGTACTTGATATATTATATTTTACACTTGGTATGTACATTTATATACCTAACATTTTGCAATAGCATTTAAAAGCAGATATTTAACTAAAATAGGCTCAAATTTTGGTTATTTTGCGATAAGACCTTAAAATTTGGCCTTTTCTAGACCTATTTAATCGGTGTTCGTTTTTTATAATTTTTTTTATAATATACTCTTTTTTAGTGTATCAATTTTATTAGTAAATCAGTATGTATTAATATATCAATATTATATTATTTATCAATTTTAATTTATTAATTTCATATTAGTATATCAATTATTGTGTGTTGGAATATCAATCTTATATTAAATTTATCAATAAATAACGTTTTTTTACACACTGATAGATTGATATAAATATTTAGAAACTAATATATTTTAGCCTTTTTGATTCACTTGGTCATTTTGTAAAATATTTTAATAAATTTGGTCACTTTTTCATAGTATTGAAAAAAGGCCATTTTTCAATTATGACATTTTTTTCAATTATGAACTCAAAATTCGGCCCTTTGGCTAAGAAGCCCTTATTTTATATGGTGAAACAAGAAACAATTGAAAAACTCTGGATAGTCAAATTTTTTTAAAAAACTCTGGATTTATTTAGAAAAAAATACTATTTTTTACCAATTAATAGGTACTTAAGATAATCAAATTAGTTACCTCAGGTAACTCGATTCGTTACTTCGAGTTGAAAAATATCAATTTTGAAGAAAAAATAGAATTTTCAAAATTAACTTAAAAAGTGGTATATATTAAATAAATTTTTAAAAATAATATTTTGCTCAATACATACAAAAGTTTTCAAAAAAATCAACACATTCAGGCCTGGATTTTTATAAGAAGCCCTTTGGATCTGGATAGGTGTAAGTTTGGCCAAAATAACTAATTTATGACTCTTTGGATCTGGATAGGTGTAAGTTTGGCCAAAATAACTAATTTATGACTCTTTTCACAAGAGTATTTATAAGAAATGGCATTTTTCACAAATTTAAGAAATGACAATTTTTACACCTATTTAATATGGCTTTTTTTTTTTTTTTTTTGCCTAAATAGATGATTTTTGGTATATCTATTTCATTTATAATATATTAATTTTGTGTATAATGTACCAATATTTGTGTATCAGTATGTTAATGTTATATGAAGTATACCAATTTTGATGATATATCTTTTATAAATCTATTTCCACTATTTAATAGTATTTGAAAGATCAGGTATTTCTTAAACGAGGACACAAAATTCGGTCATTTAGTTAAGAACCCCTTTTCACAAGGTTTTGAGAATCATGATGTATATGACTTTTTTTTTTCTCTAAATTAGTACTGGTAAAGGGTTAACTGCAAAAGAAATTCTCGAAGTATGGCTCTTCTGTAATTTAAATCCTGAGTTTTGGTTTCTAAAAAAAAAAAAAGAAAAGAAAAGAACATCCATATTTTGAGATTCAAAAAATTGTTACCCTCTCCCATCATATTTTGACAAAATTTATTCTCCAAAAAATTGCGAATCTAGACCAGATTATGCTCTTCTTGTTTTTTAAAAAAGTTAAAAAATCCACCGAAAACATTGTTTAGACTAACATAAAATGGGTAAAAAAAGGGACGAAATGTACAAATTTTTAGAATTTTAAAATATGAAGGTTTTTTTTTCAAAGAAACAAAAACTTAAGGTTTAAATTCCAAAAAGGCCAAATATAAGTGTATTTTTTTTTATAGTTAACTTTACTTGTAAATGACCTAATTTACTAATTTATAGCTTAATAAGTCTTTTTTAGATGTAAATGTCTATTTGTTAGTTAAGAAGTTTTAGTTTCCTTTTTTGCCCCCTGTTGTATTGCCCTTTATTGCAATTAATGATATATTACCATTAAATATTACATTATTTTTTCTCTTGATATAATAAGCTGTTTATTTGGTATATTTTTTTATATGTATTAATTTTTTATCTTGACTTTTGGTAGATGTTTTTTCAGTAGCCGTATATTTTTTATGAAATTAGTATATCTAATCAGATTTCTATGAGAATAAAAATTACAAATTGTGTCTTTAAGTTTGGTAGTTATCTTTTTTAGGAAATTCGTTGTATCATTAATTTTCTCCTTTCATTTTGTTTTATACATTATATAGATCCAAACTTTTTAAAATATACAATGCTAAAGTTTTATACAGCCTGACACAAGCCCCATAAAAACTTTTAAAAGAATTTTGACACGCACTATCAGCAACACTGCATTTAAGCATCAAGCCTGAGGTGTTTTACCTTTTTTTAAAAACTTATTTTTTAGACTTTTTTGTTGTATTAAAATCTATAAAACTACTTAAAAAAAAAAGAAAAAACATTTTCTTCACTTTTGATTTTCTTTTAGAGTTACTCTTCTTCTTCTTTTTTTTCCTTTTCAATTGTTCTTTTTTTTTTTTTGTTATTTTCAAAAAATTAAATATTATAAAAAAAGAAAAACTTTAAGAACAAAATTAATAAATAAAATTGGAGAAAACTTGTAGCAATTAAAAAAAAAAAAAAACCCAACAAAATTAGGTTTTCTAACTAACATCTTTTGGTAACCAGGATGAATAATATGATATCCAACTTGGTTACTTTTGTGGCACATGAATAATGAAGGAAAAAATAAATAAAATTAAGTATCTGATTATTCGGCTCAATAGTGTTCCTTCTAGTTTCTTGTTGGCTATAAAGGTTAGGTCCCGTTTGTTTCAACTATTCCATTCCATTAGAATGGAAAATCCATTTGAATGTGTGTTTATTTCAACAATTCAGTTTTTTTATTCAAATAGTCCATCCGAAAAATTAACCATTCGAATGGTTTTTTTGTGTCTTGAATAAGAATGGAGGGATGGAGGTATTTTTGAATGGTCCATTCTAATGCTCCCATTTTAATTACAACACATTCTACTATTTTTTCCATTCAAATGTCTCCCATTCCAATTATAACACATTCGACAATTTTTATTCAAATACACACATTCAAATAGGCGAGCCAAACGGGGCCAAACATTTTTTTTTTTAAATTTCTCTTGATATTATACTTAACTTGGTAAGATACTTCCAGTGATTTATCTTCTCTTTTTGGCAATAAAAAAAACACCCAACTCCCATTCCAAACTCTTTAGATATTATAAGTTTGTAGGTAGGATACATATGGTAACACTCCTATCTTTTTTTTAAGATTCCCTTATGAAATACCCAGTTCTAATAATTTTCTGATTAGCAAAAGTAACATATGTATCCCATCAACAAACTGATGGTATTAATTATTAAAAAAAAAAAATTCTATGGTACTAAGGAAGTTGGAATGAAGTTGGACGTTCATTATTGTTTTTTTTTTAATTTAAAAAAGTTACTATTAGGATAAAGTAATAACAATATTAAGAAAAGAAGTGGAAAAAAAAATCATATAAAGTTATTATTGGTATACCAATTAGATGCATATGTATCCAAAAAAAAGTAGCAAAAAGTTAGAAAATAAATTTTTTTTTAAAAAGTGTCAGTGCTGACAAACTGACAAGCGCATGTCAGCACTGTTCTTGGGCTGATATGTGAATTTACCTTTTTTTGTTGGCCTGATTTTACACTGAACATTGTAATTTTTTAACTTCTTCCTTTTTCTTTTTTTGCCAAATTGTAATTTCTTAAGGGTAGATTGTACTGTCCTCTTTTTTTTTTTCATCATAGTGAATATATTTATAAGATAAGTAAATTTAACTCTACATATGATATATTAGAAAAATGAAAATAAGCCATAAATTAGAAAATGAAATCGTTAACTAAGGATAAAGCAAGAATATCAAATAAATTACAATTTTTCTTCGGAAAAGGGACATATAGCTATTAAAACTAAAGCACAAATATTCATTAATTAAGGGTGGGTCATTATCAATTTTAATCCTCTTTTAAAGCATGTGATGAAAAAAATGTACAAACTATAAATCATTTATAAAAGTAGGACTTTTACCTACTGAAAATTTGGAATTCCAAAATTATCCTTAATTCGACAATGGTCGAAAAAAGACAAAAGTGAAGAAGGTGGAGCTCGGAAGGTAACTAACTTCGTTCACCTGGGTTAAATTAAAAATTTTCAACTAGGGTCGAGCCATTAGTTGAAATTAGCAGGATTGGCGATTGAATGAATTCGACCACGGTCGAAGTTTTTCGATCACAGATGAACGGAGGCAAGGCCAGAATCATGATCAATGGTAGTACCGGTATTACAGGTAGAGGTGGTAGCAGAAACACTTTAAGATTTTATTAGAGAAGAATGTATTTTAAGGTATGTTAGGGAATATGGTATCCAAGTAATTTTAGTTATATAGCATAATAATGAGGGTTACTTTTAAAAAAAAATATATATGAGTTACTTTTTTCATCAAGAGGATCTTAGTTGACCTTTTAGGTATAAATACCCAAAAAGTGATATCTATCCTAAATTCTCCAATTTATAGGTACTAGTAAGGGAAATTGATCTAGATACTTCTAATTTGGGTCAATTTGACTTTTTTAGTTCACTTTTTTAAAATGACATTTCTAATACTCTTTAGGGAACAAAAAGTCTAAAATGCCCTTGACTCTAAATGCCCTTATCACATAAGAGAATCAACCAAGAGAGCGTCAAAATCGTCGTCCTTCTCCATTCATCCACACGCTCTCTCTCTTTCTCTTTCTCTCTATCTGTCTCTCTTTCTCTCTCTTTCTCTCTATCTGTCTCTCTCTCTCTCTCTCTCTCTCTCTTTCTCTCTCTCCATTTTTATTAGATCTGAGCCCCGACCCTAAACTAAATCGGCCTCGCACCTCGCTCAATCCGAAAATCTTCCTCATCTCTCCATTGATCTTATCGAACTGTCCTCCAAGAGGACTCTGTCACTTTCCACTTTGTCTCTCAAATCTCCCAGTTTCGTCCCTTTTCAACGGCTTATGCTTCTTTCTCCTTCTCCTCTTTAGAGATCTAGGACTCGTCTCACCAATTGGCTTGAAATGGCTGACGAGCATGTGGAGCAGGTTGGGTCTAGGTGGCGGTACAAGAGCAGGACATCTCAGTTGGGTTTATTGGGTTTTGCCTCGCCTAGGAATGCGAGAAGATCGAGGAGGCTACCGAAGATGGAAGTTAAGGAAGAGAAGGAATTGGGTTTGGTTGAAGGTATTGGAAAGTCGGGGAAAAGGCACCATATCGCGCGGTCTAAGAAAGAGAAGGTGAGCCTGATTTCTTCTGTGCTCTCTTCAAATTTGTCTCCAAGTAAGTCCTAAATGTGTGATTAATACAACCTTTGTGACTTTAAGTCACAAATCTTGTCTACTATTAGTGATTGTATGACCTAAAGTCATACATTGTGACTTCTAATCTGTAAGTTATGGATTTTTATGTGAAAATTAGATTTTGTGTGAGTTATAGGCGTTGTTAGCCATTGTTAAATAGTTGTTACTAAACCATTGTTAGCCAATGTGAATATTTATTTTGATTTTGTAATGTGAGCACTAATTTGGTGAATGTGATGCACATATTGTAAAAAAATATCGATATAATGTACTGGTCAATAGTTTCTTGGAAACAATGAATAAAATGAATAATGTTTTATGGAACATTAATTGTGTGACTAATTATGTATAATAAAAAAAATCAAGATGAATCGAGTAGTAGGTTCTCTATCTTTTATTACTGTCCATCACAAATATGTGACTATTGGTTGCACTAAAATATAAATTCTTTTAACTATTCGTAATGATGTAAAATAAACTTTGACCAGAAATCACAAAATTGTGACTACCAATAACAAAATTGTGAGTAATGTAACAATTTAAAATATACCCAGAAAAAAGCATTATAAAAATTGTGACCATCAGTCACAAAATTATGACACTATCCATATCTTCAAAAATTCACAATATTCGTAATAATAAAACAAATCCAGATGAATCAAGTGGCAGGTTCTCTATCTTTTGTTACTGGCCGTCACAAATGTGTGACTATTGGTTACACTAAGATATAAATTCTTTTAACTATTCGTAATGATGTAAAACAAATTTTGACCAGCAATCACAAAATTGTGACTGCCAATAATAAAATTGTGAGTAATGTAACAATTTAAAACATACCCAGAAAAGGCGTCATAAAAATTGTGACCATCAGTTACAAAATTATGACACTACTCACGTCTTTAAAAATTCACAATATTCGTAATGATGTAAAATAAATTATTCTGAAAAAAAATATCAGTCACAAAATTGTGACTACTAGTAACTAAACATAAAATGGCAGAAGGGCAATTTCGGAATGACTATTTTTTCTCTCTCAAAAAACAACTAAAAAAGTCATTATTTTGAACTATAAATGTCATTTTGAAAAAGTGAACTAAAAAAGTCAATTTGGCCCAAATTTGAACTATCCATGTCAATTTTCCTACTAGTAAAATAAATACAATCCAATAATAATACGTATATCCTAATTAATAATAATATAACATTCTAATACTATATATCAGTAATATATTATTGATAGTAAAAAATGAAATGGGACAAAGGACAAAGCTCGAAGACTTCTCCTGCATATTGGGTTCTTGTGAGCACGAGCCTAAATATTAACAACCTTAAGCTCAAGTATCTTACATATACTATTATACACTATACTATGCAATCACGCAAGATCATTCTATTTCATGCTAAATGAGCTTACGCTATATGTAAGACTATGCCACACATAGACTAGTGCTACATATAATATGCTTATAAACTCATGCAACATGTTAGTATTCTCATACAATATGGGATGCATAAATTCTTACGTGCAATATACTTATATAATATGTCATGCTAAAGAAAAGGATAAATATGCAATGCAATACATATAAATACGCAAGTTTACTATATGCAAAGGGTCATACATTCATGCCTACAAAGTAAACCGAAGCCATAAATACAAGAAGTGACGAGTAGGTTATGGAGTGGAAGATAAACAATATGATGTAGTTTCATTAATAATTTAATTATAAGAAGTATGAGCTCATTTAGAAAGAACATAAATTTCTAAATTAAATTATTAAATGGTACAAAAGGATCCCATAAACTCAAAATGCCATATCCCATAAACCTAAAAAGCTCAAACATCATAAGCCCCAAAAGTCCAAAATATAGCTCAAACCATATTGGAAAAGGCCTAACAGTTATCCAAATGTCAGTGAAACGTGCATATAGCCTTGGGATCCCAGCTATTACTTTGTTGCTGACCAAGCTTTTATCAGCCCATGTACAAGCATGCTTGATAAGTCATTTTCACTTGTCATTTTGAGATTAACAGAACTGAGCCAAAAAAGTGCTAAACTTTACCTAAATGAGAAATTCTTATTCTTTTGTTTGATTATGAGAAATTTGCTATAAAAGAGAAGTGCCTAGTGGCTGAAAAAGGAGACCTAGAAGCATCGTTATAATGCTTCTTCTCTCTTTGAACAAACCCATCAAGCCTAACCATACTCTGTCAAAACACTTTCTCCTTATCTTGCCTCAAAATGCTTTATCTAGCCTTTCCCTTATGGCCATCTTAAAATCAACTAATCCACACTCTATTTTACCTTATCTTTCAGTTGCTATATATACAAAATCAAGTTCTCAACAGCTCATTTTTATCAATGACGTATTCAACAGTTTGCTTTCTCCATGGTTCACCCCAGAAGCAACAACATGTTTTTATTTCATATCTCATATTCAATTCCCTCTGTATAGAAAGCTCTGCTTAAGACTCTATCTAATCTTATCTTTCAGTTCATAGTCAAAATCCACATACACAACAGTTCGCTCTTTCTTCATGACATATCTAACATAATACTTTTCTCGATAACATATGAAGCAGTTTCATTTTATCTATTGTTCACCTCTAAAGTCAACTAGTTCATACTCTATCTAACCTGCTCCTATATACGTTACTCTACGTGACAATCCTTATCTCAAGACCCATTTTTCCAATAGTTCTATTTTTATGTTACCAACTCCTCCTATACATACTATTTTACAATCATTGCATCACACATACTCTTTCTAATGTTTCAAGTTCTATTCTCATTCAATATTTTCTATCCCTCATAGAGCCAAGTAATTATCTTTTGTCCTACTACCACAAATTATGAGATCGTTTTTAGCTCACCATATTTTCTCCTACACCGTCGTATTATTCATAATTGATTTCTTTTGAAATATTCATTTTTTTACTATATTCTTCTTCTTTCTACAAACGGAGCATGAGATATCAAATTCCCAAGCCTGGTCGAGTACAATTTGGGGAAAAATCAACATTCGGCTCATTAAATTCAGCAGAGCCCACATAGTACCAATATCCGTTGTAACATAAAAAACTTCCCTAACATGTATATAGAAGGAATCGACTTGGTTTGCATGCAATGTTCCAGTTGTTTCCATATTATTTTATTAATATTTTTTTTTTGTCTCCAACTTTTATGGTCTAAATGGTTAGCCAAATTTTCTTTGTGCTTTTAGACTAAAATAGTAAATGAATTGTTTATTAAGTTTCATGATTTATTTTATTTTCTTATTTTATCATAAAGTGAAACAGTACTTAGATTATTTTATACACATTTTTGATGGTCGCGTGCCTTTTCCACTAGTATATATGTTTATAGCTTCTTAATTTAATCTATTGTCGGCGATGAAGTGAGTTGACTCAAGTGGTAAGAGTACACATTTTTTGAAATTTCGATTTTAGATTCAAGTTACATCAAGAGTAGGTGTAAAAACTTATGATCTTTAATTGGGTAGAGTGGGAATTGAGTAGTAGTATGTTTTTTCTTTTAATTTGTAATAAGTAGAGGTCATTAGTAAAATTATACTTTTTTTAAAATAAAAAAAAATTATATTAGTTAAGTTTTTTTTTTTTAAAAAAAAATTAATCTATTGTTGACCAAATAATTAATCTATTGTCCTTTTTTGAAAAAATTAATCTATTGTCGACTAAATAATTAATATTGTCCTTTAAAAAAAATTAATCTATTGTCGACTAAATAATTAATCTATTGTCGACCAAATGGTTTAAGCCATTGACGTTTGGCTAGCTGTAATTTGAAGGAACATTCTACTGAAAAACATATATATTGGCACATGATATAAGGAAAGAGTTTCGTTTTGTTATTTTTTCACTTTCCTAAAATGAACGGATTAATGTTTTCTTTATCACTAAGATCTACGAATAAGGAATATATATGTATATGTATATGTATATCTATATTGGTAGGTTTTGGTTTTTAAAATAAAATAAAAAACCGACGAGAAATATATGAATTTTATTTTAATTTTTTTTAAAAAAAGAAGTGTGCACGCAGATAGCAACAAATCACCGACTCCAACACCAACACCAAACAAACAAATTCATCAAAAAAAGGAAAAAAAAAAAAAAACAGCCCTGGAACTTCTGAGAAGTGGCAAGGCTATTTCTGTAATTTCAAAACATCGTCCTCCCCACTAATAAAAGCTTTGGTTTCAGAAAAAGGAAAACGAAAACAAGAAGCAGAACCAAAAAAAACTTTTCTGCGTTTTTACTAATTTCTCTGTCTATTTTCCCCATACTCTGAGGAGGTGTTTTAAGCACCTCTTCGGATTTTTCTCTGTCATCTCAAATTTCGGCTCAGTCTCTCTCCTCTACTCTCTTTCTCTCCAATGGCGTCCGAAATTTTCTCTGACAAGAATGCTCTTTTCAGAAAACTCAAAGCAAAATCTGAAAACAAGGTCAGATTCAATCTTGTCTTCTGGGTTCATTTTTTGGACTTGAATTTGATTTGGGTTTTTGAGATCTGGTTCAGATCTGGGAAGTCAAAGCTCGGATCTTGAATTCTGAGATTTTTCTTGTTTTGGTTTTTTGGGGTTTCTTGTTTTTCCAGATGTGCTTCGATTGTAACGCCAAGAACCCAACTTGGGCATCGGTTACGTATGGTATATTCCTCTGCATTGATTGCTCCGCTGTTCATCGGAGTCTCGGTGTTCATATCAGCTTCGTCAGGTGAGTTTTCACGGTTTTGTTCGATTTGATGATTTGAATCGTGGGTGGCTCGCCGATGTTGTGTAGAAAATAGCAGTAGATCTGTTTAATATTTTAACTTTAAGCGTGTTCCAATATCAAATTAATTATGTCATCAATGTTGGGTATGGCTTGTTTTTGCATTATCTTTACAAGTTTATGAACGAAAAGCTGGAAATATGGAAAATTTTGAAATATTTCGATGGGATGTGGATGGACCCGGGATTAGTTTCACGTCTGATATTCCATGAAAATGGGAAATTTGAGGTAATTGTTAAGTTTGAAATGTGGGATTTATGTGCCTATTCGATTTAAACAAGTTGAAGGGATGGGAATGTGTATGGTTTTGCATTGTTCTAGGAATCATGGGGAGAGAAGAAAGCTCCAGAAGAATGTTTTAACCATATTTTTTTCCCGGTCTAAGAAATGTTTTAACTATCAAGGCAGTTCTTTTCTGTATGTTACTATTTGTTGAGGCTTTTCGTATTTAAGGCCGAACAGAGTATCGCGTCTTTAGGCTATGACACAAACCAAACAATTGATTAACTGGGTGTTTCTTGTATATTCTCTTTGTTATACCCTAACTTCACCTGTAGATTTTTTTTTTTTTTTCAATAATGTTCCTAGAGCTCTAAGAGCAGATGGAATATGTATTCACCTCTTTGGAATTATTGTTAACTGATTGGTTTTTTGGAATTACAAAGGGTTTATTTGCTACGCTGATAACTATTTCGAAATAAGTCATTTATTAGCATCTGATTTCATGTAACACTTATGTGGAAATCTCACCATTTGTTCTTCACATGTAGATCGACAAATTTAGACTCATGGTCTCCTGAGCAGTTGAAAATGATGAGCTTTGGAGGAAACAACCGTGCACATGTTTTCTTTAAGCAGCATGGGTGGACTGACGGAGGCAAAATTGAGGCTAAGTATACATCAAGAGCTGCTGATTTATACAGGCAGCTACTTTCAAAAGAAGTTGCTAAAAGTATGACAGAAGAGGCACCACCTTCATTGCCTGTTGCTTCTCAATCAGGAGGAGCATCTAATGGGCTTTCCAATATTAAGACCAGTGAAGCTCCAAAAGACAACTCCTTAGGAAGGCAGGAGCCACCTGAGGTTTCCGCTTCACCAAAAGCTTCTAATACAGTTGTTCTTAGTTCTGTGAAGAAGCCTCTTGGTGCAAGGAAAACTGGAAAGACTGGGGGGCTTGGTGCTCGAAAACTTACTTCAAAGGTTAGGTTATTGCTTTAACACTTTCAACATATTTTTAATAGGCAGAAGTATCTTGGGAAGCTGTTCAGATTTTTAATAAGAAGATTTAATTTACAATGCAGCCAAATGATAGTCTCTATGATCAGCAACCAGAAGAACCAGTTGCTCCTGTTTCCACTTCAAGTAATAGCACCCCGACAGCAGGTTCATCTTTTGCATCCCGGTTTGAGTATGTAGAAAATGTTCCGTCTGCTGAGACAAATTCTAGTGGTGCTCATGTGATTAGCCACGTGTCTCCACCAAAGTCATCAAGTTTCTTCGCAGAGTTTGGTATGGATAGTGGTTTTCCAAAGAAAGCTAGTTCACATTCTTCAAAAGTCCAAGTAAGCAGTTTGGCCTTTTACATTCTTATAGGCTTATAGCTGCGCAAAAATAGATTATAGACCAATGCAACTTGTGCTGTGTGCAAAAGTGTATAGTTCACTGATTTTTTATTTTTATTTTTACTTTGGAACCTTAATATCATATTCAGGATAACGAGTGTCAGAATAATGATTTGGTTCTGACATTAGCAACATCTCTTTGTAGGGCTATTATAGGATGTGAAAAAAGACTAATTCCCTTGTAGGATGATATGAACAAATTGAATAGGCCAAACCTGTGTTATAGCTCATCATTTTTTTTGTTGTATTTTATTTTACTATAGCTCATCCTCCATTCTGATGCGAATGAAGAAATTGTTTTTTTTTTTTTAATTTTTAAATTGGTGTTATTTAATAAAGCTTTCTTTGAATTACTGTAGGGCATTGCACATAGTAATTATATCTGCTGAATAACCATGTGATAGACTTGTCTGCAATTTGTGACCCATAGACATATGTTAGGCAGTCCTGTTTTCTTACATCTTTTTACTTTTATCCTTCTTTGCTTTCTTTTATTTCTGAACTGTCTACATCAGAATAATAATTATAAAATCTGACAGAAATTCAATAAATGAAAGGATGTTAGCTCACATGAGTGCAATTGTCAGATTTTAATTTGCGAGGGAATATAAGATCTAATGTGTCCGACTTTATGCCCTGTTAATTACACTGGTTTGTTATTATGATTTGCTATGATAGTGGAATATATTGAAATCTACCGGAACACAAATCAATAGAGAGAAAACAAAAGAACTCCAATGTGTGGACAAATGAAGTGGGTTGCATTACCCGTTGCTGGTGATGGATCTTTAATGGAAGCAACTACTTGTTACATAAAGTTTATTTAGTCTTCTATTTACGTTTTTGTTAAACTTTTGTGTAGTGTTTGATACTGAACTGGAGAGTAAGTTGGGCTTTATGTTTTATTGTTGGTTCTTTATTTGATTGGCTTTCACGACGAGTTCGACTTAACTTTAAGCATCGTCTTGGTTCCATGCCCTCACGGCCATACATATTGTTAAACGCACAATCTTTCCCCCCTTAAACCAGTTTCTTGATAGTGTAGTCTATTCCTTCATTGGCAGATATAAGCACTAGTACACACACTCAATATAGAATAGGATAATTAGTTTCGTTCAGTTATTTTGCATGCCACTAAGGCTTTACTGCAATCCTAAAGTGGGCCATATGTGGTAACCGACTACTTTCTTCAGTGTGGATGGCCTATATAATAATTGTTGATGGAGAACCTGAATTGCATAGCCCCTTTCCAAATATGATGCAGCTCCTGTTGGTTTCTGCATGTTGTATATAATCGATGAGGCTTTATGTGCACTTTTTCCTATTGCTTGGTCTAAATATGAATGCGGTTGTTTCTTGAAATAAACATTCAAACAATTTTGTGTTTGATTATTTTTGTGGATTTTTTTTTTTGGGTCGACTTTGATGCTATGATATGCTATTATTGTTGAATCACCAACAACAATAGACTTGTTTCATTTGCTAATTTTATAGCTTGCTTTAATTTGTGGAATTTTTGTGCTCTTGGATAGTCTTGATGCCCATATCTTTCTTTCTTCTCCCCTTTCACCCCTCTTCAGGTTCAGGAAACTGATGAGGCAAGAAAGAAGTTTTCGAATGCAAAGTCGATTTCATCTGCCCAATTTTTTGGAGATCAAAACAAAGCTGATGCTGATAGTCAAGTCTCCTTGCAGAAGTTCTCGGTATGCATCCTTGCTGCAGTTTTCAATAACTGAAAGCCGTGATAAGAATAAAATACTTTTAAATGGACCCATCAGTTCCTGTTTTAAGTTCAGGTTAATTCTTATTAATTTATGCCTAATGCTAAATATAAAACCTGAAAGTTTTACATGATAAACAGTAAGGACGATAAATTTGTCTTCCATAAGTGAAAAGATACCAATTGTTATGTCATGGAAATGGATTTTAATAACGAGTAGCTATGGAAACTATTTGAGGACTAGGCTACTTACTACATTAGTATAGGAGTTCACGTGGAAAACAACTTGGTGGAGTTTATTATGTCAATGTTTTGTCTGATTCAGTATTAACTTGATAAAAATGATTAATAATCCAAATCTCAAAAAGGAAGTTACCAAGATTTATTCGTTGAAAACTTGTAAGTTGTAATCAATAATCTTTTCCAAGAAGAGTATTTGTTTTCAAGAAAAAGAATACCTAAAATATAGTCTCTTTGATGTTTTAAGTACTAATTATAAAAGCAACATTTGCTTTAGATGAGTATGTATAAAATATAGTTTTCATTGGATTTCTTTTAAAAAAATTACTTTTGTTTTTAATGGGAGTAGGACAAGCCAGAACTTTTAACAGTGAACTCGGTTGTTTATTACACTTGTTTTTCTTCTTCCAGGGATCCTCTGCTATATCTAGTGCTGATCTTTTTGGTAACAGCTCGGATAATTCTGCACTTGATATCACTACAAGTGATCTCATCAACCGTCTGTCTTTCCAGGTATGAATAGAAAATTTATGATTTGCTTGTACCATTGTCGTCAAGTTCGATAGTTTAATTAGAAGATTGCAAATTTATTATGTTCATCTTTACATGTATGTATTTATAGCTGACACGTTTTGCAATTGTACACATTCAGGATACAGTTAAACATATTAATTTTTCGTCTATTTTGTCTTTTGCGTATTTGAGATATCTATTTGAGTTTGCTCGCACTGCTCTCAGTTTTGATCTTGAAATTCTAACTTTCCAGGCACAACAGGACATCTCGTCCCTTAAAAATATTGCTGGAGAGACTGGGAAGAAGCTTAGCTCATTGGCGTCCACATTAATTACAGATTTTCAGGACAGAATCCTGTGATTTTGATATGCTTTATGTGCATTTGTTAATTGTTATTTACGGTATCAGCCACTCTTTATTTTAGTGAATGTAAAGAAGGTTTTTCCATTACACCCAAAAAAAAAAAAAGAATTCTTTTCTAAAGGACACAAATAATACTTTATAATGTATCTCACCTGCTTTGAGACTGGCTGTTCCTATTTTGTAGAAGAGTATTGTGTTAAAGATTGATTTATATTTTGTTTTCTCCGTTAATGTAGCAAAATTGACCAGTTTGTTATACAGCCAAAGTTTTACTGCTCTGTTTCAAGAGAGCGGAAAAAACTATATGTTATATTGAACTTTCATTTAAGGGGAAAATGAATAAATTCATTTTCTTTGTATCCCCTTTTATGTTTAGATTTTTTTTTTTTTTTATAATGGAGCAAATTGTTTCTTAAGTTTTTTAGTTTTTGTGAGTACTGTCTATATCTCATAAATTTAGACCCATTTTTTTGGCTAATTCTTTGTGTTACATCTCGTAAAGCTGAAAATCTACGGCTTATGCCATCACAGGATAAAGAAATGGTTCTCAGTTTCACATTTATTGCTTGTTGTACATGACTAACATTTTGTGACATTACTTTAACATGAAAGATATATCCTTTGGAAATCTAGGGCTGTTTGGTATGTGATTTGGAAAAAAAAAAAAGGGAAAAGTTTGGAATAAAATGATGTTGTGTTAAATCATGCGTGACTCAATATTTGTAAACGTGTGTAAAATCTTGATTAAACTTTCATAGCAAGAGCTTACGTTAGTATCTTATACGTATTAAATTTGTTCATCATAGAAGATTTGCTTTTTGACTAATCACAGTACAGCACGTGGCAGGATAGTTGTAACTAACTGATTTACTAGAATTACAACTAACCCAAAAAAATTTAGCGGGACTAGTCTTAACACGCCCTCAAACTCAAGGGTTCAGTCTCAAAACATTTTCTCTCTTACTATGGAGGAGTTGGAGCTGGAGATTGCTTTGATGAGAATCTCAACGGTCTGAGGGATATGTCTTACATCTATTTGCTTCTGACAGACTTACTCTCACAAAAATATAAATCAAGCACAATATGTCTGCACCTGGCATGTAATACTAGATTTGTAGCCAACATTACTATGCTCAAGTTATCACACCAAACTACAGGAACTTTAGAGCTTGGGTCTTGAAAGTTCTAAAAGTAATGACTGAAGCTAGGTGATTTATGCAACAAGTTGGGCGGAACTTTTGTATTTTGCCTTTGTATTTGACTATGAGACGGTATGTTCCTGTTTGGAGTGTCAAGCTATGAGGTTTGCGCCAAGATAAACACAATAGCTTGAAGTAGACTTGCGATCATCAAAATCAGATGCCCAATTAGCATCACAAAAACCAACAACCTCATGATTAGAGGACTTTCTTAGGTACAAACCATACCAAAGTGTATCACTTAAGTATCTAAAGACTGTCTTCACAGTCTTTCAATGAATTTCTAGTGGCTGTTGCATGAATTGACAAACACGATTGACACTAGATGCTATTTTAGGTCTAGTTATTAAGGCATGGCACCAACTATGCTCCTATAGAATTGAACATCCGGAATTGGATCACTTACATAGATTGAAAGTTTCAGTACTGATTGCATGATAATGTTGAGATGTTTAGCACCCTGCATCTTAACTTTGACCAACATATCAGTGATATTTTTGGTTTTGGAGAGATGAATTCCTTTTGAAGTGTGCTGCACCTGAATCCAAAGGAAGTGACTGAGTTCTTCAAGATCCTCGAGTGCAAATTCCTTATTCAGGGACTGAACAAAACCAATGATAACAGTTGAAACATTTCTAATGATTACATTGTCACCAACATACACCACAATGAAAGTTGAGTGAGTATTTGAGATCCTAACAGATAAAGATTGATCTGACTTGGCAGAGAATGCTAAATGATAAAAGAGCAGTGTTAATTTTCTCAAATTAGGCTCTAGGATTTTAGAGCATCAATGAGCATGCTATAACCCATACTAATGCTAAATTTTGGCACTTGTCCAAAAAAGTCTCTCCAATGGCAGGCTTATATAACATTTTCCCTACCTTTTAGTACGTTCTTTCTGTTATGTAAAATATAAAACAATGAATGGGATATACTAAACTTTAGCATGTAAAAAATTACACTATTTTGTTATAGTATGTGTCGAAATTTGCAATTTCGCCATTAATATGTGTTAGAATTAACAGTATTGTTATTATAGCATGTGCTAAATTTTAAAGTATAATCATTATTTAAATTTAAATTTATGTATACATTTTGCAATATTGGCAAAATTTGGTACATCTATACATTTTTGAAACTTTTTTAGTTTAATATTATTTACAATTTTATCAAAATTAAGTTTCTACTATTAGAGCTCTCATTCACTGCATTGCCATTCAAATATTTCATAAAATAAAGAAAATGGAAGAATCAAGAGTGGAAAGCGTAAAAACTTATTCATTCTAGATATGTGAAGTGGAACTTTTATAATTAATAATTGGATTGTAAAACAATAGGAGTTCATAATAGAAAAAGGACGTTTTATAAATAAAATTACTATTTTAAACACAAAATAACATTATTTTAGCATGCATGCATTGGAGCAAAATTCAAAAAGTATGTGCTAAATTAAATGTGTAATACTAAATTTGAAATTGACACACCCTTTTTAAAAAAGTGTTTTTTTTTTCAATTATATATTTAATACAACATGTTAAATTTTATACACACGTTTTGACTTTTGCTCCAATATTATCATACTAAAATTATTGCTATTTGTATTTGAATACCTGTTTTATTTACAAAAAGTGTTTCCGTCATTTTATTAGTCAATATAATATCATCCAACTATCCTTCACCTACTCATTTGATGGCGATGTTGTAAATTGAAGCTCATATTGAAAATTTTAGCACGTTCTTCTCTATGTTATATTTAAAATGAAGAATAGAACATATTGGAATTTATATTCAATGTAGAATGTCATTGGAGACCATTTTATTGCCCAAATACTAAAATTTAGTATTGACATGTGATATAGCATTATCCATTAGAGATGTTCCAAAATTAGCGTACGATAAAAAGTATAATACTGTAATTAATTCAAATTTTAAAATGTGTTGACATTTATAATATTTCAAATTACATTGTATGTATATTGTTTTATTATTTTCTCAGTTAATTTTATTCAGAAATTACTATAAGTACTTTGCTTATTTATTATCCATTTTGTTCATTTATATAAACGACGAGTGATTATAAATTGCTAGTTATGGTGAGTAGTTTGATGGGAAAATACTAAAAGTTAATAATCTAAAAAGATATTTTACAAAATAAAAATAGTATTGAAATAAAAAATACTCTCTCTCTCTCTCTCTCACTCACTCACTCACTCACTCTCTCTTTCTCTCTCGCTCGGGTAAGACTAATCTCCTAATTCTTTTCAGTTAGTTGTAATTCTAGTAAATCAGTTTTGAGTTAGTTACAACTATCCTGCAAGGTGTTGTATTGTGAATAGTCAAAAAAACAACTCTGCTATGATTAACAAATTGCTATGTATACCAAGTCTTATGGTAATCTCTTGCTAATTAACGAGTGTTTAATCAATAAATACAATGTAAAGCGATCTTTTAGATACTTTGATTTTTTTCTTTATTCAATTTCTTAACATTTTATATTAGAGCACATGGAGAATTCGTCCACATGCCATGGATGGAGCTTGGAATTATGTTGTATGATTCGTTCAAGTCACCTTCACGCACAGTATCTCCATCGAGCTTGATAATTCAATTTTCTTTTTTAGCCCCAACAAGTTCAAGCAGAGATCAAGGGTTAGAAGATTTAAAATTTCATCGATGAAGTTAATTGGTTCTACTCCTTCAAAGTTTCTTCAATCAGCTAATTGTGAATATGGTAATATCAATCCTGAATTTGTGAACTGGGAGCGGCAAGATCAACTTTTAGTTTCACTCTTATCTTCGATGAAAGAATCTCTTTTGTTACTCGCGTGGTGGGTTGTGAAACCTCACGGTAGATTTGAAAAACTCGAGATGCTTACTTTGCTAAAAGTACTACATTGCACTAGAGAACTTGCTAGTGTGGAAGCAACTTAATTTACGACATCAGCATTGGAAAGCAGCCATGATCGATGAGTATTTAGCTTTCAAACATGGCCTCTTGTCTCTTTACCCTCATACAGGAAAGCAATAGGTTGTAAATGGATTTTTAGGATTGAAGAAAATCATGGTGGTACCATCCAAAATTATAAAGCAAGGTTGGTGGCTAAAGAGTTCCATCAAACTATTGAATTTGACGTTATTGCTTGTTGCAAAGCCTACAACAATTAGGATTATTCTTAATGTTGATTTTATTGAAAGGATGGAATATTAGATAGCTAAATCTCAACAATGCTTTTTTGAATAGTGTGTTAAATGAGAAGGTTTATGCGAAGCAACCTCCGAGTTTCATTGACGATGGTTTCGCTCAGATGGTATGCATATTACACAAGGCTCTTTATGGCATGAAATAGCACGAATACATTAGAGATGGTCTTAGCATAAATGCATTAGAATTATTCTTTGTCTATATGTACTGGGTACAACAAATGGCACGTACTAAAATTATGCTAAATCTAGCACATGATTAGAGACACGATCAAGCGTTAAAATTTGACAATAGCATGGGATGCAGCATACCCTTCGGAACTTCTCTTACACTATGTTTGTAGAGATGACTTTTGGAAGGATAGAGAGGGCGGAGGGCGAGGCATAAAAGAAGAGTTACAATTCACCGTTTGGTGGAAGGGAGAGAAGAAGGGAGACGAGAAGTGGAGGAGGGAGGGCTCCCTTCGGGCTCACCAAAACTAATCTCTCCAAATTAGAAGGATTAGAGAAAAATGAAAAGGAAAAAAGTATGAATTGACAAATTTATCCTCCAAAACAACTAATTTTTTTTAAAAAAAAGATAATATAGTATTTTGATAAATAAATAATCTCCATCATTTCTACTCTACATCCTTCCTACCAATAATCTACTCTCCCTCTCTCCTTTCGAACATAGCCTTAAAACAATAAACCAACTTTTTAGATATTTGGTATTTATTGGACAAGGATGGCAAATATCATACATCTCATACATATATGGTTGGAACAACAAGCATATTTGACCTACACCGTTTCCAACCATATATTTGCGCGGGATTTAATAGATTGACCTACACCGCTAAACGTGATCTAATAAACTAATAAACACTTAAGCACATAATTTAAGTAAATTCACACGAGATGACTGATCAAATCTCTCATAAATTTTGTTGTAAATTATGTTTTGAAATTAATTTCACAAAATAAAAACACACGATATTTGCTAATTCATGTTGCTAAGTAAAGATAAATAAATATTTAACTAAAACAAAGTTACGTTTAAATACATTAGATTTTTAATATCCAATGTTTCACAGAGGTAATGTTTGCTACTAGTTTTCTTTTTTTTTTTTTTTCCTTTGATTTGAAGAAGTGGAGATTTGAATCAAAGAAGTGGAGATTTGAACTCATAGGATCATTCACATTTGTAGGAAAGTATGGATATTACTAGGTTATGCCTGCATTCACTATGCATTAAAATGACTTTTCTATGAGTTTTGAAAATTGAATTTTCTAACTAGTAATATCATCGTGTTTGTTAGCTGATTCATGTTACCAAGTAAAGATAAGTAAATATTTAACTAAAACAAAATTACGATTAAATACATTAGTTTTGTAATATCCAATGTTTCATAGAAGTGATGTTTGCCACTAGTTTTCGTTTCTTTTTTTTTTTTCTTTTTTTTTTTCCAGAAAAGTGAGAATTTGAACTTAGGATCCTTCATATTTAGAGGAAGTATGGTTACCACTATATTATGCCTGCGTTCATTTTGTGTTAAAATATTTTTTTTAAGAGTACTTTGAAAAATGACTTTTTTAACTAGTAGTGTCATCGTACTTTGTGACATAGGTCACATAATCTATGACTATTTATTCGTCCTAAAAAATCATAATTTTATAGTTACAGAATACTATGAGACTACTAGAAAAAGTCATTTTTTAAAACACTAAAAAAAAAATCATTCATTTTTTAAAACACGCATAAAAAAAAATTTCATTCTATTGAAAATAGTCATTTAGTTCTTGGTTGCTTAGGCATACTTAGCTTTGCAGGAATCTAAATATTTAGAAAAGTACCATATTTATACCTCAGGTTTTTGCTAAATAATACACTATACCATGGGACATTTGAAAACCGAAAATATCCCTTTGTTTTACGATTACACGAAGAGCATACCTAGTGATGAATTGGTCAGTTAATAATGTGAAGTAACTTTTATTTACTAGTTAAGTGTTGGTCAATTTGGAAGCTTGCTGAAATTAGATATTAAATTTTCCTTAGGGACAAACTTTGACGGCTACCGTTATTGAAACGCCATTTAACATTTTTCTTAAAAAGAAATAAAGAAAAAAAAAAGGAGAAAATGATAACGGTTCAATAGAGGGAATGAGGCTTATAGAGGCGAGAAAGCCACAAGCAATAAATAAGAACACTTCCGATGCCTTTTCAAAAAATAAATAACCCTCAAATCTCAATCATCACAAGTACACTCTAATTAATGAGGATTTGTTTTCTTTATTGTTTTTCGGTTCTAAAGTCGTTACTTATTATCGTGTTTGCCTGAAAAAGAGTAAAGATGCCGTAACCAGAGTTAAAAAAAAAACCTAAATATTTAATAAAGTGTTAACTACATCTATTTAGTAACGAGACTCTATTATTCTCTCTTTTGTTTATTGTTTTTTAATTCTAAAGTCGTTATTTTCTTATTTAAAGAGTTCTTTTCCGTCTAGTCATCGTATTTATCCAGAGAAAAGAGTAAAGAAACAATAGCCAGAGTTTAAAAAAAAAGGGCTAAATATTTAAATGAAGTATTAACATCTATTTAGTAACAAGATTCTATTACCACCGAGCGAATGGCCTAGTGGTGGTCGTTATTTCCCGGCGCCATGAGGTCCCGGGTTCGAACTGGGTGACCCCCTTCGGGGGGTCTTAAATGTGAGGGTACCTACCTGCCAGCCCATGCCCGGTCCTCTACCCTCGGGTGCCGTTACCACTAGTTGCTCGGTTGGGGTCCAGGGAGGGTTGCCGCACTGGTCGCCCCCTCCTCCCTTTTCAGTTATCAAAAAAAGTAACAAGATTCTATTATTCTAGAACGTTGTATGAAAACAACTTAGTAGAGAGACACTTCCGATAATTTTTCGTAAAAAAGAAAAGAAAAAAAGCCGATAAAATTTAAGGAATTGTCAAAACCTAGGAGCCCCTCTTTTCACTCATCACATAAGAGAATTTTTTCCAACTGTCGGATTCAAATTTGATGGTGAGGATTTCACATGGTGGGGCCAGTTGTATAAACTGTAGTGAAGAGGTGATTGTTCGTTGCACAGTCTCCATTTCTAATTTATTTAGCTTAAAAGATTTCCTCGTGTCATGTACTCACCGAGTTCGTACAAGTGGGACCGACTATTTGGAAGAGACGATGAGATCTCTAAGTACTGGTCCTTAAAGACCGAAGGTTTCTGGGTTCGATCTCTCCGGCGAAGTGTTGAAAAAGGTCTCGCCAGAGGATCTCCAGGAGACATGAAGCCAAACGAGGTGGTGTTGTGGAAGGTCAAGACCAAGTCTGAAATAAGTTTGACAGCAAACTGATTTTCCGGTGAGGCGAAGTGGTTTTCCGGCGAGAATTGGCACTAGCTTTTTCCAAACCCAGGTTTTATACGAGAAGGAAAAAAAAAAAACAATTGGATCCGAAGTCCAATCAATATCTTTTTGAATTTTCTTTTTGGTTTATTTTTCTATAATTTAAAAAAAAAAAAACGACCCATGGGTATAAATGATTTGCAAATTCATCTTCTCCCTTTGTCATATGTTTATGCTCATCATTTTATCACATTAATATGCTTGAAGTTGAAGACGAATTGGGTTTTTGGATTTGGTAGGTTGAAGACGATTGGGTATTCATTCTTTTTTTTTTAAATTTTTATTTAGAAGGAAAAAGATTTCAATCCAATGTACTTCAAACTATATAAATCTTTTTATGAGTGTGGATCCGGGATAGATTTTGGACCAATAGCAATTCACTGTTTAGTCTCTCATGACAAGAGAAAATAAAGGGTGCGTAGGTTAGATTTTTCCAAAATTAAAAGAAAATGGTTTTAGAAAAAACAAAACCTAAAAAATTTGGTGGCTGGTGGGGCCGTGGGGGTGGAAAGACCCGCAAAAAAAAAAAAAAAAAAAGAAAGGTAAAATGGTGACTTCTTTGAGTGGAGCGAACTTTCCCTCTATATTCAAAATATCCGAAAACCCTCCAAAATCCAACGCCTAATTTTCATCTTCCCTCTCTTTCTTGTCCTCCAACCCACTCTTTCAAATTCGACCCAAACACTCTCAGATTGTTCAGTCGCTTCTCAACCAAAAACCCTAATCTTCTTCTTCTTCTTCTTCTTCTCCTTCTTCCATGGAGACCCATCTCAAAGATCTCCAAGATTCGTATCCGGCTCAATCCCCTGATCGATCGCTGCCGTTCGATCAATCCGACGTCATGGCCGACCAAGCTTCGGTTGCTTCACCCGATCCTTTCGAAGCGGAAATCATTGATGATCTATCCTTGGCTCTTTCCGAATCGCTTCTGGAAACCCTAGCTGATGATCTTGAGTCTTCGGCTCCTGAGTTATCGAATCCGACGGTCGAGTCTCCTGTTGTGGTTCCCTGTTCGGATGGAGCTGAGAATGGCGAGTCTTCGGATTTGGTCCCTCCGCCACAAGGGTTTGATGGTAATAACTTATCTTCCGCTAGAAATGATGGTGACGGAGAAGAAGAAGCTCAGAAAGGTCGAGAGTTACCTTCTTCCCCTTATTATCCTGTTCGAAATGGTTTATCGGGCTTTGATTCGAGTCGGGTCTGGTTGTCTGAGAATATTTCTTGGCCTTCGACTGGTTCTTCGTTTTCAATTCGAGAAGCGAAACCCTCCACGGTGGTAAGTCCTCTCTCTCTCTCTTATTTATTTATTTATTTTTCCATAATTTTTTGCTGCTCTTTTGATTTGGGATTTTATAATTATCTTGGCGTTTTTGATGCGTGCAGGGTGCAGGGCTTATGAATCTGGGAAACACATGCTTTATCAATTCGGTTCTGCAATGCTTTACGCATACTGTGCTTCTGGTTCAAGGTCTTCTTTCTTGCAACCATGCCATGGCCTGTGGAAGTAAGATTTGGATTCTAAGATTTGTTTGCATTGTGTGTATATATATATATATATATATATATATATATATATATATATATATATATATATATATATATATATATATATATATATATATAATATGTATGTATATCAATTATGGGTCTTAATTTTTGAAACGTGAAATTATCAGGAGGTTTCGAAGACTTTTGTGTTTTATGTGCGCTGTATCACCACATTCAGCTTTCCATGAAATCTTCGGGAGGAATTATTTCACCCTTCAAGTTTGTCAACAATTTGAATTGTATCCTTTTTCTTCCTTCACAATAAATTATGCCAATAGATGATTTTGTTATGAAACTGTCGCATTTATTATGGGATTCGAAGAAGTATTGACTGGATTCGAGTGGTTATGGTTTTGGTTTGATTTATGGCTTATTTGTTTCTTTGAAATTGAAGAGACAGTTATAGTTTTGTTTGTTAGATATGTGTAAACATAACAATTAGAAGTTCATGCCTTGGTGACCCTTGACCTATAATCAATCAGACTTCTCATCTTCTTTTCTGAGATATCAGCAGGAAGATGCCCATGAATTCCTGCAGTGCTTCTTAGATAAGCTTGAGAGGTGCTTTTTGGATTCAAAGACAAAAGAAAATAGTTTGACTTCTCCAGATGAAAACCTCGTGCAAAAGGTTTTCGGTGGTCGTCTTCTAAGTAAAGTATGACAGCAGAATTGGGTTTTCTTTCAGATTTTTGATTAAGAATATGATGTGAAGTATATTTTTTTTTTCCCCAAAAGAATATAATCATTAGTTTAAATTACCTACTGATGTTTAATATGATGGTTGGCTTCCAGCTTCAATGCTGCAACTGCGGTCACTCTTCTGACACTTTTGAGCCTCTGATTGATCTGAGTTTGGAGATCGAAAATGTGGACAGCCTTCCCAGTGCTCTGGAGTCTTTTACAAATGAAGAAAAGATCGAAGATTCAGAGACCAAATTTACTTGTGAAAATTGTAAGGAAGAGGTGGCAGTGGTGAAGCAGCTTATGGTGGATCAGGCCCCATCAGTTGCTATATTTCATTTAAAAAGATTTAAGAATGATGGGTCTTTCGTCCAAAAGATTGACAAACATGTGAAATTTCCTTTAGAATTGGACCTGAAGTCCTACACTAGTGGTGATAATGTGAGTATGCTTACTGTATATTTGTTCATCTGTGATGCTATTAGTGTGAGTTTTTTGCAAACCAAGATAATTGACACATGACAAAAACAATTTAACTTTACTGCCACAGATTTTGATCAAATAATCTTCTCATTTATTTGGTTCAGAGACAATGTGAGATTAGTAAATTGCCTTGGCCTTGGAATCGAGTGTATTTATCAGATATAGAAAATATTCAAGGAAAAGGCAATGATTTGATAATTCAGTAAAGTTAAATGCGACATTATGAAATAGATGTGTACAGCAAAGAATCACGTATTATTATTGGAGTGTGATAGTAAAATGAGATAGTTTTGATGATTTTTCTTATACTTCCTTTTTTTTTCCTTCCCTTTTTGCAATAGGTTGAGTTGATGTATGATCTTTATGCAATTGTCGTCCATGTTGGGTTATCACCTATGGCTGGGCATTACTTCGGCTTCATTCGGTCCTCTCCAGACACATGGCATAGGTTGGATGACTCAAAGGTAATATTTGCAGATTATGATCTGTTATCATTCTTATGGTCTGGATTGGTTTCTACGAGATTGTTACAAAAAGAAGCTGGTATTTCTGTCTGTTTATTCTTTTTTTTTTTTCCGGATATGTTGTCTAGTTCTCATAACTAAGTGTACGTGCTATAAAATAAACGCCCTTCTCCTATGTATACAGAATACTCGTTCAAATATTTTTTTTTGTCATTTTTTTCTCCTTAGATACTTTTGATTCTCATCATGGGCTGGTTTTAGCATTCTTGCAGCAAAACAAGGACAGGGACGAGTAGTAAATTATTTCCCTGTTCAATTTCTAAAATTACACGTTAAGTTCTAGGTTTTTAACTGTCAATTGACTGATTTAGATATCTATCCTATGTTAAGGATATTTTGATCATTTACATGCCATGACATTAATTATTCGACCCGTTTTTTCTTAGTTTTTGCTGGTTACATATTTGCTATTACTTGTTTAATTTGATAGTATCTGAACGTTTTCTACTGCAACTCAGGTAGATGTAGTTACAGCTATTAATATTTGCACAAACTGTGTACTTAGTCATGCATTATTTTACTGGAAAAGGAAAGTATCTGTAACTCTCAGAATAAAATGGATTTTTATGTAGGTTACTAGGGTCCCAGAAGAATTTGTTCTATCTCAGGATGCCTACATTCTTTTTTATGCGAGACGTGGTACTCCCTGGTTCTCAAGTTTAATGGGAGCAGAAAAGCAATCCTTTGATCCGGACATTTCATCTACATCACCCCAGTCAGTTCTAGATACTGTTGAGAATGCTTGTCCCCTTCCTAGTTTAGCAGATATCAATGATACTTCAGTTGCGCCTGATGCTGATGATTGCGTCGAAAAAATTTCTTGTGTCGATGTTAATACATGCACTACTACATCTCTTGGAGAAAATAATTGCCAGCAGGACGTTGAGGTCGATGAAGAAAAATTCAGTGGAGATGACGTTTTCCATCCTCTTACACCTCCAAGATCCAAGAGTCCAGAGATGTTTTCTTTTGAGACTCCAGGTAACATAATGAAATATACATAATGTGATTTTATTTGCTTGTGATATGAAATTGTTGAAGGAAACTAACTTAAAGAGGTTGGTGGTGTGGTTGATTTTAGTACAAAGTTATCAAATCCCGCGCAATCATCTGAAATCAGAGGGGCGGGTTTTTTCTCGTAAGAGATCGTTGAACAAGGCTCCAGATGATTCGGAAGCTAAGGAAGCGATCAGGTACCTTACAAAGAGCATGCCTGGTTCGAGGGGCAGAAAACTTTTGGATGCTATGTGTAGGCCTCAGAGTGAACCTGCTTCAAGAAAGAAGAAACGATTGGAATCACCTTGTAAAAGGGCTGGCCCTGCTAATGCTCGCCATAAGTCAGACCATGGATCCGTGGTGCACCCAGTGGCTGCAGTTTTGCGCTGATTGTTTCTGAGGTGTCGGAGATCGGTTTTCACCTTATTTGATAGTACATTTTCTATGTTCAGCACAGCGCCTTTGTTTATATAGAAAGGCTGAACCTATAAAAGGTTTTGTTCATCTCTTGTCCTTTCTGGTGGGTAGCCAGCTTTGTTGAATTCAACCATCAGTTTATATACCATCCTGCGATGTATATTTAGTTCAGATTCCGTTGAAATATAACAATGGTTAAGAATTAGCCAAAAATCGAAATAGCATCTTTCTTGCTACAGCTGAAATTTGATGGCGCTAGTGTTTTTGAATCATATTCGTCTGCGTGAAAAGTGTGAACTAAGTTACATCGTTGGATTTGAGTTTACCATTATTTTATCAGGTTCTCCACATACCACTTGATGTTTTTATGAACACTTTTAGGTTGCACAAGAACATGGAATAAGATCAAACCGAAGATAGGAACTACATAAAATGACAAAAAGGCTTTTGTACCTTCACCAGATAAGGGAAAATTTACTTGGTTTAGTTAGTATGCATCATCTTAGTATAGCATGGCTTTGGATTTGTAATCCGGTCGTCCCTATTCTATTGAGGATACAATTTCTTATATAAGTACAGTTTCATTTAGATAAGATCTGGTGATAAGAATGTTGAATCGTTGAAAGATATGCATCATAAAAACATTATTTCACAGCTGGGCATCCTCACAATTGTCGAAAAAATAGCTTTGATTGTGTCGAAACACTACTCACAAGGATACACCCTAGGTAGTATCAAATTCGTAGTAATTGCATTTACCCTAAAGACAAGGTGACCTATCGGCTATTTAAGAGCGAGAAGTCCCTCTAGCAATTCCCTTTTTTCCCAGTATTTTTCCTTTTAATTTGGTTTCCCAAAATTATAAAAAAAAATTACAGGAACGCTCAGTAATTTTCTGAAACTAAGTAGGTTAGTGAAAATGGCGGTTTTGTTTAGGACAGTAGGAGGCAAGCACCACAAAATGAGAAGGCCCTTTTTGAGGAACAAGAGCTCTTTGGGCGATGATCTTAGATTTCAGGTTGATCCAAGCCGGTCTTCTATACATGTGGTCATCGTGATGGACGGTCTGAAGGAATTCACCACTGGGCTTGTTGAATGGGTCCTTGAGAACATAATCAATTGTTCTGGATGTGTTATTACTCTTATTGGAGTCATGCCATGGCTAAACATTCCATGTTAGTTTTTCTTGACTGTGTAGATATATTTTTGTTTTTGAAAAGTATACATGGATATATTTTGAATGTGCTTTAATATATACTTTTCTTTCGGTAATTTAAATTGACAATTGTGGCATGCCGACATAGAACTAAAGACAAATTATTAAATGTATTAAGGTTGTTTGTATAGTCGATAGATATAGCTTTTATAATGGAACTTACAAGAGATTCGTACCAATCAACGATTTCTATATAACAAACAGTTTGTTGTTTGTATTATAGTATTACGTAACTAGAAAAGATGTACTGATATAATTAATTTTTTTTGGCTCAAATATACCTACTTATTTTTGTGGATGCGGTTCTCAGTTTGGAAATTTTGATTTAAATATGGGTTGTTTGCAGTGTCTACGAAGACTTGGCTGGATGTTTGGCCCGTGGAATTAGAACAACTTGCAAAAGAGAGAAGTGAATGCATCAAGAGCGAGTTCAAGTATCTGAAGCTGAAGGCTGTTATTGACCTTTGCCGAAGCTACGGGGTCTGTATATAGGATGTATTTTAATTCAAGAATTTTTATGTACTTTTATTTGTAGATAAGCATAATAATACTCACGTGTTCAATATGTGACGCAGGTCGTGTTGCAGAAGAAAGTTGTTATGGGATATCCATCACGACTTTTAGTTGTCGAGCAAATCATAAGTCTTGGTGCAACATTGGTCGTGTTTGATAGGTAGAGCTCTTTAAATTTCTTAAAAAATTACTACAAAAATTAAAAATACTAAAGAATAACAATAACTAAATATTGTTATAGTTTGTGATTTGAATCTTATTTAGCCCGTCCGAAAAACTCGCGGTGCGACAAATATAGCGATTTTGTACATAAATCACCCCACTATACGACATATATCTGGTACTTTTAAAATCTAATGCTTTATAAAACGGCTTTTCTAATGATTGTACATAAAGTTAATATTATGAGATGAAACCTAATAATCCTAATATTTGAGTTAGGACTCCAACATTTTAACCATATGAATGCACAAAGATGTATGTTCTTAACAACCAGAAATTTTTTTGAGAACAAATTAGCCTTCTCTTGATGTTTAATTTGCATTAAAAAAAATCGATTGTACATAATCCTTTTTAATTTTTTTTTTTCTTTCAGTGAATTAATTTCTACTTATTTGGTTACAGGCATCAAAAGAACGACACAGAATTTTTTGCCAAAAAAATTCCGTGCAACATCGTTGTGATGAACGAAAATGGAGAGATGGACATGATCAAGGGGCGATCCACTATAGAAAGCAGCGGAGAAATGAGTAGTAGTACTCCTGGAGAATCGCCAGCTTTGGTACCAACTCCCAAGCTCATAATTTCAGAACAACTCAAAGGATTAATTCTCAAGAAACGATCTCAAGGAAACTACGACCAAGATTATGATGACAATGAAGTCTTACGTGTTTGAAAAATTGCCTGCAGCTACCTTAATATATAGGGATATATAGTATACTGTATGTTATATATGTAAATCAATGCATAAAATAATTAAGAGCTGATAGAGTAGTAGTATTGGAGCTTTGTGATCGGCCGATATTGTTATCCAGCTTTTATTTCTGCCCAAATGAGTTTTAATTAATTAAGGCCAGTGGTTAATTTTAGAATTTTGTGATGAAAGATTCGCTGTTGATGATGCTTAATTATGGATGTTGTATGAGCAATACTATAGGGCACCAATAGTGCTCAACATCATAATGACATGTCTGTCTATTACTGGATGATTTAATTAATAAACTGGATCCCACATGGGCCCACCTGAATTATAATTATGATTAGCCAATGACAGACTGACACATCATTATGATGCTGGAAACCACTAATGCCTCATAACATTATTCATGTTATATGCGAGAGTATAATGTGATTCTTGTAAATGCATAAGTTACGTATTACGATGTACTTAATGAATCTAAAACTAGTACACATTGCAATTTGAAATAAATGGACATTTTTAATTTAGACAACCCAATTAATCTATTACAAATAGTAGTGTTTTAGTGTTTTTCAAGGAACCAAAGGGTGCCGCATCCATCACGCACTTAATCGAGCGTGAGAGTTAGGTTCTAGCTACTTGCATAGAATTTAAAACACATCCAATTAACCAAATGCAATTTAGAATAGTTTGAAAGAATATACACATACATAAACAAGAAAATGATTTGAAACATCTTTATACCTTGTGCAAAACATCTTTATACCTTGTCCTAATCCTTTGATTCTTAATAGATTCGTGGAAGTGAGGATATTCATAGGGTATTAATCGCCATTGAAGTTGGGGTCCAAAGACGTATATATAAGAAGCAGAGTACAGAGTTGGACTAGGACATGGTCTTGGTTGCTGATCTGTTCCCATACCCCGTTATATAATCAATCGAAAATCAACCCTCCCACGGTAAAGTCTCTTTTTTACATCTAAATTTGAACTCGAATGTCTATTTTCTTTTTCAGAAAAGAAAATTTGCACACTTTTTGATTATTTTTTTCTCTCTTTCCATTTCTCTCGTTGACAGATTATGAGCGCTTCTTCATAGACACTGATATGCTTTGTCTTGTCTTTTTTGCTTGAACTATTTTCTTCATCTTGGTCTAGACGTTTCTTATTAGTGCAAAGAATAACTAAGCAATTCCATCACGCACCATTCATTGTTTACGTACGAATTCAGCATTGATTGAAAATTGAAGCAGTAAAGTAATGATTGTCTGATTATGCTAGTAAAGAAGTCAACTAAACAAGAAGAATATTGCGTAATTAATTATATAAATAGAATACACCCTTTTAGCATCGGAGCATTTGCAATATGCTTATAAATATTATAGACATCCTCTTATCAAAATGTATCTTATTTGTCTTGATAATAGTATAAGCAAGAGGTATTCGTTTTAGACCACGAAATAGAGAAATCTTATTTTCAAGGGGCATAGCCACCACCGTGGCCACCACCCTCACCTCCTCCATAGCCACCACCATGTGCACCTCCGGCCCCATAGCCACCGCCACCACCAGAGCCACCACCACCGCCACCAGAGCCACCACCAGAACCTCCGCCGGCTCCTCCTCCACCTCCTCCTCCATGAGCTCCACCAGCACCATAACCTCCTCCACCACCCCCACCGTGGCCTCCTCCACCTCCATAGCCCGCACCACCAGCACCATAACCTCCCCCTGCACCACCTCCTTCACCACCACCATAACCACCTCCGTGTTCTCCCCCATATCCAGCTCCACCTCCGCCGCCACTTCCACCACCATGTCCTGCCCCAT
>JXTC01000117.1:250581-308088 GCA_002914845.1 Trema orientale
CCCTCCCCCACCACCATATGCACCACCTCCAGCGCCCCCACTTCCACCGCCTCCACCACCACCATGCCCAGCCCCATATTCTCCACCAGCACCATACCCGGCACCACCACCTTTCCCTCCCCCACCACCATATGCACCACCTCCAGCGCCACCATAAGCACCCCCACCACCGCTGCCGCCGCCACCACCACCACCATGTGCTCCGCCTCCACCTGCACCATACCCGGCCCCACCTCCTTCTCCTCCTCCACCTCCATAAGCACCTACACCACCATACCCAGCCCCAGCCCCACCACTACCACCGCCTCCTCCACCCCCATATCCACCCGCAGCTCCATATCCAGCACCGCCTCCTTCTCCGCCACCGCCACCATAGCCAGCAGCACCATGTTCTCCTACAGCCGCATATCCACCACCGCTGCCTGCACCTCCTCCACCACCTCCAGAACTACCACCTCCATAGCCCTCTCCACCGCCGCTGCCACCGCCATGTCCCCCAGCAGCGTAGCCGCCGACATAGGGTTCGTAAGTGAGCAGGGCTCTAGTGGCAGAGCAAATGCCTATAGCTAGGAAGAGAAAGAGAAGGCGAGTACAGATAGTGAGCTTAGCCATGGTGAGAAACTTAGAAGAGTGACTGGTGAGAAGGCTAGAGAAAGTAAAAGGGTATATATAGGAAGAAGAAGGGGTCCCAAAGCGTGTCCACTACTAGTTCTGGAAAAGAAAAGTGGGTGAATGCACATGCAGAAGAAGAAGAAAGAAAGAAGATGGAGGTCCATTCAATACAAGTATGCACACTCACCTACACTAGTAGACCCCAATATGGGCAATGTATAGTGTGCTTGTGCTGTCGCCCACATAATAAATGGTGGTGTAAGATATCAATTATCACAGACTAATCCTTCTGCTAAACAAACCATGTGCGATTGATCTTCCATGCCTATATATCCTGCTAATCCCTTGTTCGTGCTTGTTATTTCACCCAAATATTAAGTAGCTTAGGAAAGTTTATATATGTAATATATGAATATCTTAATTCATATTGATGAGTCCCAATATTGGTTCCAAAATTTTCGAAGATTATGGCATAGAAATATGAAGTAATTTAAGTATTCTTGATCCATTATTCAAAGTTCTTATAATCTGTGACGTGCTACAAGTTGCATGTGAATTAATTTATTTAAACAGATAATTTTTTTCTCAAGGAAAAAATACGAGCGGCATTCCCAATTTATTTCAGGAAAAGTTGATTGCCACGTGTGATATGTTCAACAAATTGGAATGAAGTATAATTAACAAGAACTTATATGTATATATATAGCTAGTTTGAATTATTTTTTTCAATTATTAATCATTTTAAGGGAGTAGATTTTATTGAGAAGGGTTTGGTTGAAGGTCTCTCTTTCACAATAGGCGCGAAGAAGTTGGCTAAAGATTTTGGTACCTTTCTTTCTTCTTTCTTTCTTTTCCTACTGTTGACGGAGGTTTTGTCAACAATAAATTTAAAAAATTGCAAGATGTAGCTTGTGTGTAAAAAGAATTGATAAGGCAAAGTAAATAAAGAGACAAGAATTTTATAGTGGTTCAGCTCCAAAAAAGATGAGCCTACATCCACTGTTCTATCACTATTTTCTGGAGAATTACAAGAGTTTCTCTCAGTTTCAAGGTGAGAACAAAGAGACAATTATAGAGGAAATTACAGAGAAAGTGTATAGTGAAGTAATTATCAGATGACTGTGAGATATTGTGAGCTATTGAATTATGAGACTGAGCTCCCTTTATATAGGTGAGGGTGGCTTCAGGTTTCCCAATTTTGTGAATAGGAAACTACATAATAAAGTATAATATAATATTGAGATTGGGTGACTACACAATAATGGGTAATTATCTCCTCTTCAATTAGCTAGTTGTCTTTTTTTGGGATTAGGCAGGTTAACTATTTGTGGTGGTAAAAAAACCACACAATAATAGGCCCCCAACTTTTAATGCGTCCTTGACGTGTTGAAAGCTTTCTTCGATAAAATAGTTGACCGCATGCCATTATGATCAGTAGTTCCCGCTCAAGTCTTCAATTGAACTTGTTGTAAGTTCTCTCAGTTCTTCTTTGTTGATGTCGATGATGGACATGGTAGGTGTAAAACAGTGATCAAATAGTGTGACCATACCCTTGTTGAATCTCTCTCTCATATATAAATGGACTAACCTTTTGTGAGTTTAATAAGGATCAGACTCTTAGTACGCTGAAAAATGTCGCTTCTCCAATAGGAAGAGCAAAAGTGAAGTATGCGACTGAAAAGTAATCTCATTGATCTTCCATAGAAACTTATGGAGAAGTAGGAAAACACTTAAGAGCTATGTCATTGTTGATATAACTGCTTACTAGTAGAGCGATGAAGAGGCTGTAAAGTCTTTTAAAGGAACTTTTCTCAACCATTAATTTGAGAAAATACTCTCTTTGAAGAAGTACGCTTCTTAATCTGAAGCTTCGATCTAGACATAATGCTTTTATGTTGAAATCCTGAAGACGGTTAATGAAGTCGCCAAGAAACAAAACAAGGTGTGCTACCCTGAAGACATAGTTGATGACACCTACGTCGTTGAAGAGCAGCTCGTAGTAGTCGAATTAGTGAATGACAGGAACTCCTTTTATGCTTCTTAGCAGTTTTAAAAGGTGTCATATTTCGAATTTTCCTGCAAAAGGTTAGAAAATCCAAAAAATACTGAAAGTAAACAAAGATGTAAATAATATCTGACCCTTGGGTCGCATGCTTTTTAGCTGAGCTCGCACTTTCTTTAAGATACTTTGCTCTATAAAATAAGAATCGAGCTGATCCTTGGGGTAGATCAATAGCTCGTTATTCAATTGAATAATAGGAATCATTAGACCACCTCGTATATTAACACAAATACATAATTTAACCAAGTAGTCAATCACTAAGTGACTGATCGGTATGCTATTGCGATTCGAATTCAATAACTTAAACTGGGGTTTAAGTAGTAGGATAGGTTAGGTCACTTATGAAAAACAACGCGCATGAGTGATGCAAACTCAATATTTGTTTTTCAAAAGTTCCATATCAAAATAGGGTTTATAGCAATATATCACATCAAACAATAAACGTTTTGCTTAGTTACTTTGTTGTTCGAGGAGGAAAATTGTGTAATACGACATGCTATGGCATGAAGCGAGGAGAAAATCCTAAGATTTTAAGAAATTTTAGACATTCGGCGATCTAAAATTCCGACCCCTCTAAATGAACGTTTTGCATAGTTCCTTAGGAAGTGAGTAGGAGATGACGATTTGATCCCACTGCCTCCCAAGTTTTATGGTGTTCGGAGACTACTGTAAAACTATAATAGATGAACCAATTGAATAAGATGCATCAAGATGATAAATTAAAGGAACAATGCCTTTACTGATCACTTTGAATGACGAATAATCCTCCCAGTTTTATGATGTTACAATAACTGCCACAAAACTGTAAATAGACGATGCATAAGAATGAAAATTTGTATCAAGAAAATGCATAAACTCTCATTGATGAAGTCATCGAAATATATGAAGATACCCCACGACCTAGTAGTCGCATAAAAGTTGATACGAGATAAAGAGACTTGAGAAGAATTACTGAAGAGCTCGTACTTAGGGAGCTCGAATATGATGGAACTCGAATATAATAGAGCTCGAATATGGAGAGCTCAATGATCACGTAGAGATTTTGTCAAGAACCGAGTGACGATCTTGTTGAGGTTGAAAATAATAAGGAACTCGAACATAGTGGAGAGCTCGTGTAATTAAGAGCTCAATGACCCAGTGGAGACCTTGAAGGTTGAAGAACCGAGTGAAGATCTCATTGGGGTCGAAGATAATGACAAGCTCGAGTATAATAGGGAGCTCGAATATGGAGAGCTCAAGGACCGAATGAAGATCTTGAGAAGATCTTGTCGAGGTCGAAGATAATGAGGAGCTCGAACATGAAGATACTCGAACATAATTGAGAGCTCGTGTAATGGAGAGCTCAATGACCGAATGGAGACCTTGAGAAGATCTCGTCGAGGTCGAAGATAATAAGGAGCTCGAACATAAAGATGCTCGAACATAATTGAGAGCTCGTGTAATGGAGAGCTCAATGACTGAATGGAGATCTTAAGAAGATCTCGTCGAGGTCACATAGCTGTATTCATTCAATCTTAAATCTGCAAGAGCTTGACCTTTGATCACAGTGCGAAGTCAAAAATTGATGTGAATTGACTCAACTCAACTGTCCACTTGAGAAATTGTCTTGACACTTTAGACTTTTGCAAAACCTGTTTCAATAGAAAGTTTGTGAAAACCTCAATGGAGTGTGTATGAAAATATGGTCGAAGCTTCCAAGATACGATGACAAGCGTTAGTGCCAATTTCTCCATCTCCGGATATCTCGTTTCAGCATCGAGTAATCTTTTGCTTACATAATATACAGGTCGCTGTATATTTTCTTCTTTTCGAATTAATGCAGCGCTTGTCGCATATTTGGAAATGACGAGGTATAAGTACAACTTTTCCCCCGGCTTTGGCTTCGACAAGAGTGGAGGAGAACCCAAGTATTTCTTTAAATCTTGAAACGCCTGCTCGTACTTCTCGGTCCACTCAAACTTCTTTGATCCCTTCAGCACTTTGAAGAATAGTTGACATTTTTCGGTAGATCTTGAGATAAACTGACTCAGTGCAGCCACTCTTCCCGCTAGGCTCTGCACATCTTTGGACTTGCGAGATGACTGCATGTCAATCAATGCTTGGATCTTTAGCTTCGATACCTCGCTGATTAACCATGAATCCCAAGAACTTTCTTGATCCTACACCATACGCACACTTCTGGGGATTCAGCTTCATCTGATACTTTCGAAGAATTTTGAACATCTCGTCAAGATGCTTGACGTGATCTTTAGCTTTCTTCGATTTCACCAATATTTCATCAACGTAAACCTCTATTGTCCTGTTTGGTATACTGCTGCAGCCGCCCTTCTCTGATTAACCTTTCGATCTCATCTTTTAGGGCGTAACAGTTGTTGGTGTGGTGTCCAATGTCGTTATGATATCAGCAAAACTTATTGGGATCACGTTTTGCTCTATCACGCTTCATCGACCCCAGCTGACGATATTGCTCCTGCTGATTTGTGACTGCATAAATATGATCTATGGGTGCACTCAGCTCGGTATAATTGTTGAATCGTAAGGGAGCCCTTGGAATTTCCTGCCTCTTCGGTTCGGGCTGCTTTTCAGTCGGTTGCTCATACTTCCTCTTCTTCGACTTCTTGTTATTGTTGTTGGTTGTTGTGGTCGCATCTTTGGTTATGTCTTTCCTTCTTTCCTTCTTCATCTCATGAAGATTTTTGCATGAAGATTCTACCCTGAGATATCGACTAACTCTTCGATAGAAGTCTTCAAGACTCCTGCATTCTCGCTCTAGCAACTCCTCCCACAGTTTAGTCTCTGGTCGCACTCCAGCCATCATCAAAGTTAGGGCTCATTCTTCAGGTGGGTTGTTGACCTTTGCCAATTCTAAAATAAAACGATTAAGGTAAGATCGCAAAGTCTCCTCTGGACTTTGTCGAATAGCAGATAGACTGAGTAATGGAATAGCAAACTTCTTTGCAACCTGAAATTGCCTCAAGAATGCGGTTTGAAGTTGTTGCCAGGACGAGATCGAACCAGGCTGAAGTCTTCGAAACCACTTCTTCGCTGCACCTGTGAGAATTACAGCAAAGTACCTACAACGTGCGAGGTCATCGACTCGATGAAGCTCTATCAGGTCGCTGAAGTGGTCTATATGGCCCTGTGGATCAGTTTTCCTATCAAAAGTGTTTATGGTGGGAAGTTTGAATCCAGTTGGTAAAACAGCAGCTCGAACTTCCTCGTTGAATGGCGATTGACGATATCCATCAGCGAGCTCATCGTCCCAGTCAGTAAGTACATCTAATGCGATCCTCAAATTATAAACATCGATATTTGGAAGAAAAGCATCATCTCTTACTGGTGGCAAGGGTGGCCTTTAGTCGTTATTATCACGACGTAAGGTGGGTTGATCAGGCAGGGTCTGGTGCGACCTTTGTGAAGACTCCACTGTAATAGTGCGACGAGATCGACTTTGGTTGTTATAATGCGATGTGGATCGCTCACGGCTACATTGCTGTTCCAGGTGGTGTCTCAGGTCCGCAGGATTTTGCCTTGGTTCCCTGCTAATCCTTTCGAAGACACTCCTCGATTGACGATTTTGCTCGTTACTCAGATGATCACGATTGATGGTTGCTCTCCGAGATGGTTGTCCACGATCATGATCTGTAGTTGAACTCCTGGTACTAGATTCCTGTGGCAAGTCTACGACCTTGCCTTTTCCCTTGGAGGTGCGATCTGCATGACACTCCTGTTGGGTTCTGGGCTGATCGCGGTTCCCTGTCTCTAGGATCTGAATTCCTCTCTCAGGTCGTCGAGCAAGACGATCTATGGGACGTTCGTGCTGCAGTGGAGTCACCATCTGTCTTTCAGCAAGTCGCCGTAGAGAATCATTAATCTGATTGGTGATTCGCTGAAGGTTCGCCAGTGCATCCTCCATGCGATCTTGTCTTTGGATAATGTTCTCTGGTGTGGTCGTGACAGGTTGATCCTGAGCAGGATCGACTTGTGCAGTAGCAGTGCTTTGGAGTTGGTTTTGGCTAACTCCAGCATTTCTGGTAGTGTTCCTGGTGTTTGCCATTGTTGAAAAAGCGAAATTGATAAACTCTTTGCTGGAATAGCCCTCCTTCTAGCGCCAATTGTTGACGGAGGTTTTGTCAACAATAAATTTAAAAAATTGCGAGATGTGGCTTGTATGTAAAAAGGATTAATAAAGCAAAGTAAATAAAGAGACAAGAATTTTATAGTGGTTTAGCTCCAAAAAAGATGAGCCTACATCCACTGTTCTATCACTATTTTCTGGATAATTATAAGAGTTTCTCTCAGTCTCAAGGTGAGAGCAAAGAGAGAATTATAGAGGAAATTACAGAGAAAGTGTATAGTGAAGTAATTATCAGATGACTGTGAGATATTGTGAGCTATTGAATTATAAGACTGAGCTCCCTTTATATAGGTGAGGGTAGCTTCAGGTTTCCCAATTTTGTGAATAGGAAACTACATAATAAAGTATAATATAATATTGAGATTGGGTTACTACACAATAATGGGTAATTATCTCCTCTTCAATTAGCTAGTTGCCTTTTTTTGGGATTAGGTAGGTCAACTATTTACGGTGGTCAAAAAACCATACAACACCTACTAACTAAAAGCTTACACCATTTTTACGTATGTCTGCCAAACATAATAATCATCTGGTTTAGTCTCTCTGCTTTTGTCCATTAAATATTGGAAAGTGTTAAAAAGCTCGCACTTTTATTAGTTATGGTACTTGCTTAAAATAATAGACTTTTATTAGTTGTGATACTTGCTTAAAATAATAGAAGTGGAACTCGAACAGAGTTTAAGTACTACCCTAAAAGTGGGAAACAGATCATCTGTCTCCTTTATCTGTTTCGCTCTCTGTCTCGCGAATAGAAAATTGACATCTGAAAATTGATACCTCATTTAGTTATTAACCCTATCAATAAACTGATGATAACTCCGTCAACCTTACAAACAAAATAGAAATAAATTTAAAAAAAAACAGAAAAAAGAAAACACGACCATGTTTGCTGATCTCCTCATAATTTTTTGGTGGAAAATGCCCAACCTTGTAATTTTTTGGCTGAATTGAGTAGTTATCGTTTTTTGTTTTTTTTTCCCCTTTATTTTTTGGGTTGAATAGAGAAGTTTAAAATCTAATAGCTAAAGAAAGTTGCATATATGGGTTTGTTAAAAAAAGAGATCCAATCTCATGGTACCATGATTCCTTAAATAACCGAGAATTGAAAAAGAAAAATATTTAAGAACAAAGATCTGATATTTTAAAGACAATATCTTTTAGCTCATATCTATCCCTTTAAAACACCCAGAGACAATGAAGAACATGAGAAACAAGCAAGCGGCCACATAATCAAGTGAGTAGAGTGGTATAGTGCAAATGTTCTGATAAAACATCAAGAAATAAGAGATGAGTAGCGACGACTACATTACAGAGTTTCCAGTAGGGGTGTTCATGGCCGGTCTGGACGGTCTAAATCGTCAATCCAGAAACCAATCCAAATGTGCGGTTTGGCCAGTTTACCAATCCGTGCGGTTTGAGTTAGTCGATTCAAACCGGCCAGACCGCACTAACATTTTTGCTGCCGGTTTGAGCGGTTTCCACGGTTTGAAAACTTACAAAATTTGAATTATTACAATATCAACTAAGCTCATATCATAATCATATTTCATCTAAAATTTAAAGTCTAAACATAAAACGAAACCATAACATAATTAAAAGCTACAACTAAATCGAAAGTCTTAATAAACTTATATTTTAGTTACAACTTACAACCTAATCAAAATTGAATAGAAAACTTATAATCTTTAATCTTAAACACATAACAATAACAAGATTTAAAGTCTAAAATATCATAAAAGTCTTAAGTGACATAGTTTTAAATGAGCTAAAAGTAATCATTACTCAATTAGAATGAATGAGCTTAAATTTTTAACTATTAATATACATATTTTTTCTAAAAAAATTATATATATACAAACTTATTAGCTGGTTCGATTTGAATCTGACCAAATTTGTCCAAAACCGAAAACCAAACCGGCCAAGTTAGTTTTCATTTTTTCTAATCCGTAACCGGCCATTTAAGAAGAGAATCCGCCTGGATTAGGCGGATTAGACTGGATTGGGCGGTTTCCACGGTTTGGTGGCTTTTTTGAACACCCCTAGTTTCCAGGTTTTAGTATTTCTTATTTTATTATATTTTATTTTTTCATATGTTAACGGAGGAAACAATACCGTTTGGAGTATTGAACTGTCTATATGAGGTGTCATAAAATCATTGATGCGACAGAGAGTTGGACAGAGAAAAGGGACAGACGATCTCGGTCCCTAAAAGTGCCCCTTGGTTCATCACCCCTCCAACTGCGCCTGATATAGTAGACTAGTAGTAGGCATTGAAATTATTGTTGCTCTCCAGCAAAGCCTTGACGTAACAGTAGGTATTACTTTAGTAGATATAGATACTTTAGCACTTTTTTTTTTCTTTTTTTTTTTTCAATCAACTTTCTGGCACAGAAGCAAATGAAGGAGGAAGAGAGGAAGTTGGAGAGAATAGGGCGAGAAAGATAATAGTTTGTTTGGTAGAGAAGAAACTTAAAAGGGAATGAAAAATTTGAGATGGAACAAACTAGTCCGTAGAGCCACCCAAATTCTTTCCGCTCTAATAATTTGTAGAAAATAAGGATCCCGAATGGATTGAAGATAATCTTTTATATTTAGTAGAAACTTACCGTATAAACTTTGGATAAATGTAATAGTACAATCAATAAAAGACAAGTATGTATCTCCGATATATACTTCCCGATTTTCTCTGTCCATGAACCTGCTAAATATAAGTAAAATAATATTAGGGACACTTTTTTTTTTTTAAAAAAAAAAATTGAATTCAACTGACGTAGAATGACTTAATTTAATCACAAAACTTTAACCAGTATGCACTTTCGTAGCCTCGCTGCCCCACAACCATGCAAGACGACAACTTATAAAACCGCTATAATTAATTAATTGGTACTTGCTTCCAAAGCTGATTTTATTCTTTGTACTATATAAAGGAATAAGGGAAATCCAGTTTAAATTTCTCACTGTTCAGAACAAGAATTCCATTAGGCCAAGTATGGCACATAGGACTAGGACTATTACTGGGATTAAGATAAATAATAGTAATCTTATATTTGAGGACAACTTTTAACCGGATAAATGTCCATTGACCAAAAATACTCCATGTATTGTTGGATAAACAATCCCAACCAAAAGGTTAATAATTTCCATGAATTATAATTATTGTACTATTTTCTCTATGAATTTTTAACTTACAGAGTAATAATTCATGAATTATATAATTGTTGTAACAATGACCCTTTTGTCACTAGCTGTTAAATATTTTAACATAAATAGTTCGGCGATTGTGGTCAAAACTAAAATTCTAAATTTTCAACTTATACGGTAGACTACCAATACTTATGTAATTATTACAGTTTTGACATTCTTTTTACAAACTATTAAATTTTTAGCAGAAACGAGTCATATGTATAACATACAGTTTGGTAATTATGATTGAGAATTAGATTTTAACTTATAAAAGTAAATAATATCCAATTATACACTTTGTCCATGTCTATTTTCTGTTAAAAAACTAATTATTTATGACAAAGAGACCATTACTGTAATAATTGCATAATTAAGAGGCCGTTACTGTATATGTTGAAAGTTCGAGGGGCCAAAATAGTATAATGAGTATAATTTGGGGGACCATTATCACTATTAAATCCAACCAAAATGGTGAGACTATTTAGGATTTATTTATTTATATTTTTTTTTCCAAACCCAACTTTTTTTCTAGACACTTCACACTTTCTCCTTCGGCTTTGTCCAACATGTCATGACTCAAACTTTGGGTTAGTAGTAGAAGGAGAATTTTATAAGTAAGAAATTTAGAAATTATTTTACAAAAGTATTGGAGAAGTCATATTTTGCAAATATTCAGAAAAATGACACATTGTAATAGAAAATAACCACCTTATAAAAGTTTATAAAAATCTTCCATAAGTTAATATATTTTCACAACTTTATGAACAGCCATTAGACATAGATTAAAAATAGAAGTCATAAAATATATCCGTGCATCATCATCATCATAAAATATACAAAATAGTTACAAAGAATAAATCCATAAAACGAGTCGTAAAGAACCAATACAAGTCCAAGAAAGATAGGCTCTAATAAGTAGTTCCCGATACTACTATAATAGAACCTAGTCCTTCTCTAACTACTCTACTATGGAGTTGCCTAAGTCATACTAAGTGCTCCTTGAGAGGGAAAAATTCCACTACAAGAAAATAGGCCTTTACCTACACATATACATACTATGTGTAGGCGAAACCTTTTACCTACACATACTATAAGTGAAAAGATGTGTAAGAAATAACCTGTAGGTAAAGGTACTTCCCAACACATATTGCTATGTGTAAGTAACATTAACAGGGCCCCCATTAGGATGATTAGACTCTGATGACATAGATTCTGATGTGGTAGCTGACATGTCGTCTGATGTGGCGCTTATGTATAAATTTTTACAGAGATGACATGGCATCATAAGATGTAGACACATAGCATGATTGGGTGCCTCCACATGGCATATTCTAGTAGTGCCACATCATGCAATCAATGGGTACCATGTGTCACAACATGATAGATGCCACATGTCTCACTCTGATGTCGTCACATGTCATGATATGATGGACTTCACATGTAGCAATCTGATTACGCCATGTGTCACGATCCGATAATGCCAAATGTTGAGATTTGATTGGTGCCACATCTCCCATTCTGGTGTAGCCACCTGTCACGATGGCAGAGCCACGTGTCAGGATCTGGTTGCGGCCATGTGTCACGCTCAGGCCGTGCCACGAAATTCAATTTTTCTTTTATGTGTGGCTAAAAGTTACGTATGTGTAGGTAAAAATTAAATATGTGCAGGTAATACTAAGTTATGTGTATGTAAAGGTTAAACATGTGTAGGTAATACTGGTTATGTGTAAGTAAAAATTTCATCATTTTTGTCATAAAAATCATAATTTTCATATTAATTCAAAATATAGATTACAACAATTATTATCATATATTTATGAAACACTAATAATTTGTTCTAATAATTTGTTATAGAAGGTAATTAAAAAGCACATAAACCAAGTTTTAATATATATATTTAATACAACATTATAAGACTACTAAAGTACTAACACCAAAACAGACAAGTCATAACAATTATCACCATAGTCGGAAGTACAACATTCAAAATAATACATTAAAATTGCTAAAATAAACAACTCCTAACAATCATCCTCATGTTCAGAAGTACACTGAGCAGTAGTCCGAATGCGAGTTGCAGGACCTGAATTCTGATCAGAGACGGTCGTGTTAGATCTGGGAGGTGGCATGAGATTACGCTCCCTAAGCACCTGTCGACACTCGTTGAGTCTCTCCACAATCTCAAAAAGCTGTTGTTGTATGCTAGTAAAGTGCTCAGCGAGCTCGTCATATGTCGGGCGATGAGGTTCACCAGAATCCATATCAGATGTGACAGTCGAACCGCTAGTGGACTGGCCCCACCCTCCTAAGCGAACGGGATGGTGCCCAAGAACACGTTCCATGATCTCCTTATCGAACAAGACCTCAGGAGTGTGTTCTGCCATCAAACCCATCATACGATCCTATATTGAAATTTATACATTAATTATGGTGATTTAACAAAAATTTTATATATCTCTGAAATGTAAAACTCAAACTTTACTTACATAGAATGACTCAAGATCTGGGCTAATCCATCCCTTATCGGGGTCATAATGTCTCTCTCGCCAAGTCTCAATTTGACCAGTTGCTGATGTCAAATCCTCTCCATATCGAATGTGATGTCGTGGAGACGACACTGACCCGTTCCTTGATCCCCACTTCCTTTTTGATCGTGCCTCAATGTTCTTTACCAACCATTCCTAGTTAATAAAACAATAAAATTTCATTAGTTAAGTTGTAATATGAATTCAATAAAGAAAACATAATTAAACAATTACCTTAAACTTCTCAGAACTCCAATGGTCACACAACATCTCCCAATCCTTTTGCTGCTCTTTCTTCAAGTCTGGGTGGGTGTCCTCTTAGCCATCTCAACGTCATCCTCTCCTTCAATATCCTTGAAATAGGTATGGAGTTTGTACTTATGGCCCTTCCACGCCTTCTTCATCTGCTCATCAATACACTTTAGCATTGTTTTGTTACGCAAATTAATATCAAAGTTCTCCTGCAATTATACATTAAATTAGTGACAAATAAAAAAATTTAGAAGGCAAGATGTTAACTTACCAAAAGATACTCTTGCAATGGTGCCCTCTCATTCTCAGGCACTAGTCTCCATTCATTATGGTAGAAAATGCCGTGATGGTGCACGATATAGCCAATCTCATTATTAAACCTCTCAGCATTGACACAAATAGGTTGGCGACACGCAGCGTCAAAGGTGATAGGCAACTTTCCAACAGTGGCAGACTTGGTAAGAAGAACAGTCTTCTTACCACAAGTAGGCCCACGTACAACTGTATTCGTGGTGGCACTAGGGTCTACATGAGAAAACCCTTTTGAAAAAAATTAAAAATAAAGCAATAGTAGAAAAAGAAAGTAATAAAGATTATACCTACCATAGAAGAGTAAGGTGCCCGTGAAGATGGAGGATCGTCCCTCTTCTATTAAGAAGTAAAAAGGCTAATGGAGTCACTCAAACTACCCAAAGAAGTGGAACCGCCAATCTCCCTCTGAGTAGCAGAACCACTACGCCCACCCTGAGAAGTAGAACTGGCACGCCCATCCTGAGTAACAGAACTGCCACACCCATCTAGCATAGCAGAACCGCCATGCCTACCCTGAGTAGCAGAACCACCACGCCGTCCTCCGCGTTTACCTCGTCGACCAATTCTAGGTACCATGATGAATAAATCTGATTATTGAATAATAAGCATTAAGTATTGTACAATTAAATATATATTTTTAAAGTTTGTAAAACAAAATTTAGAGAATTGAATAAGCAATTTACTAACAAAATGATAGACTAAGAAGATGCATCATTGTCATAATCTGCATCATTGTTATCATCTGAGTCTAAATCATCTTCATCATCAGAATAAACTTCTTCATTATTGACAAATAGATTTCCATCATCATAAAAACCATCTTCTTCGTAGTCGATTTCAACATCATCATCATCATCATTAATCAACAGGTCATGGTTGTTGATGTTCAGTTCCACAACAAGCTCACCGGGGATGGTTAATGGTTCAACATCTCGTCGAACTAATGATGAACTTTCAATCATCTCCTCAATTGGTTGAAAAGGCGGCAATTCAGTTGACTCTTCTTCTTGAAATACTTCGTTATTCAATGACTCATCAACTTTTTCTATTGTTTCAAGGACATCATAAATACCATGATGATTTACTTTTTGACCAACTTGCCAATTTGCACCCCGCTTCATATCACTAAGGTAAAATACTTGTTGTGCTTGTGTTGCCAAAATGAATGGATCATCATCATACCAATTTATAGCTGTATTGATTGATGCTAAATTACGCTCTACGACAACTGACCTACTATTAGGCTTTCAGTTAAACCACTTGCAACGAAATAGCCATACTTTTCGATCAAAGAGGAATGATAATTGTAATATTTTATGAAGGACACTATAGTATATGATGTCATCGTTATCATGCTCCCCTTCAGTACATACCCCAGAACATTGTGTTCGGAACACATCATCACACGGTCTACAACGAAATCGAACACCATTTACAATACAACTACGATAGTTTGTATATTGTTCCATTAGTCCTTGTGATAAGGAATATAAATCATCAGTGACAACGGGAGATTTTTAAACTCACATATGAGATATCTATATAAGTAGAACAATTAGTGTTTATCAATCCAAAAATTAATAACATGACAAACACATAATATTGCTTAGATGGTTGTTACCTTAGTTTTAAACTAAGGCAAAAACTCATCTTTTTGTCTCGCAATCACTTGCGATTCAGAAAGACCCTTTCCTCCAACAATATTTTATGCTCACTGTACTTTTGAAAATTTAAATTATTTCACAAGAGAGTATAAAAGTCACTGTTACAATTAAAAATGAAACAACGACCAATACTTACTCGAAATACTCTTGGAGGTCATCAGCACAATTATGTAGTATATACCAATGCAACATGTGTCTCCAATTCCTAATAAACTAATATGTGGTGCACCTAATGGTCAGACTTTGGTATTAAACACTCAAAATTGGTGATTTGGAGAAGGTTCATCCCAATTGCGATCAGGTCTTATGAATCGCGTCTCTACATTAGAAACATATCTTGAGAGAAATGTCATAGCCTCATCAACCACATACGCTTCAGCAATTGAACCGTCTGGACGTGCTGGATTTCTAACAGACCCCTTGTACATTCCCATCTGACGTTTTAGCCCGAACATCCATCTTGGAGCAACTGGCCCACCTAATAAAGCTTGCTCTGGTAAATGCACACATAGGTGTACCATGATGTTGAAGAGCGAAGGAGGGAATATCTTCTCCAACTTACATAGAATTATGGCTATTCCAAGTTTTATGTCTTCTAGTTCATCAACTCTGATTGTCTTTTTACATATCATCTGGAAGAACTGGCATAATTCAATCAAAGTTCCTCGAATTTGTTTGGTTAAGAAAGGAAGAATTGCAACTGGTAATATCTTCTGAAGTAAAACATGAGAATTAAGAGTTTTCATATCCACAAACTTGTTATTATCTGTAACACATCGACGTGTATTAGATGCATACCCATATGGTAACCTTACACTTCGGATGAAGTCACAAAAACTCTTGCTTTCTTCTTTAGTCAGAGTATAGCTCGCATGAGACTTTTCATACTTATTAGGGCCATTATCCTTCAACCAAAGCTCTGGTCGGATATTCAGGTCCTTCAAGTCCTTACGAGCATTGATTTTGACTTCCCTTCGATGTCCAACAATATGCCACTAATATTATCATATATATTTTTCTTTATATGCATCACATCAAGATTATGACGCAATAATAGCTTTGACCAGTATGGCAATTCAAATAATACACTTTTCTTTGACCAGTTTAGCTCTTTGATTGTCCGCTTCTGCTTTCTAGATTCATTACCTGGTGCTTTCCAGGAGTATTAATAATGACTTTATCTAATTGTCGTAAAATGTCCTCACCTGAAAATTGGCGAGGAGTATCATGATTTTCTCGAGTCCTATCAAAGTCCTTACTCCTTCGCCAAGAGTAATTTTTAGGCAAAAAGCAACGATGTGCCATGAAACATTGCTTGAATCGAAGTCATCTGGACCTTGTATCTTCTAAACAAATAGGGCATGCTAAATAACTAGAAGTGCTCCAGCCTGATAAATATGCATATGCAGGGAAGTCACTAATTGTCCACAAAATTGCAGCCCGAAGGTTAAACATAGACCCACTATACTCATCAAAAGATTCAATGCCGATCCATAATTCCTTGAGCTCATCCACTAATGGCTTTAAAAACACATCAAAGTCCTTTCTAGGAGATTTTGGACCCAGAATTAATAAAAACATAAGATAGTTAGTCCGATGCATTGAGGCCCAAGGAGACATATTGTAAGGAATCAAGATAACTGGCCATAAGCTATAAGTTGAGGTCATGTTACTAAAAGGGTTGAACCCATCAGATGCCAACCCCAGCCGAACGCTCCTAGAGTCTGACGCAAAGTCATGATATAGAGAGTCGAAATGCTTCCAAGCCTTCCTATCAGCTGGATGACATAATACCTCGGGCTCTTCTATGCATACCTCCTTATGCCAATGCATATCTTTAGCTGTGTGCTTGGAACTGAAGAAACGATTGAGACGAGACTTTATTGGAAACCGCCTAAGCCGTTTGTGTGGGATCTTGTTACGAACATAATGACTAGACTCACATACAGGACAAGAATCAGCACTTGCATAATCACCATAGAAAAGTGTACAGTCATATTGACACACGTCGATTTGCTCGTATCCTAATCCCACATCACATAGAAGCCTCCTTGTTTGATTATAGCTCTCTGGGCAATTATTATCATCAGGTAATGCTTCCTTTAACAATTTCAACAACATCTTAAATGAGTTGTCTGGCCACTTATTTAGTACCTTGGTATTCATTAGCTTTACAACAAAGCTCAATGCTGAAAAGTTTTTGCAACCATCATACAAAGGATTATGTAATGACTCAAATAGCTTATCATATGGTTCTCGCTCACGAGGAGGAAGATCATCTTGAACGACATCATCAGTCACTCCAATGTCAAAATAGCTACCACTAATTGCATCATATAGCCCTGCCCCCAAATCATCATCTTGATCTTCTTCTTTATCAACTTCGTCATTTTGTATAAACTCATTTTCATTTTGCTCACCATGGTGGTACCACCTAGTGTAAGAGCTTAAGAAACCATATGTATATATGTGTAACTTCATATCTTTTATGGTTTGTCGATCCTTATTCAAGCATCGACGACAAGGACACAAATTCTTCCCTATAGAGTCCATTGACTGCATCGCAATGGTTACAAAATCATTGACACCAGCAGCAAAGTCGCTAGAGCACCGATTTGGCATGTTTATCTACCCGCTTTCCATAATCGAATACTAAAAACAAATGGGGAATATTTCATTAACCACAGAAATTAATGTATTATTTAATGTGTTTCACGTGTTATTATAAAGTTCTATACCCTATTATTATTAATAATGATTATTGTATATTATTTTGTTATTTGTTGTTATTTATTACTTATTATTATTATTATTATTATCATCATCATTATTATTATTATTATTATTATTATTATTATTATCATTATTATTATTGTTATTATTATTATTATTTATTACTAATTATTATTCATTATTTATTTTATTTATTTTTTATCGTTTAATATTATTTATTATTTGTTGTTATTTATTATTTTTATTTAATACTTCTTATTCATTACTATTTATTACTTACTATAATTATTATTATTATTATTATTATTATTATTATTATTATTATTAATTACTATTTATTATTTATTTTATTTGTTTTTTATCGTTTAATATTATTTATTATTTATTGTTATTTATTATTTCTATTTAATAATTCTTATTCATTATTATTTATTACTTACTATAATTATTATTATTAATTAATATTTATTATTTATTATTTATTTTATTTATTTTTATCGTTTAATATTATTTATTATTTGTTGTTATTTATTATTTCTAGTTAATACTTCTTATTCATTATTATTTATTACATACTATAATTATTATTATTATTATTATTATTAATTACTATTTATTATTTATTATTTATTTTATTTATTTTTTATCGTTTAACATTATTTATTATTTTTTGTTATTTATTATTTCTATTTAATACTTCTTATTCATTATTATTTATTACTTACTATAAATATTTATTATTTATTGTGGAATTCCGATTCCTTTCCCTTTTTCTTTAGGGATTTTAGTTATTTAGTTTGTTTCTTTTTTGAATAAAAGATAAGGATTTGATATCCAATATCTCCAATTAGTTTAGTATTTATTGTAAATCCCTTTTCTTAAGGGATCTTTTTCCGCTAGGATTGTGGGAAATCAGTGGCAGACATGTTGCCATATTTCCTATATATTTTTCAGCTTTTTCATTAAAAAAAATATATATGAAAAACGAGGGTTTTCCTCTCTGGTTTATCCTTGTCTCTACCATAATCTTTCTTTATGGTATCAGAGCTTAAAATCGGCTCTGTAACCTTCCCTTTTCCAATGGCTGCCCCAGCCTCTTCTGAATCGGAAGTTACCAGCCGAGAATCTCCTGTTTCCAGCAACAATGGTATAGCTGAAACCTCACTTTCTGCCCTGATTACTGGCCATAAATTAAATGGGCAGAATTATCTCCAATGGTCGAATTCTGTGATGATGTTCGTAGAAGGCAAAGGCAAGGACGACTATCTAACTGGTGCAGCCACAAAACCTAAAGAGGAAGATCCGAAGTTTAAGACATGGAAGGCTGAAAACAGCATGGTAAAATCTTGGTTGATTATCACTATGACCAACGACATAGGGGAGGATTTTATGCTCTATGATACAGCCCAAGAAATCTTGGAAATTGCTAAAGAAACGTATTCTGATATAGAAAATACAGCTGAATCTTTTGGCATAGAAGGTATTCTTCATGACCTTCGCCAGGAAGACCGACTTGTAATACAATATTACACCTTTCTCACAAAGCACTGGAAATAACTCGATACCTTTGAGAAGCATGATTGGAGTTATCCTACCGATGCAGCAACATACAAGAAGAGTGTGGAGAAGAAACGAATCTACAAATTTCTTCTTGGTCTCAACAAGGACCTTGATGAGGTTAGAGGCCGAATTCTCGCCAGGAAGCCTCTTCCAAATATTCGAGAAGTGTTCTTAGAAGTCCAACGTGAAGAAAGCAGAAGAAGACTCATGCTTGGATCCACCCCAAATTTGAATTAGACTGATTCTTCAGCCTTGGCTGCCCGCAGTTTCAATCCTTCCAAAGAAAATCAGCAACAACGACGAAGTGGAAGACCATGGTGTGATCATTGCCATAAACCAGGCCACATCAAAGAAACCTGTTGGAAATTACACGGTAAACCTGTTGATTGGAAACCATGGCAAACTGACTGGAAACTGAGACCACCTCCATCTGAAAGTCGAGGATTCCTAACTGCTGGTGAAGAGAAGACTGTTCCTAAAACAACACTCTTCAGCAAAGAACAATTAGATCTGCTACAAAAGATGTTCACTTCCCAATCAACATCATCCGTTCCTAATTCTGAAGCAATTATAGGAACGAGTTCAGTAGCACACTCAGGTAACTCTCCAATAGCTTTGAGCTCTCAAATGGAGAAATACAACACATGGATTGTAGATTCTGGCGCTTCAGATCATATGACCGGTAATGCCACTTTATTCCACAATTTTAAACCTTGCTCTCGAAATTATGGGGTTAGAATTGCTGATGGTTCATTGTCTAAGGTGACCGGAATCGGATCTATTGTTATTTCTGAAGATCTGATTTTAAAATCTGTACTTTTGGTTCCAAATTTGACCTATAACTTGCTGTCCATCAGTAAACTCACCAAAGATCTGAAGTGTATCACTAATTTTTCCTCGAAAATTTGTGAATTTCAGGACTTGGAATCGGAGAAGATGATTGGCAATGCTGAAGAGTGTGCGGGGCTCTATCTCCTCAAGATTCCTAATAATCCAGAAAAACAAGCTCAAGCTGCAAGTAGTGTATTTTTTCCTGTTTTATCAAATAATGATAGTGAAATTCTATTATGGCACTATCGTTTAGGTCATCCTAATTTTCTGTATCTGAAAACCTTGTTTCCCAAACTATTCAATAACATAAATTCAAGAATTTTTCAATGTGAGATATGTCAGTTGTCCAAGCATGTGCGAAACCATTATTCAATCCAAGGGTATAAAAGTTCACAACCTTTCTCAATGATTCATAGTGATATTTGGGGTCCCTCTAGAGTCCAAAATATCTCAGGAGCTAGGTGGTTTATTTCCTTTATTGATGATCATACAAGAATAACTTGGATATTCCTAATGAAAGAAAAATCTGAGGCTAGTATATTATTCAAAAACTTCAATACCATGATCCAAACTCAATTTCAGACAAAGATAAAAGTATTTCGATCAGACAATGCCAAAGATTATTTCAATAACATACTTGGGAATTATTTTCTAGAAGAAGGCATAGTGCATCATAGCTCATGTGTTGACACTTCTTAACAAAATGGAGTGGCAGAAAGGAAAAATAGACACCTTCTTGAGGTAGCAAGATCTATTATATTCACTATGAATAATCCGAAAATATTTTGGGTGGAAGCTGTACTTACCGCTGCATATCTTATAAATAGAATGCCATCACGAACCCTAAAATTTTTCACACCTATCCGTATGCTCCGATAGACATTTCCAGAAACCAGACTCACATCCTCCATACCTGTAAAAGTTTTTGGTTGTACTGTTTTTGTTCATATACATCAACAACATCGAAGCAAACTTGATCCAAAAGCTCTCAAATGTATTTTTCTGGGTTACTCTCCTACAAAAAAGGGTTACAAGTGCTACTCTCTTATAACTAGGAAAATTTACACATCAATGGATGTCACCTTCTTTGAAAATCAACCCCATTACCCAAAAACCAACATTCAGGGGGAGAAATCAATGATAGAATGTAGTTTTTGGCTTCCTGATCTCAACATCTCACCTGGAAATATACAGTCATCAGCCACAAATCCACCCGAGAGCAATCAACCAGCAACCATCATCTCTAAGCCAATCTTACTTGAGCCTGAGTCAATCTCACCTGAGTCTGTCATACTTGAGGTTCAAACACCGGTCACTCCCACTCAAAATTTCATTCCTACACAACCTACAATCAACACTGAGCTACGTGTTTATTCAAGGAAGAAAAGAACCCAACAAGAGATAGAGCACCATACACTCCCAGAGCAACTCCATGAATCGAACCCGAAACCAGGTAATATTACACAGGAAACTATTAGTGACACTACTTCTAATAATGATCTTGATGTTCCTATTGCTTTGAGGAAAGGTGTGAGAGCATGTACTCAGCATCCAATTTCCAAGTTTGTCTCGTATGCTAGGTTGTCACCAAAATATCATGCCTTCGTTACTAATTTGACTTGCATTGAAATTCCAAAAAATGTTCATGAAGCCCTTGGAAAATCAGAATGGAGGACAGCTATTGAAGAAGAAATGAGTGCTTTGAATAGAAATGGGACTTGGAAATTGACAGACCTACCAGAAGGAAAGCAACCCGTGGGATGCAAGTGGATTTTTAATGTCAAATACAAAGTAGATGGTACAATAGACCGCTATAAAGCCAGACTTGTTGCTAAGGGGGTTCACTCAAACTTATGGCATAGATTATCAGGAAACCTTTGCTCCAGTTGCCAAACTGAATACTGTTAGAATCCTATTATCTCTAGCCGCAAACCTTGATTCGCCACTTCACCAATTGGATGTTAAATATAGATTTCTAAATGGAGATCTAGAAGATGAAATTTACATGGAAATACCTCCTGGATTTGAGACTAGTCACAATATCAATAAAGTGTGCAAACTCCAGAAATCTCTGTATGGACTCAAGCAGTCCCCTCGTGCTTGGTTTGACAGATTCACCAAAGTAGTCAAGAAACATGGATATTTGCAAGGCCAAGCTGATCACACTTTGTTCACAAAATACTCTTTAGATGGTAGGGTTTCTATCCTTATAGTGTATGTGGATGACATTATTGTGACTGGGAGCTATATTGAAGAAATTGAATTGTTGAAAGGAGTTCTAGCCAAAGAGTTTGAGATTAAAGATCTATGGAATCTGAAATATTTCCTAGGCATGGAAGTCGCTCGATCAAGGTAGGGAATTGCTATTTCTCAACGCAAGTACATCCTGGACTTGCTTGGAGAGACTGGAATGCTAGGATGTAAACTTACAGACACTCCTATGGAATCTACTCATAAACTTGGCTTAAACTAAGATAGCCCTCCAGTTGACAAAGGGAGATATCAAAGAGTTGTGGGAAAACTTATCTGTCTCTCACACACTAGACCTGATATTAGTTTCTTTGTAAGTGTTGTGAGTCAGTTCATGAATGACCCAATAGAAGAACATCTTGAGGCGGTTTACAGAATTCTCAGGTATTTAAAAATGACACCTGGAAAAGTTTTATATTTCAAGAAAGGAATCAACAAGGAAATTGCAATCTATTCAGATGCTGATTGGGCTGGATCTCTCAAGGACCGTAGGTCAACTTCTGGCTATTGTACATATGTCTGGGTAACTTGGTAACATGGCGTAGCAAGAAACAATCAGTCATTGCAAGGAGCAGTGCTGAGGCAGAATTCAGAGCAGCTGCTCAGGCTATATATGAAGGAATGTGGATTAAACGTGTGCTCAATGAGTTGAGAATTACATCACTAGATCCAATTAGGATACTCTGTGATAATGAAGCTGCAATCAGAATTGCAAAGAATCCTGTTCACCATGACAGGACTAAAAATGTTGAGATAGATCGTCATTTCATCAAGGAGAAAATTGAGTCAAGAATTATTCAGATGGCATATACTCCTACTCAACTCTAAGTAGCTGATGTTCTCACAAAGGCTCTTCCAAGAATAAAGTTCGAAGAATTAATTTCCAAGCTGGGAATGATAGATATCTATTCCCCAGCTTGAGAGGGAGTGTGGAATTCCGATTCCTTTCCCTTTTTCTTTAGGGATTTTAGTTATTTAGTTTGTTTCCTTTTTAAATAAAAGATAAGGATTTGATATCCAATATCTCCAATTAGTTTAGTATTTATTGTAAATCCCTTTTTTTAAGGGATCCTTTTCAGCTAGGATTGTGGGAAATCAGTGGCAGACATGTTGCCATATTTCCTATATATTTTTCAGCTTTTTCATTAAAAAAAATATATATGAAAAACGAGAGTTTTTCTCTCTGGTTTATCCTTGTCTCTACCATAATCTTTCTTTATTTATTGTTGGTTATTATTTATTATTTATTTTTACTATTTATTACAAATTATTATCAATTTTTATTATAATTTCAACTTGGGCCAGCTTATACTTTAAAGTGTCACATGTTATTACAAAGTTTTATGCTCTACTACTAATACTATTATTAGTATTTTTTATTATTTATTAGGAAAAAAAGATGTATACAACTTTCTAAATAGACAACCCAACTATCCAAAGAAAAAAGGAAAGGAAATAAGTATCAGAATTAGATCAATAAAAAATAAAAAAAAAATTAAGTAATGAAACATAATTAATAAACAAAAAATGTGGCAACTATAGATATTTTGAATTGATTGAGGAACAAACCACTAGGAACTAGAAGTGCAAAGATAAGGCATCGAAACATAGTACACAAGTCGAAATATTTCAAAACTAAAGCCACCCAGCATAAACACTATAATTATCAAATTAGCATTAAACTTTACGACAAATTACTATGTGAAATCCCCAAGAAACGCCAGTGCAAGAGCTAGAGATATCAAAGATTTTATGCTAAAGTTGCACCAAGACTCCCACTTTGTGACTTAAACTAACATGTCACCATATAAACAAAATTACACCTAAAATTATTATTAACCAAAAGCTTATCATTTTCATCGCCCTGGCCGCAAATTTGATAAAGAAAACTAACCAAAAGCTCCATATTAATACTACAATCATTGAAGATTCATAACATAATAAACAGACAAATCTAAGAAAACCCATATCAAATTTGAAAAGCCATTCTAAGCAATATACCATAGAGAATTTAATAAGCTATTCACAAAACATGATATCAATACAAGAATCCTAAAAACACAAACTAATATTTCTGGATATTAGCATTTGTTTTTTTTAAAGGAATATTAGCTTTTGTTTTTGTGTTCTCTAGTTTTGGTCTATTTTCCTTTTATTACACTAGGTATCTTTTAGTTAGTATAATTCGTTTTAACTTCAGTGAAGCAAGTCAGAATGTTTGGCAATTAAATCTAGGTCCAACCTTCTTAGAGAATCATACCTGAATGTTTGGCAATTGCTTTTATGTTGCTAATGCGCAGAAGGATTCCAATTTATAGTTCATGACTGGGAATCCCACTTTAGCCCTGTTGTCAGAGCTCTCGCTGTTTCAATAAGATGAGCTCTGTCACGGATTATCACCTAACCTAGTAATAACTATTTGTCAGCATATACATATTCCAGAAATTGGGGCTGTAAATAAAACTATACGACAAAGTAGAGGAAGATCAAGAAATTTTTTGGATAGCTACCAAAATCCCAATGCATTTAACTGATCATATGCCACTATTTATGAACATAGAAATATTTTGTTAAACAAAAGGCGGATAGCAAGGAGGAGAATGGACTGCCCAGCGACCGAGCATAGAGAGTAAATAATTACCATAAATCGAAATCAAAATTTTATAATATTTGGGTTTAACAAGTTCGAAATAATCATGAGGTTCAAAAGAGAAAATCTACATTCAGGACAAAAAAAGAAGAGAAAATTAATCATAAGAGCCAAAAAACTCAGAAATCCTTTATGAACAATTAATTGTTCAAAAAAATTTAAAACAGTTTCAGATTACATGAAATGAAAACACGATAAAGACGAAAAATACATAAAACAAAGTGAGAACCCTCATAGAGTCGAACTTGGATTTTCGCAAGCGTACTAGGATGGTAAATAGAGGGAGACATAGATGTCAAAATGGGGATTATGAGGAAAGAAGGTGAGAAAACGAAGGTAAATAGACTGCTTTGATTTTGATTTATGGCTGAGGGTGAGAAAATGAAGCACGACTGAGATTTGAGATTGACGATTTAATGTTTTTGGCAAATGGTAAGGCTGAGGAAATGAATAGATAAAGAGAGATGGTATAGAACGGTAGAGTGGTAGAAAGAGATGAGGGATGGGGCAGAAAAACCCTAATATTGCCACGTGGAAACATTGTCCACATCATCATCCACATGTCAAACGTTTCCACATCATCATTGACATGTCACAAAATTTATATACACATATTATCACATATTTATACAGCTGGCAATTTCATAATAAAATATTTTTTTAATACAATAATTTATATACTTTTATTGTACATGTGGCAAAAAAATTAAAAAATTAAAAGCCATGTCACTTATTATATTGGCAAAAAATAATAAAAAATTTAATTACTAGCTGAAAAATTTTAGAGTCAAAACAAAATTTGAGGAGGAAAAATTTCCCTCCAACTTATGTGTAGGTAAAATACAATTGCTTACACATAAAACGTGTAAACTTATTATATTACTAACACCTACTTTAACTACACATTCCAAAAATTTATATGTAGGCAAATGTGGCTTTACCTACACATACTTATGAGTAGGTAAAAAATAAGTAAAAGTCTTATTTCTTGTAGTAAAAGAGAAAAATGAGCATGTGCATTCTCAATTAGAATTCAATTACCATATTCAAAACTAATGTGACTGATGCGTTCAATGTGCAATATGTAATGTGAATTACTGTGTGCATAATTTCAATAATCACAAGTGGACGATGTCGCAACAAGTACTAGAGTGGAAAGAGGGTTATCGTACCCACAATGATTGTGCTTCCTAAATTAAACTATTTACTATGATGTTTGTGACCTAATTTTATCTAAGGTAATCAAATTTCAATTAAAAAGTGCAATTGATAAGTAAATAAATGCAAATAAAGGAATTAAAAGCAAGATTGAGAAGACACAAGTACCCAAGCTGGATTAAACTATGTAAAAGACCTAGAGACTTGATTTCACTCCAAATATCTATGTTATCCTATTTTGTAATCGTTAATTGTAATACCCCCTATCTTAACTATATGACTATATAGGTCAATTTAGGAAGTATTATTCTTTTATAAACCATAACTTTAGTTTTGTTCAAAAAAAAGGGCTAATTTAAACTTTTCAAACTCTAAAATAAAAGAAGCTGCGTAGCATTACTTTTTGAAAGTATCTTTATGAAATATACAACTAAAAAATCATTATCATTTATCTTGCCATTAGCAGTAAAATTTACAACACATCAAAATATCGAAATACAAAGAAAATATCACCCACAAGTCAAACTCGTCTACATCTGTATGATCATGGCGACAAGAAAGCGTGCTACCCAACCAGTAACTTTATATAACATAGGTCTCTTCGCCTGCCTCACAGGAACTAATTGAACTAATGCTTAGTAAGTAAAGATCATGCATGCTCGTGAACGTGTTTCATGCATGAATTTTATTAAAATTTTCATTGTACTCTTTATTTCATAACTTTTTCATTTTGATGCACTTTTCTTAGAAAACATTTCTTTATAGGACCCTTAAGTACACTGCAAAGCTGCGGCAGTTGGTAGATCGTGCCCACTTATGCAGGAAGGAAACACACAGCCAATACGAACTATGCCTACCCAACGCAGACCGACTTAGTAATGCATCTCACATAACTTATAGTACAATGTTCACTCCCGGCAGTCGGTAAACCATGCCCACCTGTACGGGATGGATGCCTATGCAAACTATACCTGGTTAGTGCAGACGTACTAAACAATGTACTTAAACATATCTCATAAAATCAGTACAATGGTACTACTTTAAATCCAATGCGTAGAAAACTTTACTTCTTTGAAAATCATACTTAAATGATCATATCGTACTTATGTCTTTCATGAACTTACAATAATTATAGGAATAATATATAATTAATATAATATATACAATCATGTAGGATAACATCTGGTATTTACTAATATCCTTGTGAAGTAGTTAAAATAAATCTTTACTTACCTTGTGTCCGATATTATCCTCTGTGGCAAGGTGTATGGAAGACTTGATATTAATTTTATTACTAGAATGATCACTACAATATAAAGTGCTTAAAGAAAACGACTATAAGACTGAAATTACAACCTTCACAAAATCAGAAAACTTAATCACAATATGACCCAAAAGTGAACAAGTGACATGAGGTATGTAATAACCAATGACTAATATTGAAAACTAATTAAAATCATCAAAATATGAATGCTAGTCCCTTAGTACAAAAATAATCCAAAATGGCACATAATTTTGTAAAAACTAGTCAATTTGTTTCTAAATGGTACTGTTTAGTTTTGTAAATATTTGGACAGCACCTCTCCTATTTTTAGGACATTTTCATATTTTTTAAATCATGGTTTAAGACCTGCAATAAAAATTGACAAGCCAATTCCTACATATACACATCAAAGAGGATCATTTAGAACAATTTAAGTGCACTTGAATTCCTTTCAGTTTAGACAAAGTTTAAACCCACTTTTACACTTGTATAACATCACAACCAGCAGGTAAATGATATAATATATATAAAAAGATCAATGTCTTACACATTCTAAGTAAAGAATTTAAATTACAAATGTAGACAACTTATTCCAATAATGAAAATACTTGAATCCAAAAATAGTAAACTTTAGGGCTTTAAGTCTAACTTTAATCCTCTACTTAAATTCTATGTTTCCAGCAATATATAAGGTTTCCTAGAACCTTTATTCATTAAATAAAAACTTTGATTTAAGAACTAAAGCAAAAGAAATAAATTACCGATTCTAAATTCTACAAAAAGCTTACCTTGACTAGTTTGAACTTTTGTTGAAGCTCTTGCTTTCTACCTCCACCAAATTGATTCTTAAGGCTTTGAAATTGATTTAAGGACTCAAGAGGATCTAGAAGAATTATTATTTAAGTGGTGTTAAGTGAAGAATTGAAATAAGAAAACAAAACCTAGGAAGAAGAACTAGTAGAATTACCTTGACTAGTTTAGACCCATCTTACTTTTTTGAGCTCCAATTTGAGTTCTACCATTTGGAAACTCTTGAAAATGGTTGAGAGTAGTTGAGAGAAGTCTAGAAAGGAGCTAGGGAGTTTCAGGTCGTGATTGAAGAGAAAAGAGAAGAAAATGACCAGATTTGGTCTAAAAGTAATACTTAATGACTAAGAAATGACATAACTTAAACTCTAAGAGGTATTTTCGGTATTTCACATCGTAACATTCCATGTGTCCAGCTTTAAATCACTCTTGGCTTACTCACCACGTTGCTGCCATTCCTATACACTCAAGTATAGACTAAAATGATGAAACCTAACTTAGAAGGTGAAATCTAGTCATACTTTGACTTATAATCCTATATGGCCAATCTTATTTTAATCTGGTGGAACTTAACCCTATAACCAATTATTAAACATAAAAATAAGTCAATTAGACTCCAATTAATAATGCAAACATAGTATCAATGCCTAATTATTAGAATGCCAAAAAATGACATTACGCGATTAAGTTGAATCTAAGCTAGCTTAGTATAATTAAACACAATTAAGTACAGTGACTACCACCTCGTGCTTACCTGGAACCAACATTTTTGAAAATACTAGAAGTGAGTCCTAGATATTAAATAAAAGTTATTTGACATGTTAAACGCACTGTGAATTTGGTTCCGAAAAGTATAAAAAAAATACATTTTACCGAAAACTACCGTTTGACCAAATTATCAGCAAACATGATTATCATTTGTATGCACATTGTATTGTATTAATAAATATATTCTTTGTTCATTTCACACACCAAGCTCTCTCTCTCTCTCTGAGGATACTGAGCCTTTACACTACATGGGAGTACTTCGACAAATATTAGTACAATAATACAGATCGAAAGCATTTAACAATCAGAATGAGCAATTTACTGTAAAATTGATGCTAGTTGCTTGATATATCTATTATGCAATATGAACATATTTATTATTAGCTTATTATGTATGTGAGAATCTTGGGCATCACATTCATTAATTTTCTATAATTCATTAATAAAGGGTTAAGTATAGTCTCTCCATCTCTCCCGAGTGTTAAATAAAACTATATTTTAAATTAGACAATTTGGTATCCCTACTTAAATCAACTAATTAAACATGCATTAAGTCACCCTCAAAGATTAATCTAGATCTAGTGGGCTTCTGAACTCATTAACAACTAAGCACATATTTCTCAAATCAAGTAAGTAATCCAATCTTTCCTAAGTATTAGAATCACGAACAAAGATCAACTAATCGATTTTCCAATCTAATTAGAAGCATTAAACACTCAAGAAACACAAATAAATAACAAGGAAGTTTCATTAATTAATTGCAAAATAATCAAAACAGAGAATATTTGGAGCTACATCAAGCCCCTAGAAAAGAAAACTAGCTACATATGGGTATATCCATAAATATCACTAAAAAGAAGTTTGCAATTGAAAGCATATTGAAATGTATCACAATTATAACTTCAAACAAGGAAAATAAAGAGGAAAATAAGAAGATAGGAAGAAGAAAAACTATGGTGATGAGTCTTGAAGTTTTAATTTTCCAAAAATCTTCAAGAAAAAATCTCTAAGAACCAAGCTTCAAAGTTTCTCTCAGTTTAGTAATTTTTGCTCCTCCAAAATCTGCCTTGAAAAGTGTGCCTCCCCTCCTTTTAGCTCATCTCCTAGGTCAAATTCAAGCACACTTAAGGATAGACAAGTCTTTACCGTTAGATCTTCAAAATGGAGCAATCTGGGCCCTTATAAAGGCCTTTAAAATCGAGGCCAGGTGGAAAGAGAGGTGCAACCGCACCTCATTAGTGACGCAGCTATGCTTCTATGCCGCAAGAGAGGCACAGAGGTGCTTCTTAAGGGGCATGGTTGGTCAGAGGCACAGCTGTGCCCCAGTTGTTGCCTGAAGCATCCTCTTGTTCATTTTAGCTTCGTTTTTCACCTTATTTTTTTTTCACCAAATTGACAATTTTCTTTCTTCCTACATTAAAAACACAATTAAAACAATAAAATGAGATTGAATACTAGAAGATTTCACAAAAATATAAGCTTAAAAATACTAAAGATAAGTGCATAAAATGCACATTAACAGTGATTTAATAAAACTTGCATGGTTAGTCTTTTATAAATTCCCATTCCACATATGTAATTGAAAAACTATTTATAATTCACATATGTCAAAATATTAATCAAAACCACATAATTGTATCCTTTCATCAATTAATCAAGATGGATAAGTACTTATCCTCCCATCACAATCTTGTAGTACTCTTACAAAAGTACCTAGTATCCTGATACTAATCTAATTAATGGTGTATCAGCTAAACCGTGTGCATGTTCTTAGGTCTTTGACATAAGAGTACTGTAGCAAATTGCTACTAACCTAAATACCGTGATGCAACAATGATCTCAAATATGATCCAATAGTATATATTTTTCATATATAAGTATATAATCTTATACATGTAATTTAATTAACACATATATCTATTAAAAAAGGGAAAAAATATAAACATAAATAAGTTATTTATATCTATTTAAAAGGGAAAAAAAATACATAAATGTAAAGAAGTGTGCGCCAGTCTACTAATTTTTGGACTGTGTTTTATAGAATTCCAGTGTAATTGAGTTTCTTCTCATATGGGTTAATTTTTTTTTTCTTTTTTTTTTTGAAGGCTCTCATATGGGTTACTCAATACCTATAATACACAATATATGCTGATTTTTTATTATTCACGCACAAAGCAAAGACATTGTGAGATTATTATCCATCACTAATCTTTAGGTAACAGGTACGTATATATTTTATTGGTGCGATTTTTGGAAAACAGGTATGTTTCATTAATTGGACAGATGTTAAATAACAGCTTAAAATTATTTACGAAAATTTTATTATTTTAATTAAATAGAATATGATGAGTACGTAAAACTTGTACACCTTAACTAATATGTAAAAATTGATTAAAAATAAAACATAAGAGAAAGATAAAACTCATATTTTTTTCCCTTATTTTATTTAGTCGAGTACAAATTATTGTCATAACCTAACTCTCGAATCAGTGGCAGAAAGAAAATTTCATTAAAAGTGGAAATTCCTTGATTTATTATAAAAGTGTTTAAAAAGATTGAATTTTATAAAACAGTCCATTTTCAAAAAATATTTAGAATTCTAACTAGTGAATCTTTTTCACAATTTGTATGCACCAGTAAACATAAATTGAATCGTAATTAGAAGACACAAATCAAGTTCAAATCTATGCATCATCATACACAATTTGGTGTCAAGTACTAATATCCAGCCGACGAAGTCAGCTCCCCCAGGTTCGCCCCCTCTATTGAAGCTCCCCTGGCCGTAATCAGGTCGCGCCATCGGAACCGGCATCCTCTAAAACATCGCACAAATTGCCGGCACCAAAGTAAAATAGCCGCGTAGGAAATTTCTCCACCAGCGATCTCTAGCCATGAACCCGAACTTTTCCGACTCCTCATGGCACGAGCAATCATCTAATAAGCATTCTGTGACTCAATTTGGCTCCGTTCGTGAATTGCCATGTTAGGTTGTTTAAGGTATTAAAGTTTGAATAGTGAATTTTCTATTGAACTATTAACTTGACTTAAAATTGTCATATTTGTAATGTACTCGTGACGTAATCAATATCTATAGTTTAGAAGTACGTACGTAATTAACAAGCAAAGTACAGAAATAAACTACAATACAAGATATGGAACACACACTGCACCACTTAATTTCATATTTTACAATTCTAATTCGAAACTAATTAAAAGGGAACATCTTCTTACCAAAACACTTTATCAATATTTATTCTGCCAGATATATTACTATAGTTAAGAAGTGATTTCCCTTGTGGATAATGATCATGATCAACCATGGAAGGTGGTAGGATTCTTTTGCGGCCGTAAGCCCCATGATCACAGGGCAAAGGTAGCACCCCCACCTCCTGCATGACCAGCCCCTTGTCGAGCACCGCCACCAGCATAAACACCAGTTTCACGGCCACCAGCATAGGCACCGGCTTCACGGCGACCAGCGTAGGCACCGGGTTCAAGGTCAGGTCTGCCAACGTAATAACCTTCAGGTTCACGGCCAGCAGGGACACCGGGTTTAACGTCAGGTCTGCCAACGTAATAACCCGTAGGTTCACGGTGGGCACCGAGTTCAAGGTCAGGTCTGCCAATATAATAACCTGCCGGTTCACGGCCTGCAGAGGCACCGGGTTCAAGGTCAGGTCTGCCAACATAATAACCTGCCGGTTCACGGCCTGGATGGGCACCGGGTTCAAGGTCAGGTCTGCCAATAAAATAACCCGAAGCGGCTCTGTCGCCACTGCCTACATGACCGCCAGAAGCTCCGTAGCCTACTTTGCCGTGATCTGTACGTGTAGTAGTGTCACCAACATTTCTGAAAGCACCGTCGAGAGCTTCTTCAAAGACAGCTCCAGACGCAGAACACACTCCTAAACCTAATAAAACGAAGAAAACGACACTAGAAACTCTATGGGAAGCCATGGATGTTGTTATCAGTCCCAACTAGTACTGCTAGTATAGTTAGCTTATAATATGTGCAACAATGCAGGAAATGGTAGCAATAAATAATAGGAAGGAATTAGAGCTAAAGCGCATGCTAAAGGCAACGTGTGGGAGCCTACGGATGATTAGTGCGCCACCATACCGACAAAACTATATTAAAATTTATAATATATACATATCTATATGATTAATCGTAAACAAAAAGTCCTTCCATAATCAATCATCCATAATATCAAATAAATAAGAGGGATGCCATTATTAACACGCTACCATAATGATCCCGCGTCAGTTTAGCCATTACTTTTATAAATACTACATAAATGCCATTTTAACTCTCTTAGTTTAAAAGAAAGAAAAATATTTTTATTTTGGGATATCTGAAAATCATGTTTTTGGTCTAAAGTACTCCGAATGATAATACTAGATAGTTTCATGGAAAGAAATGGGGTGATTTAAGAACCTGAGATATGTTATCCTCAAATTATTTTCTATGTCATTACAAGCTATTTCTTGCTCTTTCCTCCCCGCCGCTAAATCTTTCTTTTTTATTTTTCGTTTTCACCCAATCTACAAGCCTGAGACGAGTTTCGTAGGTTTAGAATAATTGTTAGGATTTCTCTTATATTTGAATGGTTACAGTTTAGTGTGTTTTAAAGTCTTTTATTTAGGTTTTAGTTAGTTTCGGACTCTTAGATCTTAAAATCTAAAAATGCTTGTTATTTTCATATATGTCAGACATTATCGCCCTCTAGATTGCTCCTGTTCATCGTTTGTTCTCTTTCTGTTCTACATGTTCAATCTAAACTCTCATTCTATTCTGTCCAGTCTTTCTATTCTTTCTATTCTCATCTTGTTCTACATTAACTTGGTATCAAATTTAGTTGCTAAACATTTCATTTTGTGACTACAAATCTAGTTATATAGTAATTAAGATAATTAATTGTTTTTTACGACTAGTAATTTAGATGCCGAAATATAGTAAAAATAGTCACGAAAACATTTTGTGGCGGAGTATATAAGAACTTCACATTGGTACCAAAAGAATCGATGACAAAATTTTAGTCGGTGATGATCAATTTAGGGACTAAAATTTTCTTTTCTCGGTGAAAATTTCGGCGTCAAACTATGAAATAGTGGGAATGTCCAAAATTTATGCGGCGCCTAACATTATTTAGTCGCTGAAAATTACATTTTACGACTAATATTGATTCTAAAAGATTCAGTGTTTTTCCGACCTAGTAATTTATAGTTGCAGAAAAAAGAATAAGATGACCAAAAAAAAAAACTTTTCTACTGAATAACAAAGTTGAAGTAAAAAAGTAGAACTAGAGTGGCTCAAAACCTTTATTTGTTCCTTTAAAAGATATGACCCAAAACATTAAAATGGAGGGAAAACCCAAAACATTAAAATGGAGGGAAACCCAATTTTTTCGTGTGAAGTTTATTTTCGTCAACTTAATATGTAGTTGGTGAATAAGTTGATTAATTTTCAGCACTGAAAGAATCTCTAGTTGGCTTCTTCATATTACAAGTACTTTTGCTTCATGTGGTTCAACATGAGACCAAATATTTGACATTTGCTTGCCATAAATAACACTTGTTTTAATATTCTGTTATCCATGATACTTCGTTATCTATCAAAGGATGATTTTATGGAAGATATAGATTTAATAACTAATTACGTGTGAAGAATTATTTTATCATCAATTTTTTATTACTATGTAATTCTTTTCTTAAAATTAACTTTAGTTTGATCGATAATCATGAACCTAAATTGTTTACTATTAAAGACAAGGATATCTACTATTTTTGTCTTCAATCATTTAAATCATATTTGATAAGAAATTCCCCAAATCATGAAATTATGATTTATTAACTTTTTAATGGAATCTTTTAAAATGAATACTTTATCTCTTTCCCCTTTTTACTGTTTACGCCAATTTACCAACGAGAATAAACTCAATTACAATGTTGGTTTACATTTTTTAACATAATACTAAATTAATTTATTCTACAGTCAACAATGACTTACATTTTTTATGAAGGTAAAAAGAAAAATTATTATTAAAATAAATCATCAATTTCTATAATATGTGCAATACAATAGAAAATTTCCAATTATAAAAAAAACCATCCACATAGAAAAGCACATGTATGGGTTGCTCCATTTCCGAAAAGAAAGAAAAAGTAATAAAAGTCACCATCATCTTTACAAAATTTTCGTATAATTAGTAGTATTGCTAGATATACTATTAGAAGAGTTCATATATCATACTCAGAACAATTTTGAATTCAATTCCCATAGATATTGAATCACAAAGACGCTGCATATGATGTATACTTTCATCATCTTGAAGTATAATACTAACCCAAATGGACTCTATTTTTGCGTGCCGTGTGGTGCCTACATAGGATTTGTTCCAGATTGGGATTAAAGAAGATTTATATTTAGAAGAAAAATGAACAAAACCTATAGTATTTAAAATCTAGTAGGATAATAATAATAAAAAAATAAAACCTATATAGATCTAAAATCTGGTAGGATAAAATCTCCATAAGAATAAATATATGGAAATAAGACTTTCACACAAATGGAAGAATAATTGAAAGAAAAGTTAAAAAAAAAAAGAAAAGGAAAGTCCTACTAGAGAGAGATCCTTTTCAATCTCCCTTTCCGGTGAGATAGAGATCACGATAGAAAAGTTATTGAGGAAGAAAATAGAGTTTTAGAGAGAAAACATCATGTATGGAGTTTTAGACATCATATGATGTTTCCAATATGATATAATTAATGGCTTACATTTTTCAGTAAAGAAGTAAACCCATAAATATTGAGGGGTTTTATATTTTGAACATAAAAGTAAATTAGCATACGATGAATTACAATTTTGAACATAAGGAAGTAGTCTATGTTGATTTACATTTTTAACGTAAAAGAAATGTCAGCCTACGACGATTTACATGATTTCTTAACGAAAAAGTAAGCATATTCATACAATTGCTTTATATTGTGTTGTTTTTTTGACCACCATAAATAATTGATCTGTCTAATTTTCAAAAAAAGGTAACTAGCTCATGAATAAGAGATAATTACCATTATTGTGTAATCACTCAATTTTAATATTATATTATATTTATTATGTAATTTTCTATTCACAAAATTAGGAAATTAGAGTCAGCCTCATCTATATAATGGGGGCTCATTATCATTGTTATAGAGATAACATTACACCCAAAGTTATTTAGAGAAAATCATAGCTTGAACGCTCACCTTGAGACTCTAAATTCTCTTGTAATCTCTCTCATATAGTGGAAGAGCCACCGTAGACGTCGGCTCATCTTTTTTGGGCTGAGCCACGCTAATTTTTTGTCTTCTTTTATATTTTACTGCAATTTTAATATCGTTCCTAGTCGAATTCTGACCAAGAAATTCAACCCATTCACTGTAATAATTCATTCAAATCGAGTAACAGTCTTGAACAATAGTAATTGAGTTCATTCATATATATATATATATATTTTTTGAACTGGGTTAAGTTCATTCATATTGATGGTTACCGTGTTAAACATAAAAATAAACTTATCTATAACGTAGAATGTTTTTTTTTTTTTTTTGGTTAGGAAAAAAATGTATGTTAAAAGAATAAAGGCTAATTTAGACTTTACACGAGTAAAAAGCAGTAATATACTAAGAGAAAAACAAAAGTGCTATTTTCTAGTAGACCCCATTAAAACTGTACCTAGTCTAATATTCACATTAATTTATTGAAATATAATAAATAAATGACCATAATGCTTATTATTTACATTTTGTACAACTACTACGTGAATCTTGAGGTGTTAAATATATTAAAAAAATGAATGGTAGTATCTCTTCTTTTACTCAATTTGCATTACTTTAATTTTAGAAAAAATAGGATGATGGTAGTCAACTCGCGAGATTGCTTTCACACCGGGCAATATAATTATTAGTCTTGTTTTAATAATGCTAGGTTATCTATATTTCGAAAAATAACAAAGTGCTGGTACCACTTAATGTTTTCTCTTCCTCTTTTTTCTTTTTCTTTTTTGTCGTTTTTTCTATTAAAATAATTTAGGTGCAGGTGGGAGTCTCAAGGTCGTGATCCTAAGAGATTTTATTCAGTTCAGTTGGGGAAAAATAGGGGGAAAAAAAAAACAGAGAATTCAAAGGAAGCAATGGTACACGGAATGGTAAAAGCCAAAAATAGATCGAGTTCTTACTTGAAAGATGGTATAATCGTATTTCATGATGTTTTTATTGGGTAAACTGCAAAAAAAATATTTTAAGATTTCTGAAGTTTGGACTCTGTAAAATAATACTTTAAGATGAAGAATTTTTGAAAATTAATACTTTGAGTTGTCTTTTTGTATAACTTTAGCTGATAAAAACAATAATATCCTAAAAAGAGAATAATAAAGATTAATCTAGTTTTAGTAAAAGATATTATTATTTTTCGTTATTAAAATTGGTCAAATAGTCAGTCTAGGTATTAATTTTATGAAATTCTTAATCTTAGTGTATTATTTTGCAGAGTCCAAACTTCAGGATTTAAATTGTAGAACACTCAAATTTCAGAGTATTTTTTTTACAGTTTACCCTATTTTCATTCTTCGAAGTTTACTACTTACTGAAACGACTAATGCTAGAAATTGGTGCTCTCTAGAAGTACTACTACTATTAAGGAAATTCCCAGTTTATTTGATCAGCTCAGTAATATTAGCCAGAAGTTATTCATAATTTCAGCAGTGAAGAACTTTATTGCTTATAGCCTCACACATTTTAGTGTTTCATTTTGATTCGAACCATCCTGGGTCTATGTTGTTGATGGATACTTTGTCAATGTTATAATTTCATTCAGAAATTGTAAATATAATGTGTAGTAATAATAAAGCAATAAAGAACACGAGAAATTTTAGCATGATTCAGCCCTAAAAAGATGGTCTTAATTGCATCCACAGTGCTTTCACTATTATAAAAAGATTACAAGGCTTTAGAGTTTCAAGATGAAAGCTATAAAAGTTAAGTTCACCATAGTGACTGCATTGTGATAGAGTTGTGTGTGTCGAATTATTTGACTATGTTCTTTTATATAAATGGGGTTGACTCAATTTTTCTAATTTTATGAATGGAAAACTGTACGATAGTAATTATAACTTTGGGTAATTATACAAGAATATATAACTACCTTTGAGGTTGAATATTGGGCCTCATTCCTTGATAATCATGCGTCTTGAAGTTACTTTTCCGAAAGTGTTGTTGTTTAGTTCTGTGAAGATCTTCTAGGGACCAGTTTGGTATAACTGTAGATTATAAAAGAATCAGCTGTAGCTGTACTAAAGAAAAAATCAGTTGTAACATAAAGCAGCTAATAATTTTATGTGCTATAAGCTAGAAGAGCAATATTATAGTATTTGGAAAGTTTGATTGTTGAATTACTGTGTAAAGATGAAATGATTGATACATCATAATAAAATTAATTTACTGACAAAATTCTTTTTTTATATTTATTAAATATATGTAATATTTTATAAGTTTGGATATAAGAACAAATTTAAATAAATGTACTACTCAAATCTTATTGGAAATAAAACAAGTTTTATTAATCTCTCAAATATTATTACAAGAGAAAACTCTCAATTTCACTTCTCAAGTTCACTCATTCACTAGAAGCTATGCTTCTTTTCTTTAAGCTTTGTTTCTTACTTGATATTTAGAACTCAAATGGGGAGGGACATTATTTATAGTCGAATTCACTCTTTATTCACCACATAAAATATTACAAATAAAATAACACAAATAAATCTTAACCACACACTTAAAGCAATACAACTCATACTAATCTACCACATTCAAAATACTAGAAACTTCTCTTTGATGGACTTGGATCAAGTTTTAAGCTGAACTTTAATTGATGGTCTTGGACTTTAATTTTGAAGTTGGGCCTAAAAAAAGTTTATTTTCAACAGGCCCCTTAAACTTGTTTCATAACACCAAATAAATTTCTTAACCTTGCAAAATCTTCAAATTTGAGTGGCCTGGTAAAAATATCCGCAATTTGATTATGTGATTTGACAATAACCGCAATTTGATCATGTGATCTGATATACTCTAATCGTACTTCTTTGTTTATAATATATTCTCTTATGTAATGATAATGAGTGTCAATACCCTTGTTTTGGTCATCAAAGACTAGATTTTTAGCCAAAACTATTGCTAACTTATTATCGATGCAAATCTCTATTGGCTCCTTTTGAAGTATGCTTTGTTAGCCCAAGATTGACTACTTAGGGAGGGGGGTGAATTGGGTTTTAAAACTTTTTAGGAAACTTTTCAACTATGTAAAACCATAAATCACTATATTGAAACTTTTAAGCTAAATAAACAATAATGCCAAACATATAGCAATAATACCAAGTAAATTAAGCACACTAAATATTAAACACACAATCAAATAGTTTGCAATAAAGTAAAAAGTATAGGAATAGAGAAAATGCAAACTCGATTTCTACGAAGTTCGACAAACACGATAATTTGCCTATATCCCAGCTCTTGGTAACTTGCTTTGAGCTTTCCACTATCGGATGAAGATTATGAGCTTGACTGACCTTTTTACAAATAGAGTGAATTCTTCTTAGGCTCACCCACGCCTTACAATAGTTTTGACTCTGGCTCTATCATGCCTAACCTCGGATTGTTTAGACTCCGGTGCCAACCTCACCTATATGGATTGTTTAGACAATAGTGCCAATCTCACCAACTCACAGATTATTTAGACTCTAGTAACAACCTCATCTAAATCAGGTTATTTAGACTCTGGTGGCAACCTCACCTACACTCAGGTTGTTTAGACTCCAGTGATAAATTCACTTAAATCGGGTTGTTTAGACTCAGGTGGCAACCTCATCTATGCATGTACGGGTTATTTATAACTCTGGTGCCAACCTCATCTCACACTCAATAATTTTTCAATAATCAAGAGTGAACACACTCAAGAACTCTCCTCACAAAAGTAATGAATACAATTTTGGCTTAGAAGATTTGAGAACAATGCACAATGGATGCTCTAGGATTGGCTCAACACAATTTGAAAGTTAATTCAATATATAAATAGGCTTTTGCACTTTGAAATTAGTTACATAATAATTTAGGTTCATACAATCTCTTATTCAAGTCTTAAAATAGTTTCTATTTATAAACTTGAGTGAAAACTAACCGTTTATGACCGTTTGACATAGTTTCTATCACTTTTGGTAGACCGAAAATGAGTTTTCGGTAGACCGAAAATACTAGCCGTTGGTCAGTGCTTTTGCAACGGTCATATTTTTCCAGCTGCCATTTTCGGTAGACTGAAAATCCTGGTCATTTTGGCCATTTTTCAGATTTTGACAGCTTTTGGCGTTTTTTAAAAATTGACTTCTAAACTTATTTTAAACACTTTAAAAATATTAGAAATCAATTTGAAAAGAATATTCTGGCTATTGCAAACTTGTTTTAGTTTTACAAAGGTATTTAACAATAATTTAGAAAGTGTTCATACCAAAATATATTCTAATTTACAAATAAAAAATCTCTTTTAAGCCTATTTCAAATAATCATGATTTTAAATATATTTGTAACTTATTTAAACTTAAGAAATCATGTTTTAAAGAAATCATTATTTTCTATTTTCTAACTTCTAAAATAAAATAAACATTTTAGGATTAAGATAATTTGAAAACTCTTTCTAAAAGTATGAGCCAAAGCAAAGAGAATTTATGTGCAATGAACTAAATTAAATACAAGATTAAATATCAAATATACCCTGTCTAAGCATGGTCTTGTATCTTGATTTTCTATCTTCAAGCTTAATTCTAATAAGTCCAATATGCATCCATCTTCAAGCTTGATTCCTTGATCAACTTGAGTTAGAATTTCAAAACTATTTTACTATATACTCAAGTTAAAATATTAGTACCAAATCAAATGTTTGTTATCTTCAAAATAAGAGTGAGTAAGATTGAAACATTAATTTCTCAATATGCTTAACTTTTTCAGTAACTTTCTTAACCAGATTGTATAACTAACACATAATGTAGCAGTTACGTACTCAGCTTCACATACTAAGATAGTGACAATCGGTTATTTCTTGGATATCCAGGTGAAGGGGTTTCTCCTATGAAAGACATAAAACCAGTTTTGCTTTTCGATCATCGGTATCTCTGGCTCAATTATTATCACTGTATCCAATGAGTTTGTAATAATTGAAAATTGAATTGAACAAGTCAAGATTAATTGTACCTTTTAGGTAATAGAGAATTCTCTTTGCAGCTTTAAAGTCCATAGTTGTTAGAGTTTCCATTTAGTGACTTACTAGTCTAGTTGTATAGAGAATGTCAGGCCTTGTAAATTAAATAACGTCTAATAATGTATATTTATTATAGGATTATATCATTATTATACACTTAAATATTAAATTCTCTAAGTTAAAGCACTTTTATAGACATAGACATAAAAGGAAGAATTACCCCTAATATGTGCTAAATATTCGTTTCTTCATAGGTTTCGTAAAATGGGCACAGATTCTAAACCACATAGGAGCATAGTCCAATTCTTAAACCCATGGATTCTAGATTCAATTTTTCAGTAAATCCAACTTATAAGATCTACCCAGATTATATTAAAATTGGTTTCAAATGGACAATATTATAATCTAAACTGCAGTCACATTCAGCCCGACACCTTTTAATTTATGGCCCATTCTGGCCTCAATACAATCTCAAAAAAAGTGATTCTTGATGCTATGGATACGAACACAAAATGATCTAGATGATTTGTTCTTTGAGAAAATTCCAAAGAAGCCAAAATGTAGGTGAAAATATCGGATCTTTCTAAATGATAAGATCAGTAACCAGTTTTGACTCAGCAGAACCTATCTTCACTATCTTTACTCCAAGTCAAGAAATATGGCTATGGTGGATATAACTTTAGTGGAGTACGACTTTTAAGAGATAAGGCTTCATTTTCTCTTCTTTGATCAAGATCTTTTTTGTCCAAATTTATTCAATTCCAGATATATCTTTGGGAGGGACTGAATCTGCCAAAACAAAGTACCACCTTGCACTTATCCTTTGCCTACAAATTTTAACTTTGTATCTCCAAGTTTTCCTATAAATAGATGGTTAATCTAGGCTTAGAAGACATCTTGGTTTGAGATCAAGATCACTCTCTTTGATTCTCCTCTTGTTATTCATATTGTTATAATCTTGCTTTGCCTTCAAAATAGTAAGAGTTTTGTATTTAAGGCTTTGTTCATATTGTGTTTATACTTTTTATTCTTCTTTATCATGTTTACTTAATCTTACGTATTGCTAAGGTGAAAAGGTAAATCTCTTAGAAGAAAGATAGGTATAATCTAAATTCTAGATGGACTTCATTATTTATATCCTTTAATCATTGTTATACATGTACTACTTAATTTTCTTAATCAATTTTAATACCCTTCTTGTTAAATGGTGAGTCTTGATTCATTGTAGTCAACCTTTGGCACAGAAAATACTTAATTCCTTTTGTACCCATTGTGCTAGGAAGGAATTTTGATTTGTTATGGATATAAGATGGCACTATGAATACTTGACCGCATTTACAAGTGTTGGCGTTATCAAAGAAGGTAATTAAGAAAACTACTCTAATTACAAAAATAACTAATAATGGACCTTTAATAATAAATCCTCCGATTGAAACCTCCGTTGTGTATGGATTCCAATTGAGTGATAAAAGAGCTTAGATTATACTTATTTGGTGTACCCAAGAGTAGATCCTCTAATCTTAGCAATTGTTTAATTTTACAACTTCATATCATTATATTTCCGTCATTTTATTTCATATTGTTATAATCATCCTACAATATACTTTCTCCCATCATTTTTATTCTTATAATATATATATTATGGTCTTGTATTATTCACTAATCTTCCTGTAGATCGACCTCGGTCTTACCTAGTAATTTATTACATTGATACTCCTGCACTTGGGAGAAGACTTCATTAATTTGAACCAGTCATACATGTCAAATATCATATGCATCTAACAATGCTCTTGAAGAGTGCTAGATCTACATTTTCTGTTTCATCATCTCTGAATAATTTTATTCCGCACTCTACTGGTATGTTTATCGGCTTGCAATTATCTATGTTGAACTTCTTCAGGATCTCCTTTTTATAGCTTTCTTGGGAGATAAAGATGCCTTTCTTTTGCTTGACTTCTATGCCAAGGTAGTATGCTATAAGTCCAATGTCTATCATCTCAAATTCCTTGACCATTGCTTCTTCGAATTCATCGAACAAGCTTAGATTGCTTCTAGTAAAGATCAAATCATCTATAATATAGGCACACAACAAGAATATCTCTATATTTGAGTTTGATGTAGAGTGTATGTTCATATGGACACTTTGTAAAGTCATTCTCTTGGAAATATTATCAATTTAGCTGTTCCATGCTCTTGGTGCTTGCTTTAGCCCGTAGGAGAGCCTTTTCCAGTCTCAACACCTTGTCTTCTTGCTTTTTTACCTTATAACTTAATGGTTGTTCGATGTAGGCTTCTTCTATAAGAACTCCGTTCAGAAATGCAGACTTCATATCCATCTGATAGATCTTCCATTTTTTCTGATCAGCAAGGAAAATAATTAGTCTTATAGTTTCCAACCATGCAACAAGAGCAAATACTTCATCGTAGTCAATGTTGGTTCTTTGACTATAGCCTTTCGCATCTAGCCTTGCTTTGTATCTGTCAACCATCTCTCTATTGGCATTCTTCTTTATCTTATACACCTATTTGACACAAATAGCTTTGTGTCCTTTTGAAAGTGAAATGAGATCCCATGCATCGTTCTTTTCAATGGTCTTGATTTCTTCATCCATTACTTTTCTCCATTTCTCATCTTCCCTAACTTCTTGGAAGTTCATCGGCTCACAGTTTGCAAAGAGGCAAAATAGAGTGAGGTTTTTTAGTCTATCAGTTACCTCAAACAGATCTTGGAGACTTCTTATACATTCTTTATGCCTTTCAGTTAAGAACAATAACGGTGAATTTTTATCATTGGTTGACGACAGCAAAGCAGGAGGTGTAGTGAGCTCTTCTCTTGGTTGCTCCGTTGTTGCATGTTCATCGTCTTCAAAGTCAGGAGCAAAGTTGTAATCTTTCTCATGTGGTCTCCAACCTCATTCTCCTTCTTCCTCAAATACTATATCTTAACTGATGATTACTTTCCTAATATTGATCTTAACTGATGATTACTTTCCTAATATTGGGATTGTATAGCTTGTAACCTTTGGAGTTCGTATCATAACCGATGAAAATGAGCTTCTCGCTTTTATCATTAAGCTTAGTTTTAGGATTGTTGTACATGGGCTATGCTTCCAAAGATTCTTAAGTGGGAGATCTCAGGCTTCTTTCTGCTCCAAGCTTTTTATGGTGTTTTGCCCTATACACTTTTTGTTAGAGAATGAACGGATAGATATACTGCGTATGCCACAACTTTTGCCCAAAGTTCTTTTGGCATTCTCTTACTCTTGAGCATACTTCATACCATGTTGAGGATGGTCCGGTTCTTTTTTTCCACGCCATTCTACTAGGAAAATCTTAGAACAGTTAGTGGTAGTCGAATTCTATTGGCTTCTCAGAATTTTTGAAACTTCTTAGAAGTGAATTTTTATCCTCTGTTGGATCTCACAGAATTAAACTTCTTGACAGCTTTAAAGACTTCTAATTTTTACAAAAAATAAACCCAAATCTTTCTTGAGAAAATATTAATGAAGAGTGGGAAGTAATTGCTTTTACCAAAAGAACTTAGCTTGATGGGACCACATACATCTGTATGCACAAGCTCGAGTGGCTTTTAGGCTCTCGAATTTGACTCTTTTGGGAAGCTATTAATGAATTGCTTTTTGAGTAAACATCCTTCACAGAGTTGGTTAGGGTGATTGATACATGGTAAGTCTCCCACTATTTCTTTCTTAGATAGTAGCTTTAGTCCTCCCAAGTTGAGATGCCCGAATCTCAAATGCCGTAGCCATGATGAATTTTTGTCACATGCTTTGAAATATTTTGCCACATCATTTTGAATGTTTAACAGGAACATTCTATTTCTTGATATAGGTACCTTGGCAATCAAGTTCATGTTACTTTCTCTTATAGAAAGATTGTAATCTTTTAAGTGAATATCATATCCTTTTTATAAGAGCTGTCCCAAACTCAAAATATTTGTTTTCATGGTGAGTACATAATAAATATTTAAAATGAATTGATATCCCAAATTTTTTAAATGGATAAGAATTTTACCTCTTTCTTTTACCACTAATTTGGAATCATCGCTGAAAGAAATATTTCCACTTATTGATTCATCATGCTCCATGACATTAATCGATGCCTACACATATGATTACTAGCATCGATGTCAAGATACTATCTGTTGTCTTAAACTTCATTGTTATCGTTATATGCTAGTAGCACAGTGTCATTCTCTCTTCTATTTTCTTCAACATAATTGACTTTCTCTTCAATTCTGTTATTGGGGCTTTACATTCTCTAGCATAATAGCCAAACTTATGATAATTATAATATTTAACTTGAGACTTCTCATACCTCGAGTTCAATCAACCTCTACCACGACCTCTTGAAGAGCTTTCTCCTCTTTCGAAATTGCTATGATGATAATTGTTGTTGTTGTTATTGGAATTTCAATCTCGTCCACAACCATAACTTGTACCAAAACCTTGTCCTCGGCCTTCTCCTCTACCATAATCACTTTAACTTCTATAGCTATATTGGCTGTCTTTTTTCTCTATGAGTTATGTTTTGAGAAGCTGCTCCTTGAAATTTGGTTTTTTCTTTTTCTTTTCTTCACGAGCTTATAAGGAACTCAAGAGTTGTTCTATTGTCATGGCTCCCAGATGTTTAGTTTTTTTAATGACAGTGACAATACTATCGAACTAGATCGGAAAGTCTTTTCCATGATTGTAATATTTTCTAATTTTTCACTATTTCTTTTCATTTGATTGGAAATTGCTAAAACTCTAGAAAATTAGTCAGAAACTGATTCAGTCTCTGTTATGTGCGGCGAGTCAAACTCTCCCCTTAGAGTTTGAAGGCGAATTTTTTTAACTTTATTTTCTCTCTTATAAGAGATTTGAAATTTTTCCTATGCTTCCTTGGCGGAGGTTGTACTCGAGATTTTCTCAAACCCATCGTCGTCTAAAAGTTTGGTAGATGAGGAAGAGAGCCTTTTTGTCTTTCTTGAGTCCTTTAAGCTATACCTTAGTGTTGAGGATAGTATTACCTCATCTCTTAGCTCTTCGTAGCCTTTCTCTACTACCTCCCAAACATCATGTGTTTGGAGTACCTTCATTTTGATAGTTCAGCTATCAAAGTTGCTGCATTTAAGTGGTAGAACTTAAAGAGATACTAAATTGCTAGTAGGCATAACTCTTAATAGAGTGAGATTTTGGTAATTTTGACTACACAGATGGATTCGAAACATTGAAAAACCTTAGGATTGACTAGTCAATTGACTTGGTCAAATTCAATAGTCAAAGTCAACCTACTTGGTCAAAAGTCAACACTAGTCAATAGCTCTAGTCAATGACTGAGGTCAACGGCTCAGTCAATGGCTTAAATGGCTCTATCATGGCTTGGTCAACAAGCTTGGTGGCTTGGCTCTAACTCGGCTCAGCTCCGATTCAGCTCAACTTGGTGAGTTGACTTAGTTTCTGGCAGAAAATTTCTGATGACTCATACAAGCTCGTTCGAATTCTGATTGAGCTGATTTTTATGGCAACGTGTTCATCTCGTTGAGCTCTTCGATTTAACATGTAATAATGATAGATTGGGAATAAATTGCTTGTACTTTCAATCTCAAGAACTCTTTTTTGATCTAAAAGATCAGTCAAAGCTGCATTTACAGAGCATACTTAGACTTTCAAGAGATCTCTCATAAAATCGCTCTGATATCACTTTGTTAGAAATAAAACAAGCTTTATTAATCACTCAAATATTATTAAAGAGAAAACTCTTAATTTCACTCCTCAAGCTCATTCCTTCACTAGAAGTTATGCTTCTTTTCTTCTTTACTTCACTCTTAGAAGCTTTGCTTCTTACTTGATACTTAGAACTCAAATGGACAGGGATATTTATAGTTGAAGTCACTCTTCCTCCACAACGTAAAATGTTACAAAAAAATTAATACAAATAAATCTTAACCAGATACTTAAAGCAATATAACTCATACTAATTTACCATATTCAAAACACTAAAAACTTCTCTTTGATAGATTTGGATCAAGTTTTGGGCTAAACTTCAATTGATGGTCTTGGACTTTGATTTTAAAGTTGGGCCTAAAACATGTTTATTTTTAACAAATCTATGATTAGTTCGGAAAAATATTTTGAGAATAAAAATAAGAATTTTTTATTTATTAGTATGTAATATTATTGGATAAGTCCAATCCTCATAAATAATATTTTCGTATAAAAAAATACAAATTCTAAAATTAGCATATCGCACATTATATGTCTATTATGCGATCTTCAACTGTTTTAAACCAAATTTTCTATATGTGACTCAAATTGCTAAAATGCAAGGTCGATGACTTGTAAATTAGAGATTGCAAAATAATCTATAAAATTTTTAAAGAAAATCAAATCAAAATTTTTTTTAAAGAAAATCAAATCAAACCAAATTACATTTTGACGGTTTGGTCGGCTTAGACTTTTAGGCTCAGTAATTTTTCTGCGTTTAATATGTTAAAAAATTCTCACATATAGTTACTGAATTTATAATTGTACTGACCATAGATTAAATATAAATTTGACTATAACAAAAGTCAAATTTCTGCGGAAAAATGGAATTAAATTTAATTATTATCGATCTTTAAAATTTGTACAAACAAACAACTTGTTTTCTAAACTAAAAAAAAGCAACTGAGTTACAATCTAACTAAATATAAAAATGAGTTTGTAAATTTTAGTTGGTCAGTTTGGTCGGTTTCACTCACCAAAACTAATAACTAAACTGATCAGCATAATGATCATTTCAAATGGACCAAACCAGCCAATCTTTTAGAAAAACCGAGCATTTTTTCATTTAGTTTGGTTTAATTTATATTGGTCGGTTTCTGTGATTTGACGATTTTTTTTAAACGCCACTTTTTTTAATGTTGAAAAAGCTATAAATTTATTTGGAATACCATAAATATATATTTTTTTGGTTCAAAAAAATATTTTAATTCATTCCGGTCATCAATGGCCAATTCAAATATTGAACTACAGAGAAACCGTAAAGGTAAATAACCGATCGAACATTGTATTTGACTAACAACATGAATGAAGGTGAACTCCACTTGACATTCGTACAAAGCAAATAAAACACAAGCTTATCCTATTAATTATTCATAAAACCGAATGGTCGTCACACGGTAATTTCTTGCAATTTACACGTCTTGCCACTCCCATAATCCTTGAAGTTCTTATGCACTCAATGTTTCCTAATAGAATATGTAACTAGGATGCAAAAACTTATGATTTCTTAGTCATAGCTAATCTTTTGTAATTAGTAAATAGGATCTCCCATCCCCTCGGCCTCTGGAAACCTCTTTTCGCTTGCCACATGTACAAAGTTGTTACTTGATTCTTCTGTACAGACATTCTATATATAGTCAGCTGTTCAGGCTCTATCTTTTGAGCTAATCATTTAAATATTCTTCCGTAATTTTCCAAAATATCAATACAACCGGAAATCTATTTTGGTCTGAGAGATACGGTTCAACTCAACACCATGAGTTGTGGATCTACTTGCCTCTTTCAAATCCATCCCTTACTCAACCACTCTCAATCAAGCCTGATGAAACAAATCTAATGCTATGGAAGAACTAGCACAAAAAATGTGATAATTGCTAACGTACGGACTAGAAGAGACTTCATCATCCAGATCTATCCAGTCCACCACGATTCCTCGATGAAACTTGACAGCAACTTAGCCCTGAATCATTCAATGGGAGCATTTGAATTGGCTGGTGATAAGCTAGATCTACTCATTTCTCCCTCTAGGAATGATTGGGAGGATTTTCAAATATAATATAGCTCGATCGTGACATTTGGGCATCTCTAAATCAGGTCTATAAATTCCTTCCATAGCTATAGTAATAGGTCAAAATTCTCAACTATGGGAAATTAAGAAAGTAGATATCTCTTTCTGAGTATTTGGCTCGAATTAAAACTATTTTCGATAAATATCTTGCTTTCTGTTGATAGAAAGAAACGGGTTGCATTTACATATCAAGGCATGTTGTGTTCAATGAATTATCCTTTCCTTTTCAACTTTCTGCATCCCATCTTTAGATTTTGTCTTTTGTTTCTCTTACACCGGATTATTTTCTTCCTTTTATTTCACCATCTCCTTCCATTTTTACTGAGTCCTCTTCTAAAAACTCCTCTCGATCCTACTTCTACTTCTTCCTCCTCTTCCCTACCATCCACTCATTCTCCTCCTCTTCCACTTCTATCTCTTTCCATTCAGAGGATTCTCAAACCACTCACACTATAAATTTACCACTAATTCAGCTTACTGTTGACTTGTATGTAGGCTCGGCAATGGGGTGGGATGGGTCGGGTTTTGCCCCGCTCCGTCCCACCCCGTGTACCCTACCCTGTTAAGTAAAAAGGCCTGGGCAGAGCATTACCTAGCTTGTTTACGAATTTAAATTTTTCAGTAAAAGAAAAATTTATGTGAGTACTTTTTTTTAATTAAAAAAAAAACAAGTCATATAATAGAAAATTCATTAGATAGAGGAAGAAAAAAAAAAATCTTTTCTTCCATTACTATATTATTTTCACCAATTGATGTACACCTAATCATAAAAGGACTAAAAGATACAGAATAAGCTAAAATCCACGTCTTCCAAGTAAGTCTATATAATAAAAGTCAAATAGTTTAAAATCACATCTCATAGGCAGAGGCATAATTAAAAAAATCAGTTCCTTCTAGACACCAAAGCTCTAAAGTGAAGAGAGCGTTTGTTCCACGTAGTTCTTACGATCAGCACAGTCAACAAAAAATAAAATTAAGATAGTGTGTTTATAAATTCGTACAATAAAAAGTCGTTCTATCCTGAAGTAATAGGACCATAACAAAGACAAACAAGCTGCAAGGTTGGAATGACAAAGACAAACAAGCTTGGCGCAAGGTTAGAATAATGCGATTTTGTTCTAAGATGCTCAGCTAGTGGCCCTCTTCGTCCTCTCATGACCTGGGCTGTCACGACCGGAAATCCAAGGTCGTGATTTTTAGTAATTTTAAGTGAAAACAGTGGTAACAGAAATTTCTAAAAGTTTTGGAAAGTCGAGTACTTAAAATTTAAGTTCTAGTCCTCAAAAGTAAGTAAATTTTAATATTGGACAAATTCGAGAAAATATAACGTTATAAACCAGTTATAAGTTTCTAAGGTATTTTTAATTTCAAATTTAGAGAAATGGTAAATAATAAATTTTCGAAACTTTTTATTTAAATCATTAAGTTTAATGAAAGTGTTCAATTTAAAACCATAGGCCCATAGTTAAAATAATTTTCATAAAATCATTTCTATGTCTCAGTACTCGATTAAGTATCGAAAATCATCCTCATACATCCACTCAGTAAATATACTACTAATGGCTAAATAAATTTGATTTAGAAAAGGGAAAAATGATACAGAGTACGAACCAACCGATGAAGAGGACTGGAACTATAAGCATATGCCAAACATGCTTGCCCAGCCACACGAATATCTATCACTGAATAATTCGACACCTGAAAGGGGAAGGAAGTAGGGGGATGAGCACATGAATGCTCAGTAGAAAACTTAATTACCTTTTTGGGAAAAACTTTTTTGGTAATTCTCAGTACAACTGCATGGTTTGTAATTCTGAAAAACATCTTATTAAATATTGAGCTTTCAAAACATATACAGAAAGCATTTATAGAAAATCATGCTCAAACCAAAACCAGGTATCCAAATTAAAACATATATAAAAATCATAATAAAACAAGCATAGTGCACATCACATAAATCAACATATCACATGAGCTCTCATCCTCTCATCACAACTGGAGCAACTCATACTATATGTATCGAGTGCTCTCTGCCTGACATCTATCTCTGAAAACCGGAGGGACACCCATGTGTCTAATCCTACCGAACCGGAGGGGCACCGAATGCCTACACCTACCGAGTGGAGATAGTCAGAAAACAAACCCTGCGCAGGTTTACGGGCTCTCACCGAGGGCGGGTGTACTAGTTCGCCTGCTACAACACTGTGATGCCTAAGATGACTCTCATGCATGATCCTATGACATGTGCAATATGTATAGTCTCAAACAACCATGCTGTGGTTTAACATTCTAGACGTACTCTGGTTTTCAATTAAGAATCCATTTTGTACTTAAAATCCAAAAGTGCAATTCCAATGATTTTATCAAATCCCAGGTATAAAACTTGTACAAAATCGTAGATAAAATACCCAGAGCAGTCTACAATATTTTATAAATCCACAATTCACTAAAACATTTATTCAAAACCATTTAATTCAATAAAATCACGAAATTTCACATTTCACAATAAATCCCAATTATTATGAAAAATAATTGAAAACAAGGTAATTGAATCCCCTACCTCAATTGAGCGTCCAAATAATTCTATAAAGCTATGGAGAAAATTTGACGTCGTTTAGGTGTCGTTTGGAATGTCGGGCATCGTTTTCGAACCTTTGATCGATAGGTTCGAAAACTCGATTTTCAATTGGAGCTTCAGATTGTGAAACGGACTTCACCACTGGATTTAGAACACCCAAAAACGCTAGGTTAGACATATAATTTAGGGGCTTATAGAAATATGACCAAATTTTGGGCCTAATTTCAGTAAATGTCCCTTTATCAAAAGTTATAGCAAAATGTCCGATATATATGCACATATACCAAGTGTAAAATTTTATATACCAAGTATAAAAAATTATATACCCAGTGCATTTTAGAACAGTAACTAAAATTGGTAGATCTGTGTATCTACCAAGTGTAAAAATATATCTACCTAGACATTCAGCTATAAAATTTTAAAAATTGACATCTATTTAATCAAATTTAAAATTTTGGTCATCCACCTAAATTTCTCTATAATTTGTCTAATTTAGATGCGGGCCCCACGGTACGCAAAGCGAGACGATCTAAGCCGTTAGATTTAGCTTTTCGGGCCCGACACCAAATATAGGTAATATATATATCAAAATTCTTGTTTTCACGAGTAGATCACAAATATGAGGTTTGTTTTACGATCTAACGGTCAGATTGTAAAATTAAAATATAAAACTAAAATAGCTCAAAATTGACAAAAATAGCAAAATTCAATCCGGGCAATATCAAGTCAAGATATATATACCATGTTGAAGATCGTGACGAGGCGAATCAAACTCGACCATTTTCACGGCAAAACGTCGTCAGAATCGGCGCCGGCGAGCTTCGGAAGCAGGAGAGTGAACCATTAGTTATAGAGTATAGGAAGACCGAATCAAGCACTAATCAAACAAGGAGCGTGAAACATATGCTTTGCATTTCGTGTTAGAATTTCGCCAACATATCAAGACTACATAAAGGTAGTGGATAAAAAGATACACAAAAGGTATAGTCACGAGATGGCTCACCGGTAGGAACAGAATCTAGACACAAGAGATTGAAATAATGACGCCAAGTTAGTAATTAATCGCAGAAGCAATAACGTTAATCAAGACTAGAAGTCGAAAACATAAGATTTCTATAATCTGAACTGTGATTGTTAGGCACCAATATAGTATAGCAGACCAAATGTCAAGTATGTACAATACCGTCCCTAGATCATAAAAGATCAATAACACACCGGGACAATTTCATTTTGTCTACAGCTAAACTTGGGCCTAATTAATCACTGAGTCCAAGGACTCCAACAAGATCCCTTATCAATACAGGATAATACTCAGCAAGATCTCGAGTGGAAAATACTTATGCTTGTGTTATACCACACACAAGATAGATGACTTTTAGAGGTCAGAATCGACAACAAGAGTACAATGACACATATCATTTATCGTTCCTCATAACGAGCGAGTAACAACCATATACACAAGACTTTTCTAGTCAAGAGCAGGACTAGAATCACCATGAATGGAAGTCTCCAACACAGAAGCACTTAGCACAACAAATGCCAATAGAACCATAGCAATCCAAGCATATAAAATGCACGTATCCATATAACAAATATTGTCCAAAAACTTTCCAAGTCTTTTATCTAAGATAATACCACAGGGTATTAACTCATACCACAATTAAACTCAGAGACGCTCTAAGTCTCTTTGCCCAATAAAGGATTATAATAATAATCCCAAATCATCAATTACTTCCAAAGACTCTCTAAGTCTTTGGTACAAAGGTAGTTATAAAGAAATGACTCAGTATCCAATTCAAAGATAAAACTGTTATCAACACTACAATGCCTCAGAAATAAGGTTTCAATAGAATAGGCTGTCTTTGCAGCGACACCTGTCTTCTATCTAACCTCATTTCGTTTTAAAAATTATAAACAATTTTTCAAAAATATTTTTGAAAATATACGACACAAAATCAGGGGCATATAGGAATAGTACACTAGTTCACAATAAGGTTTCACCTTGGCCATTAGTAACCCAAATTTGAACTTCGAGTATTCCTCTTTAAAATATAATAGCAAGAGTTCAATAACTCTCTATATAGATTCGTGAGTAAACTGATCCATATGTCATTAATTATACCATCATAGTGATGCTTAGAGAGAGAGTGTTTTTTTTTTAAACATAAAAGGACAAGAATACCCTTATAAAAATAGGGTTTTTACATGGGCCCTTTGATCTGGCCGTGTTGTCTCTTTCTCAACCTGGGAGGTAAACTCCCATGTGACTACCACATTATTTTTAGTTGATTAATCTATTCCTTTTTCCAGAAAAAAAAAAAAAAAGCTGCAAGCTTCATTTTCTCATTCATTCTTCATGTAAACATAAGTATGTCCCGTTCGTTATATCTAAAGCAATTTATCAAATTTTAATGTAATTTGAATACGTGACGATACGAAATTGTGTAATTACATGTACTATGGTCACCTACTATAGGACGTTATTCTTAGTGATATGAAATTAATGTGATTTTTAAATTATTAAAACAAATCAATTCAATTTTAATCGATTTGAAAGTGTGATACTATTTGATGGTGTGATTATGGGTACCATATTCATCTATTATGTGACTTTATGCTTAGTCATACAAAATCAATGGCAACTTTTTCGCTAATTAATGAAAATTTAAATTTTAATAAACTATTTTGGAATTGCAATGTATTAAAAGTAATTTTTGATATAAAATTTGGAGCTTAGAATTTGTATTTTCTTAGAACAATCCAAAATTCACGCTTAGAATTTGTATTTTCTTAGAACAATCCAAAATTCACTTTAAACGACTATTATTGTAAGGATTAAATGTTTTTGTTGGGTACTGTACAATGGATTGACCAAAAAATACACAAAGCGACCCAATATTTACGAGGAGTTACCATAACGACCAAGTATTTTGAACGAGTCACCCTTTAATTCTTTCGGGCAAAGAGAGACCCAAAAATAAAAGGAGGGATCGTTGGGTCGCTCTATGTAATTTGTGGTCGCTGTACATTATCTTGACCATAGAGCCTCTATTTTTCATATCTAAATCATTTTTTGGTCCAAAAATTATCTAAACTTGTTTAAAAACTTGGAATTGCAGCAAGATCGTAATCATTTTATCATCTCTCTTCATTCTAGATACAAATTAATGTGATTTTCGACTATATAAAGCAAATTTATCAAATTTTAATGTAATGTGAACGTGCATGCATGTGACAATACGAATTGTATAATTACATGTACTATGGTTTATATGAACATTATTCATAGTGATATTAATTAAATTAATATAATTTTTAGCTAATTAAAACAAATGAGTTGAATTTTAATAAATTTGAAAGTGTGACAATATTTGAGGTGTAATGGGCACTTTAATCATCAACTATGTGACTTTGTTATTGGTCGTACTAAATTAATGGAAAATTTTTCACTAATAATAATAAATTTATCAAATTTTAATAAACTATTTTAGAATTTCGATTTTTTAAAAGTAAATTTTGATTTGAAATTTATAGTTCAGAATTTGAATTTTCTCAAAATTCGCTTTAAAACGATTTTCATTTACAAAGAGCGACCATAACGACCAGGTATTTCCAAGGAGTGACCCATGACCTACAAGAAGCGACCATAATGACCAAGTATTTTTCGAAGAGCAACCCTCATGAGTCGCTATGTTCGCTCATTGCTTGTATTTAGACGAAGCGAAAGATTTCTCTTGGTTAATTAATGCAGGAAATTTAAAAAATAATACAGTAGCCAAAAGCCTGAATGGACTAATAGCTCACAAACTGTTATGCGATCTTAAATCCATGATTAGTCAACACTGAGAAAGTCAAAGGTCAGGTACGTCAGGTCGCATAAGTGTTCTCTTAAGTAAAATGCGACCTCATCCGAATATAATAGATGCGACCAGGATAAAAGGGAAACCGGTTCAAGCTTCACCAAAGGGGTAATTAGCATAGAAAAGGAAACAAGCTTCAGAATGGAGATTGAGTAATTCCCGTATTTTATTGAGGATGTTACCCGATTCTATATTTATCCAAAATTGTATTTCTTATTATACACTTACTCGTTTATGTAATTAGGAAACTATAAGCTATCCTCACCTATATAAAAGTGGCTTAGTCTCATTGTAAGAAGGACACATATTCTTCGCAAAATACTTCATTACGCTATGTAATCCTCTGCTCTCACCTTGAGACAGAAACTCTTGTAATTCTCCAAGAAAATAGTGAAGAACAATGGACGTCGGCTCATCTTTTTTGGGGCTGAACCACAATAAAATCATTGTCTCATTATTGGCTTTAATTTATCAACCTTTTTCACACACAAGTCACATCACGCAATTTCTTATATTCATTGTTGACAAAACCTCCGTCAACAATTGGCGCTAGAAGGAGGGCTATTCCAGCTGTGTTCATCATTCTTTCTTCAACAATGGCAAACACCAGAAACACCACCAGAAACGCTGGACTTAGCCAAAACCAGCCTCAAAGCACTATAGCTGCGCAGGATAATCCTGTTCATGATCAACCTGCTGTGACCGCACCAGAGAACATCATCCAAAGACAGGACCGAATGGAGGACGCATTGGCGAACCTTCAGCAAATCACCAATCAAATCAATTACTCTCTGCGACGTCTCGCTGAAGGACAGATGGTCACTCCACCACAGCAGGAACGCCCAGAGACCGCCCTGCTCGACAACTCGAAAGAGGGATCCAGATCCGAGAAGCAGAAAATCGCGACCAACCCAGAACCCAGCCGGAACGTCAAGCTGATCGCACCTCCAAAGGGAAAGGCAAAGTCGCAGATCTGCCACAAGAATCCAGGACCGGAAGTTCGAGCACTGATCAAGATCATACACAACCTTCCAGGAGAGCAAACGTCAATCAGGATCAAAGCAGCGAGCGGAATCGTCAATCGATGAGCGTCTTCGAAAGAATTAGCAGAGAACCCAGGTGGAATCCAGTGGACCTGCGACAACACATAGAACAACGACGTAGCCATGAACACTCAACATCGCATCGCCAAAGCCAGAGTCGATCTCGTCGCACAATTACAATTGAGTCTTCGTAGAAGTCGCAGCAAACCTAGCCTGGCCAACCCGCAGCTGTACAACGTGACGACAATCAAAGACCACCGCAGCTACCAATCAATACTCTTCCTCCTAATATTGATGTCCACAATCTAAGGATTGCATTAGAAACAATTGCCGACTGGGACAATGAGCTCGTGGATGGGTATCGTCAATCGCCATTCAACGAAGAAGTTCGAGCTGCAGCCCTGCCTGTTGGATTTAAACTTCCCATTATAAAAGTTTTTGACGGGAAAACTGATCCACAGGACTATATGGACCACTTCAGCAACCTGATGGAGTTACATCGAGTGGACAACCTCGCACGATGTAGATGTTTCGCTGTAACCCTCACGGGAGCAGCGAAGAAGTGGTTCCGAGGACTTAAACCCGGATCAATCTCATCTTGGCAACAACTACAGACTGCCTTCATAAGACAAAATCAGGCTGCCAAGAATTTTACAGTCCCGTTGATCAGTCTATCAGCCATTCGGCAAAGTCCAGAGGAGACTCTGCGATCTTACCTCAATCGCTTTACCTCAGAGTTGGCGAAAGTCAACAACCCGCCTGAAGGAAGAGTTTTAACTCTACTGATGGCCGGAGTGCGAGCTGAAACCAAACTCTGGGAGGAGTTGCTCGAGCGGGAATGTAGAACTCTCGAAGACTTCTACAGACGGGTTGGTCGTCATCTAAGAGTCAAATCTTCACGTGAAAATCTTCACAAGACAAAGGGAGGAAAAGATTTAACAAAAGATGCGACCACGACCAATGACAATAAGAAGTCGAGCAAGAGAAAAAATGAGCAAAAGTCTGAGAAACAGCCTGAACAAAAAAGACAGGTGGTCCCGAAGGCTCCCATAAGGTTTAACAACTACACTGAGCTGAATGCGCCCATAGATCATATCTATGCGGTCACAAATCAGCATGAACGATATCGTCAACCGGAGC
>JXTC01000117.1:318047-373062 GCA_002914845.1 Trema orientale
CTCCGCCCCCGCTTCCATATCCACTACCGCCAGCAGCACCAGCTCCACCACCGCCTCCTCCACCGTTGCCGCCACCGCCACCTCCTCCGTGTCCGCCAGCAGCTCCAGAGCCTGCACCACCGCCTTCTCCACCACCACTCCCGCTTCCATATCCTGCTGCACCGCCAGTCACACCGCCAGTGACACCAATGCTCACGCCTACGCCATGTTCAGTAGTGACGCCGCCATAGCCAACTGTCAAAGCACTGTCAAGAGCCTTTTCAGTGGCGAAGAGAGCTCTAGACGCAGAAGTAGAAATAACAAAACCTAGTAAAACAAAGAAAACAACACTAGAAACTCTATGGATAGCCATATTGAGATGTTGTTATATCGTTATAGAATGCAAGAAATGGCAACTATAAATAGGGAACGAAGGAGGAATATAAAGCGCACGCTAAAGAGAGTGTGGGTGCCCACAGATGATCAGTGCTCCAATACGCAGACACAAGCCACTGGGCTTTAGTACTATGCTATGATCTTCTTCATGAGCATTATAATTTTTAGTGTGTTTATGCTGTCCCCCTCATCTGCCTCTAGCTATTGCCCATTTTTAGACCCTTATATACATTTTGTATAATATTAATAGCCCCACCTTCCTTTTAATTATCAAAAAGGTACGGCGACTGCCGACTCACTATTCTATTGCTTTCACACTAGGTAGTAGAATTAGTTAAGTCATGTCATACTACCTAAAAATATTAGAAAGAGAAAGAAAATAATTTTAAAATTTATCCGACTTATTTGAAATTTAATTAAGATATATGATATCGCATAAACTAATTACTGATCATAGAATAGAAAATGAAATACAAAATTAATGAGACAGAAGATTTGTGTTAATTTTTTTGTTAAGAGAATAAGAGTGATGATGAGATATATATATATGGTTGCCAATCCGGTAGGTTTTTTTTTTTTTTTTACCTATGTGTAGGTATTTTTTTTCTAGCCATTGGATCATCGTCTAACAATGATCTAACGGCTAAAATGAGATGCATGAAAAGATGTGCATCATTAATACTTTTTCTCTTTCCTACTTTTTAATATAAAAAAATATGTAAAAAAATTTTTGATTGGCCCAATTGATACCTATACATAGGTAAAAAAAAAAAATACCTACTGAATTGGTGCCTATATATTGGTGCCTATATATATATACACTGATACTTACCTCTCAATGTCTATTTTTTCTTCCCCTATATTACATAAAAAAGGATGTAATGAGGTGCAGATGACATGTCCGTATGTGATTATTTATTTTATGATAATCACACCTCAATCAAATATATGCTTTTCCTACATGTCACCATGACAGTACTATCCTCTTCATCTTTTCCCATTATCATGCACAATGAGTTAATGATCAACTTGCATCCTATTGCTCGTGTAATAAATTTTCAATTGCTATGCCAATTTTGATCTAACAACCTCAAATGTGAATTGACACTTCGAATAATCCAAAAGAATTAAATGAACCTATAGTACTTAGTACCACAGTAGAGTAATAGAGAAATAGAGACACTTTTTAAATTAAATCTGCATGTAGGTCTAACATATATAATAGTTGTGGTGTGTTTGCTCCTTAACACTTCCCATATAATGTAAAGGTGAAAATAATAATAATAATAATAATAATAGTAATAGTAATTGATAAAACGAGAATATGTGATTTGACGTCTATCATTTTTCCTATATAATGCACCGAACTGTACGTTGGTGCAGTTTTTCAATAAAAAACATGGAGAAACATAATTAATCTAACAAAATCATCATTTCTCAGTTTTATTAGCTTGGTTCTGTTATTTGTACATTTTTTATGTTATTTCCAATCTTAATAATTGGTTTTATTTTTTATTTTTACTTTTAAATGGATTGTAAACAGTACAAAATAATAGTAAAAAAATATTTTAAAATAATGATGAAAACAATAATGTAATAGTAAAAAGAATATTAGTATAGTATAATAATAACCATATCTACAATTACTTAGAACATAAATTTTAAATGAGAAAGATGCAATACAATGAAAAAAGAGATGAGAAATAAAACTAAAAAACTCTTATAAGCTCCTAATAATAGTGCATGAGAACTGAGAATAGTGAATATGCTAGTAGTAACATTATGAGAAGAAAGAGGTAGGTGTGGCTACAAGCTAAGCTTGCAACCACAGTTGAAGATTCATTCGAGTAGATATTTAGTAATAAAATATGATATTGAAGCACTATATTGATCAAGTTATATTATTTTGCTTACTAGTTAGAAGGACCAGTACTAGTGGGAAGTAAGATATATGTATATATAAATGTATGTTCTGGTTCTGTGTTCATTTTTGTTTTCCCCTGTTATATAAAAATCTCTTTTAAACATTTTAAATAAACAAATGATCATGGCAGAGAGAAGGAAAAAAGAAGTATAAGAAACATCACTATTATCAAAGAAAGAAGAAGGAAAAAAGGAGAAAAAAAAAAAAAAAAAGACAATACATGCAAAACAAAAACAAGAACCATCTCTTACAACGAAAGCAATCTCGCGGCAAAGAAATTAGCAATAGCTACTTCATTATGGCAAAGTAATCAACCACAAAGGGACTAAGAGTAAAATCTTGATGATTCATATTGGACAAATGGCAGAAAACGGAATGACACTTTCCGATGGTGATAGAATTCAAATCGAGTAATTAATTTTATGCGTCAATACATGTGTGGACACATGCCAAAAGGAGCTGAGGTCAAACGATATCATCGACTTTTACGAATTTTACTACCTAGTGGAGTGACCTAGCGGTAAAATTTATTGTGAATGAGTTTGTGGTCATGGATTCGAAAGCTAAGTGATCCTCTTAGGACCCTTAAATGTGAAAGCTCGTTCCTTGATATATAACGCATAGGACCATATATCCCCACGCATCTAATCTTAGGAACAGCTGGAGGGATTGGGATGATGCCTCCTCTTCTAAGGATTACAACTCGTCGTTTTGGGCCTTCAGCAAACATTTGTCCCCTATAGTAACATTCAGGGGTATGCTATACGCTGATCGACTCCTTTCATGGACTTTTCTTTAGGAGAAAAAACAAATACTTGTTACGATTTTTTCAGTTCAATACTAGATATATGGTGATATTGATTTTAATCAATATATCACTAATATTAATTAAAGTACTTTTTTCATTTACATTAAATACTTTAGCAAGATGCCATAAATGAAGAAATTAGGTTGAGACTTGAGATGCTACAAAACAAAAGGCAAAACGCAGCGTTTTTTTTTTTTTTTTCAACAAAAAACAAAATGAAATGCAACGCTTCTTAAATATGTGTTGTCAGTGCTACCAAAGTTTCGTTTTGTTTTATTTTATTTTATTTTTTTTTTGTTTTTTGTTTTTTTTTTCAAGCTGTGAACGGGTAAGGAAATGCTTTAAAAAGTGCCGGTTTTGTCACGACCAAAAATTCAAAGCCGTGACTTTTAGTAATTTTAAGTGAAAATATAATAAAATATTGATTTTACAAAATTTAAGAGAAATCAAGTATCAGATAATTTCGTTTTGATCCTCAAATCATTATAAATTCCATAATCATAAAAGTCTTATTAGTTTTAATTACTTTAAGAAAAGTACCCGTTAAAGTTCAAAAAAAATTTTAGATTTCTCATTTGGATATACGTTGAGAAATCATAAGTTTTTAGTAAATTGAGTTAAAATGAAAGACTTTAATCCAATATCCAAAATAATTTACAAAGAATTAAGTTCTCAAATGGATAATTGAAAGGGGAAATGAAAGGGAGAAAAATAGAGGGGAATCGGAATCATCATTTATATTATGTTGTTTACTTTAAATTTATGGAAAAGGGAATCAAAATCATTAAAACACTATTCATATATTTTCTTAATATAAGAAACGTAATGGGAATACTATAATTGACTGAATTATAGATATTTTGGGAATAAAATTATATTTTAATATTTTAATTATAAATAGATAGATAAAAGCCTTTACAAGTAATAATATCCCTTAAGATGTTAGGAGGGGAAGCATTCCCATTCTTTTCCCCCAATTTTACATGGACCCCACACAGTTCTCCCATTCCTATATTTTGGTAAATAACTAAATGAGAATCATTACCACATATATGATTCCTATAACCCTTTAGTAAACATGCCATAAGAGTAGAACTGCAAGTACAAACTACGCAGCTTGTCTGACCTCCGGGGTTACTATCTCAATTAGATAAATACTTGAAAGTGAGAGGAGTAGGGGGGAGGGGGAACATCTACATACTCAGTAGAAATTCAATTACCTTTTTGAATAGATGCAATTTTACCAAATGCAATTTTACCAAACCTGCATGGTTAATACCTTTTTCAAAATTCATTTATAAACCAAGTTTATAAAATATTTAATATTTAGAATATTCATATATTCAAAGCCAAAACTAGAAACACATGATTGTACATATCATACATCAACCAATGTAAATAAGTGAGCTCACATCCTCTCATCATGGCCCTGTAATATCTTTATAGCAGAAGTACCCAGCATTCTGACACTACATGCAAGTGTATCAGCTAAAAACCTGCGCATGGGTCAAGGTCTCTCACTTAGCGCTGCGGTAACTTGCCAGCAATCTAAACTACTATGATGCAATAATGAAAACTCAAGTGTGTGATCCTATGGTATGTACAGTATGTAACTGTTCATAATAACCATACATCCATGAATCAAATCATGCTTTAAAATCTAACTTGGCATTATTCTAGGATTTACTATACATGGGCAGCACACCACTGTTTTGCCTCATAATCACAATATAAAAAAATATGTATAAAAATCCACACAGTCCAATCCCAATATAATTCAACAATTTACAGCAATTAATCAAACCATCGTAAAATTACGATTTTTCATAAATAAATTTTAATGCAATTAAAATTCAAAACAGATATAAAATTAGGTAATTGAACTTCTACCTCAATATGATAGCTATACTAAGCTAAAGACGCCCGAAGAAACTCACGTTGGTCATTTGGGTATTCAAACAGCCGTTTCGGGATCTCAGTAAGTCCACTTGAAAAAATGACTTTTCTACCAGAGTCTCAGACAGAGAAACGAAGATCACCACTGAATTCAGAGTACCCAAAAATACTAGGTTAGACATTTACTTTGTCAAAAGTAGATCCCGATGGGGGACCGGCCCATGGCACGGAAAAAGGTACTATTTACGAGCAACGAAATTTCTATTTCCGTGCCACTTCAAAACATAGTCATATTTTTTATCATAATTCGTCTCTCGATCTCACTGAGTCCAAATTCGAAGTCGGAATTCAATTTTGAGGTCCCGAGCATTAATTAAGCAAAAAAATCCAAAAATTACATAAATATCATTTTTTTCAAAAGAATTATTAGAAAAATACCAATATTTCTAGTTATTTATAAATATACCATTTCTAAGGAATATTTAGAAAGGTATTATTTTCCCATTCACAGCCCAAGGCCCATTCTTAAAATTTAACAAACTTCCGGCCCAACTCTTATAAGTTTACGAAAATACCACTTTTTGGAAGTATTTAGAAAAATATCTTCTTTTTTAATTAAAAATTACCATACTTCTGGATATCATTTTTACTTCTGTCAACCATAATTATTCATGGTTTTCAACCATATTTCATCCTACATATTTATCTCAGGTAAAATAATTACCTAACAAGGTAATTATAAAAATATCACTTTTTTTATAAACTTCGGTAAAACGGCCAAAATGGTGAAAATCTTACCGGCGGCGAGTTAACAGCCCAGACCAGTCGGAAAATGATAGCAATGACGAGATGAGTCCAACGGTGCCGGAGGTGAGTCAAATGGAGGTCCGACGGAGGAATTACGGACGAAAAACCGAGATCGTGGCGTCAGTTTCAGAGTCGCCGATCTCCGGCGAGGGGCGGCAGTTTGCGGCGAAGGTGGCCAGCGCTGGTTCATTGTTGGCTGGAAAGGAGCGGCGGCAAGCTTTGGAAGATCTCCTCTTCTCTATCTCTCTCTCTCTTTCCTCCAAGCCCTCAAGGTGAGAAGAAATATTTGTGGTGCGGCGGCAAGCTTTGGTAGATCTCCTCTTCTCTCTCTCTCTCTCTCTTTCCTCCAAGCCCTCAAGGTGAGAAAAAGAAATATTTGGGGGCCTTATAAGCAATTTTAAAAACTGTAGATCCCATTAAAATATTAAAGATATTTTAAATATTATATTCTGAAAATTCATAATTACAAAATTGCTATTGGTCTTGAATTTACTCTTTTACCCTTCTAAAAATCAGATTTTTACAGCTTTTCCCTTTTACTGTTAGTATTTAGCGGATACAAAATAGACATAATATAAGCGACAAGACTTTTTGAGAAAGAGATGTCACATAATAGAGATTTGTATCCAGGGGAGTGAATACCGTTTGGATTACAAACCCAAATTTTCTCCCTACCTAATATTCAAATATAAATTGCACGATCATAATAATACACAAAATTTCTCCGAGGTATTGTTAAATCTCTTTTTGTAGTTGTGAGAGTCGAGTCGGGGGCTTGAATTTGTACCTTAAAATCTTTTATTTTTTTATTGATTAACTTCAGTTTTGCTCTTTTTCTTCCTGCTCCCAATATCTCTCCCGGTTTTAGTTTTGACATTTTGTGTAGAGCAATATTAATAGGGAAACTCCATTAAATATTCCTGATATTAACTCAATGTCGAAAAATATATCTCTCAACATGTATCCGAAAAATAAGATTATTGGACCAAAATAGCCCTATATGTTAAAGAAATCATTAAGTACGATGAAATTTTATCAAAAATCATCGAAAAACTATTGATATGCATTGAAAATCATCGAAATTACTGGGACAATTCAGTCTTTTTAGCTAGTACCAAAAACATATATGGTAAATTTTTATTAAGAGAAGCATATTTCTTAAATTTAAGGTCTTATTAAGCATATTCAATTGAATTTCTCAAGTAAATGGCATATTTTTAACTTAGCTACTTCACAAATAACTGTTTAGGAACTTAATTCTAGTCTTGAATACTCACTGCCATAAATCAAATCAACTACACTAGCAATATCAGCATATTAATTTCTTTCAATTACACAAGATAATATCTAGGTTCTATTTACCATCATTATCTCGAAGATATTTGAAAAAAAAAATAGTACTATCAAAGTTGTGAAAATTATAAAAAACAAAAAACAAAATTTCCAAATGAATATGATCAGCAATGTAGCCTTTTCTGAAAATTTTAGTATGGTTTACATATTGAAAAATGAATTCATTCCTAGGAAATATATCCCCACGTGAAGTGGATTAATTTTTTTTAGACTTACAACGTAGCGTTGGCTTACAACGAGAAAAATATGAGGATGGATTATTACTAACAATTTCACCCAGAAGACTCTTAGTACTTAACAAAGCGCGGCGTACCTGTGGATGTCAAGTAATTGGAGTACATAGTATTCCATAGTTTGGCCTACATGCAGAAATTTAATATACACTACTGCTGCCAATTTTTTTTTCTTGCCAATTGACCGTGCATATTGCATGCAATATTTACGACTTGGAATTTAGAGTAGTTAAGATTTGAACGTACGGCAAACCATATAGCTGATATATACGAGTGAAGACAGTACTATTTTAGAAGAATGCACAATTAACTATAAAGACAATACAACTTTTAGGAGCATACAATTGGCATCCGTGATATGCTTATAAATTATAGACATCCTCTTACCCATACTTTTATTTTTCTTTTTCTTTTGTAGTTTTAATAGGAGTAAGAAGAGTATTTTCTTTTTAAGATGTTACATATATAAAATTTATTTTCAGGGAGCATAGCCACCATGGCCGCCACCCTCACCACCGCCACTACCACCACCGTAGCCACCAGCATGTGCACCTCCAGCAGCATAGCCACCGCCACCACCACCGCCAGATCCACCGCCACCACCACCACCGTATCCGCCAGCTCCACCACCGGCACCTCCACCTTCTCCTCCACCACTACCATATCCACCACCATGAGCTCCTCCTGCACCAGAACCTCCTCCTCCGCCACCACCGTGGCCTCCACCACCTCCACCACCTGCTCCCCCAGCACCACCGGCACCGTATCCACCACCTGAACCGCCTCCTGTACCACCTCCATAACCAGCACCATGGTCTCCTCCGTATCCAGCACCACCACCTCCACCACTACCGCCGCCTCCGCCACCACCGTATCCCGCACCATGTTCTCCACCACCACCATATCCGGCACCAGCGCCTTCACCTCCACCGCTTCCATATCCACCGCCTCCAGCACCACCACCACCCCCACCGCCACTTCCACCACCTCCACCTCCACCATGCCCACCTGCAGCTCCATATCCGCCACCAGCACCTTCTCCACTTCCAGCTCCGCCGCCGTATCCGGCGACACCATGTTCTCCTACAGCTGCATATCCACCACCACCGCCTGAACCTCCTCCTCCACCACCACCACCACCATAACCTCCACCGGCAGGACCATGGTATCCCGGTTCATATGTGAGCAGAACCCTTGTTGCAGAGCAAATCCCTATACCTATCAAGACAAAGAGAGCGCAACTGAGAAGCTTGTGTTTAGCCATGGGAATGTTATCTTGAGAAACCCACAACTATGACTAAGAATGCAAGAGAAGGTGGCTATATATAGGGATGGGATCGGGGGTCCAATATGGCTTGTCCACTGACGAAAAAGTGGTTGAAGCACATGCAGAAGAAGAATTCAGATCGATATGTCCCAAAAAGAAGTTTGGTACATACAAACTGATGATACAATACTAATCACTGACAGTAATGGACCCAACTTGTGTGCTTTTGCTGTCTCCCACAAATAGCCGCATATAGTAACCCCATCAACATTTTTGTTCATTTCAACTCAAACTCGAACGTGTCATAGGACCAGTTTAGGATTAGTTTTACGGTCCTAAGATTGATTAGGAGAGAATTATTTGTGTACGAACAAGGCTATAGGCACTGATTTTAATTAATAATATGGGTCTCATGCATATTTCACCTGAAGTGTAACAATAATTAATCAGTAACAGATTTACACATCACGTGATATTAGATACCATACCTTATAACATTACTTTATTTTATAATTTTTCAGAAATATTTTATATTCTATTGCCTTTAAAAATACTTTTTAATTAGAAATAGACTATTTGGTCTAGAGATGTCAATTTCATTAAACGTAGTAATGCACCGTGGTGTACTGATCTAAATTGGGCAAGTTTTTACTGTTATAAATTATGCAGGGTACGAGGTGGAGATTCTCCGTTTAATATTTAGCAAGGCAGGGCGAGCTTGAAATTGAGTACCCTGCCCCAACCCCGCCCTAATTATGTGTAAGTTAATTTCTAATTTTTTAATAACTAGATTTAAAAAAAATTAATAATATATAGTTATAAACTAATATTGTTTGAGTTAAAGTATTTAAGATTATATTATCCTTTTAGATAAATGATATGCTATATGATTTTGGTATTAAATATTTTAGATTTGACAACTCTAACACGTTAAAGCTTTATTTGAATGTTTTTTTTTTTCAATTATACAAGGTATTTTAATAAATTTCAATTCGATTTGAGCTAACATTAGACTTTTTTAACAAATTTAACTTCAATTTATTTTTTTTCAATGTATTCAAACTTTCAAAAAATTCAAACTAATGATTATTTAATTGACTCAAAATGACGGTTTAAATGAGGATTCAGATGTACTAATAGAGAAATCGATCCCCGATGAGAATTCTGCGAAATTTCTCTGGACCAAATTAAACAATGAATGATACATGAATGGTATAGTAAATTAATAATGAAAACGGGGATAATAAACATAAAAATGATTCCACTCTAACCCATTGACATCTTTGGTCAAAGAATTTAAATTAAGTTATTGGCACAAAATCCAATCAATTTTTAGTCTCGCAACTATAAAGGCTATATTCAGCTCTCAATTTCTGAATAAGCACAACAAAGCTAAACTGGCCTTAAAATCATTCCTAAAATAATTAAAATTTTGGGATGACTGCAAAATAATACCTTAAGATTTGGTGTTCTACAATTTCAAAGTGTGGACTCTGTAAAATAATACTCTGAGATTAAGAATTTCTAAAAATTAATACCCTGGGTTGACTTTTTGAATAATTTTAACTGATAAAATACAATAATATCTTTAAAATTAAGATGAAGAATATGGATTAATCTAGTTTTAATAGAGGATATTATTATTTTTTTGTTCCTAAAATTGGTTAAAAAATTTGTCCATGGTATTAATTTTCAGAAATTCTTAATCTCAGAGTATTATTTTGCAAAGTCCGAACTTTAGGATTTACATTACAGAATATCCAAACTTCAAAGTATTTTTTTGTAGTTATCCGTAAAAACTTTAATTTCAAAGTTTAGACAATATTGAATTTACTAGTGTCACTAATTTCTTAAGTTCGCAGAGCTCATATATTTATATAGTATAAATTTAAAACCTTATCCTAAATAATCTTAATTTGATGCCAAGTATGCATACACTCACCTCTCATTCCACCAATAGCCTAAATCATAAGAGATAATATATACATATAAAAAAATTTTAGTTGGCCTCCAGCATTAAGTTTGTTTTGTACCTTTAGTCGTTTAATATCTTAACATTTTCTTATTAGTTTTCTTTAATTCGTGATATACACATAAGCTTTTACACTTATCGATGTTGAGACCTTCATCATGGAGACATCTAGGGGCTGCGCCTGTTAGTGCTAACCTTATTGGTTACCGAACAAATAAAATTTTAGCCACTACTAGAGGAAAAAGAAATGTGAGAATTTTCAATGTTAAAAAAATATATATATAATGTTGCAAGACAGTCGTACTCTTTTCCATCCAAAAAAAAAACAAGACAGTCGTACTCTTTACTGCATATATGTAAATGGGTTGCTGTATTTATACATACATACATGCGCATATATATATCTTCCCTTCAAAAGGTTAATTGGGCAGGGTTGAGGGAATTAGTGGCGAAAATTTCTTACAAATCATTTTCTAGACAATGACAAGTTGGGCTTCATGTTCGAGGATCACCATTCCACTATAATTTCAAGTGTTTGGTGTTATTGGAATTCGAATCTAACTAGATTATTCCACTTAATCTCTTGTCAAAGTCGATGAAGGAAACGAAAATGTAATCAATGAAAAGTTCTTTGCAAATTGAACCTAGGCTCTTTTCTAGCTAGATCGATAGAGTCTATCAGAGTACTAGTTATCACGTAATCATAACCAATCAAAATCAACGATGCTTTCTATTATACTATAGTATGATAATATATAATACGAGTGTAGATCAAATACATATATAGCGTTGCTCTTCTCCTATTCATAAATAAAACTTAGGTTTCTAATTATTTTAAGTAACAAATTTGGATGATGGATGATTGTGAGCTTCAAGCTTTGGATACTAGAGGTTCATTTTATACCTAGTCTAATAATCGAGATATTAGATCGCATGTGGAGCAACGTCTGGATCGTTCTATATATATGTGCTCTATGGATTGACTTGATTATTGATTCTCTACTACTTGTTATACTCTCCCAAGGCTCCACATCCAGATAAAAACCCTATTATGCTCTTGTCTTCCCAGAAGGTACTTTCGAAACCTTTTCGATGGAGAGAAGTGCGGATCTCTCATGATGATTTTATGAAGTTTGTATATGATTACTGGTTAACATGTCTTTTCTTTCTACTCCTTTTTGCTCACTACAATAAAACGGGAATAGAGAGACGATAAAAGTCGTCGGTATAACCCTACATTAACGATACTGTTGCCACCATAATGTCATCAGTATAAGTTCATTAGTATAGGTCACTATATGGACCACAAATGTTAGTGTCGCTACAAATGCTATAAACTGATGACACTTATCGTCGCTAAATTTTTGTCAGATTTTCAGTATCCCAAAGAAAAATCGACGACTTTTTAAAAGAGTCGTTGGAATAAGTCTAACCTAAATTGAGAATAAATTGAAAATAATCGTCACTTTAGGTTTAAAATTAATATTTTTATTTTTATTTATAAATGTCACAGTGACAACTTCTGTCGTTGCTTTAGGTTTAAAATTAAAATTTATAAATTTTATTTATAAATGTTGTAGCGATAATTTTTGTCGTTGCTTTAGATGTTTATTTTAAAAATTTTAAATTAATGTTGAAAATCTAATAATTAGAAATTAAAATTGTTTGTATAGATTTTGGTCTGTGAACCAACGCGCACTACATTCTCTTGAGTGATTCTTTCTCGAAGGAAACCAAAACCTAGATTTGAGGTCTGGTCCGTATAACCTTGAAAAAGATTATTGATAGACTTTTTACAAGCTAATAGGATAGTACCAGTATGGTATCTGCCAAATCTCCTCTACAAAAGATAGTTATTGATGTATTCATTGAAGTACTCTCAATGAATAGTAAATTAACAGTAATAGAATTATATGAGAGGTGACGAAAAGGCAAAAAAATAAATAGAATCTTGGAGATTTGCGGTGGCTTACCTCTTTTAGGTGAATATGAGGCTATTTATAGCAGTTTTGTGGTCTCCAAAATGCTAGGATTCATGTCCACGTGTCCCTGAAAAGATAGGAAGGAATCCCACCTACCCGCTTATACAGACAAGTGCATGTGGTTGGGCCAGGTGTTAGCCTCTTCGCAGCTTGTGTCGTCCTTTATTTTATTACTTGGTTGGAATTATGCTGTTACTTAGTGGTCAGCTGGTTTCTCCATTTAGTTATTGTTGGTCTCTTACTACAGGTGTTCAGCTGGTCAACTCGGATAATAAACTCCAACTAAGGACTAGTCTTCACATTCATAGATTTGGCTTATTTGATATTCCAAGCAAGTCGTTTATCTCTCAAGAGTTACTCGGCTCATCTCTATGGGTTGTAAGACAAGATTAGTACCTAGTCTTCCAATCTTGTGGACCTGATCGGCCCTTTAAAGTTCGAGCAGGTCATTTGACTTTCTAGGGATTGCTCTCCCTTCAAGTGATCAGCCAACTTGGTCTTCCTTGAGCTGCTTGGCCTATAATAAGTTTTGTGTCGTGTTGGGTATTGATCATGACATGTCGTCTTTGACTTTGTTTAGGAGTTATGTGTCGTTTTCTGAATATTTGGGAAAATATCCCTAACAAAAGTAATTACTAATTTTATTTAAAATAAATATTTAAAAATTAAATGAAATATAATATTTGAACCGAAAAATATAAAATATAATCTAATAAAAACTATTAGACTTTAATACTTTTAAAATAAAAAATAAAATTGTTCAATAAAAACCTAATTGGACATACTGAAGCTGAATGTTCAAATACTATCAATAAGAAAGGGTTGTGATAAGTACTTAATTGTAAAAATTATTCGATTGATTTCTCTATGTTTCTTTGCTAAGGTTTTTTTAATTAAAAAAAAAGTTTTTATTGATGTTTTTAGGTTTTGTAGGTATTTTGCGGGGAAAAGAATGAAATGAAATGAAATCAGGGGTGAAAAATGCTATAAATTTGAGGCAACAAGATGGTGTTGCGGCGCTAGTTTTCTCCCGTCACAACGACAGTAGAGAGAATAAGAAAAAAAAAGTTCCAGCAGCTTAGCATTAGTATCGTGGCACTGGAATCTTGCCAATGTGATGATGGCTCGATAGAACACTGACCTAATTGAGCTAGTATGTGATTTTTGGACCCCGTACTCGTCCCAAACTCAATAGTTATTTTTCGCTACTATCCTTAATAATAAAATAACCTTAAATAGGCCATTATAGGGAAGAAAGAGAGGATTTTTGGAGACGATTTTTCTGGAGTTTGGAAAAGAGAAGGGAGGAGAGTGGTGAAATCAATGATTTCTTTACTTTTTTATTCTATGTACCTTTAAAAGCTTTTAGTTAATCTTCTCTTTGGTTAAAAGTGATCTCAAAGCCCTAGACATAATTTATGAATTGTATTAATTACATAATATTTTTTAACTGTCTAATTGAGATTGATTATGCTCTTTTGGTTTTAATTTTTTATGATTATTTTCTTGTTTGATTTGCGTGTACAACCAAGTTAGATTTGATAAACTTCTAATATTAGGATTGATTGCTTCATCTGTAATTATCTTATTAATCTTTCCATTCGTAGTGAATTTGTGATCATTAATTGAGAGCTTTTATTCAATTGTGATGTAGAACATAAACTAGGATAAATGAACCGAGCTTGTGTATTTATTACCTAAATCACTATATCTTTCTCAATTTAATGCTTCTATTAGATTATATTTAGAGAGCTTGTTCTAGGTTTTTTTACTAGATAAAGTTCAAATAAAGAGCTTATTTTGTTTAATGATAAATTAAAGAAACATCGGGATAGCATAGCTTATTGCTATTTATGGTTGGTAATTTTAATAGAAATTGGGGATAATATTATTATTTGACTATAAATTGAATATCTAGTAGTAGCGAATGAAACGTTGACCAAGTCTTTTTATTATTCGTTCTTTATTTATTTATTTGCACTTTACTATTCTTCACTTTTCGATTTTATTAGATTTAGTTCGTAATTCTACAACTCAAAAATGTACAATTTTTCCAAAATATCATCATTAGTTAGATTTGTACTCACAATATGCAATTTTCCAAAGACCAATGCAATATCATTACTAAACTAGGGAGGTGCATTCTCACAGGAGAAAGATCAAGGGGCAGTCGTTACTTGCTGAAAAACTCTCATATGTGCAACAATTCAACAATTAATACCATTTGGCATTACAAGTTGGGGCACCTCAGTAATAAGGATATGCACTTTTTGGCTAAACATGAGACTGTCTGAGGAGTTTCTAAACTCTTGCTTGAACCAAGAAAACTGTACGGTCCTTATCAACTCTGGAAACAAACTAAACACCCTCATCATGAGATTAATTACTTGATTACCTAACATATACTTGAGTTGTTGCATATGTATGGGTCCAATGCAAACTGAAATTATAGGTGGGAAGAAGCATGTTTTGTTGGTTTTGATATTTTTCCAGATATACATAGGTTGATTTCATAAAATAAAATTTAGATACTTTTTATGTGTTCAAAAAGTTATATAGCGAGATACAAGTTGAGAAAAATTACATGATGAAGAAGATTGTGATGCTTCAAAGTGATTACAGGAAAGAGTTCAAAAAAACGAGTTACTCTCGGCTGTACATAACAAGGAAATGAAGTAGTGGAGAGGAAAAATCAAACTCTTTAAGAAATGGCAATCAATATAAAGAAGTTGTCGAAGAGACTTTGGGCTGAAGCTATTAATACAGCTTGCTATATAGGCAATAGAGTTCACCTGAGACCAAGCACAAAGCAAAATCCATATAAAATATGGCATGTAAGTGCCCAAATCTTTCTAATTTTCATATTCTTGGTTGAAATGCTATGTGTAGAATGACAGAGAAAATTTATTTAAGTTTGTTAAAGTGATGAAAGTGTGTTTCCTGGTTATTCAACTAATAACAAGACATATAGAGTTTATAATATGCGAATTAGGCATATTATAGAATGTATAATAGTGGTGTGTTATGATAATAAAGAGTTTGCAGAAAAATCAAATAATGAAGAATGTGAGAGTTACAAAGTTTCCACTCATGTTTCTCATGTTGGAACACCCGAACATTAGAGTGCAGAACTTGAATCTACAGAACAAAAATATAACACTACCATTGAATCAGTGGACGTGTCACCAAAATCAAAGAAAAGACCTCCCTTATGAATTCAAAAAGCTCATCCATTATCCTTGGTACTTGAAAATCCATAAGATATTAAGGTTACGGGGATAAGGTTGACTAATGAAATTAACCACCTATGTTATATTTCATTAATCGAACCGAAGAATGCACATGTGAACACGAATCTATAACATGCAGATCTTTTCATAAAAGCACTTGATGCTCAAAGATTTAGTAATTTGATACATAAATTAAATAGGAATAAATAAGAGATCAAAGTTTGAGAGCATCCATTCTTAGTTTAGTTTGGGCACAATTTGAAATTCCATAAAGTAGAAGTGAAATTATTTATCGACTCTTTCTTGGAGTGGCTGGGGAAACATTTTTAGATATGGAATGAGGATCCACTATATATATTACGCTTGATTGGATTTGAAGTATTTAACGATTCTCTAGCCATAATTCTTTCGTAAAATAGAGGCAACTTTTAGTGACTACTATTTTGGTCCCGAATATATATATATATATGGGTACCAATTCAGTAGTTCTACTTATTCATACCTAATTAAAATTTATCATATATTTCTTTTCATTGTAAAAGTTAGAGAGAGAAAGACATTAAATAATGAGTATTTATTTTTATTTTTTTTTCCTAATTACCAAATTATGATAGTCGTTAGATTATAATTCAACGGCTAAAAAAAATACCTATTAGATTGAAAACTTATAAATTAATATATATATATATATATATTTATAGGTTTCTAACCTTTTCTTTTTTTTTTTTTTACCTATCAATATATATAGATACCTACTAGATTGGTTATATATATCTATATATATATGGGTATGGATATAGTCCCGCTGGTGGGATCAGTCTCGTTCATGTTTTGACCAACGCAGGTCATGTTCTATAGCCAACACAGATTAATTAAAATATGACTTGTGTTGGACAAAATATGAACGGGATTTATCCCATCGAGGGGACTACATCCGTGGCCTATATATATAATGGTTGCCAATCCAGTAGGTATTTTTTCTTTTAACCTATGTGTAGATATTATTATATGCACATATATGACAAAATAACAACACGCTCAGTCGGGTTGAACCTAGTATGATTTCATGCATCGATGGTCTTATTGAACCATTCTTAGTATGTAGTGGATCCGTTATTTACTCTTTTATAATGTTTTAACCCAGCTAAATTTTCTGGCAAATATTGACTCATTTCAGAGAAAAGTGGGGGGTGGGAATGGTTCAATCGAACCATGGGATTAACTTTTTAAGTCACTTAATAGTTCATACTGTATTTTTCTCGGAAAGAAACTCAAGCTAGTAATCAATATTTGATTTCCAGCTGAATTAATTATGGGGTCAACTATATGATATCTGTGATCGGAGAAGACACAAGGTTAAGACCTTTAGACTTTTCTGTTTTCCAGTTTCCTCTCAGCTGCTGCCACATCATCTTGAAATCTTCTTATATCAAAACCACACATCACAATATCCTTGTATGTCTGTGTGTGTATATTGTTACTGAATACTAATTTTCAGTGACAATAAACAATTTTTTTTTTACTAAAAGAAACATTTAATTGCAACTCGTCACCTAATATACTCTTATAATTAGGATTCATGATAAAAGTTACAAAAAAAAAAGACAAAAAAAACATTTTTAGTATCACTAGTACACCTTTTTTGTGACTAATTAATCTATTAATCACAAAATGTTTTACATTCAACTACGTACAAACCGTATTTTGTGATTACTTGTAAGATGTTTTGTACTGCCATGTATGTTCACTCTAATTGCTTTCCAATATGTGTTGATGCTTAGATATGATCACTAGTAATGGAAAGGAAAGAACAATCAATCACATAGGAAATCAATATTGGAAGAAAGATCATATTGCTGACAGATCAACACCACCTATCATCATCATTAGCGATTGATGAAGGAGGAATATCCCAATTGGTATTCGAGAAGGAAATAAGTAACACGGTTATGATGTATTATGGTTAGGTCCAATATTGTCTGCCTATGTATTCAATAAGAAACACTTTGCGTTGGATTGAAGGATAACCTCACCTTATCTTTCAAGGTCACGAGTTGCCCATTTTGGAATACTCAAGCATGCATTGCAAGTTCAGCTAGTTAGTGGGTACTCACATGGGTATAGGAGACTCTCTAGCTAGGGGCATATAAGCTTACTCTAGTACGTAAGTCCTCTCTCATTAAAAAAAAAAAAAAAAAAAAGGTCCTCTGGCTAATATAGGTGGGACCACTCCATCTCACTTTGCTCAGCTAGTGGATCCTTTTCTTCTTCACGCTTGAGTTTGGTTGATTACAACGTTCTTTCCACTATAAACATCATTCCTGACGTCTGAGACCTGTTTTTAGCAAATTTTTCTTTGTTCAGTTTCACACAAAGATAAGCGAGAGATCAGACCACATATCCATATTAGTGGGCGCTATTCTCATTTCCTTTTAATTTTAACATAACGAACGCAAAAATAAATATAACAATACTAATGAAAAATGAAAATAACAAATTAGATAAGAGCTTTTGGGAAAATGTTTAAGTGTAAGTATACATATGTATACATTTTGGAACATGATGCATTATATTAAACAAGCAGTTTCACCCAGAAAATCGACGCCAATTAAGTTAATGTGCCATTAATCTTGCCATTTGAACATATGTGATTTGTCTTTAATTATAAACCAAGATTAAGGAGCAATGTTACTTGAGCTAGGTTGGTAATATACTAAGTCACACACTATAATTTAGTATGTTCAAAAATGTTGTACAGGGCAGCTTATGATGTTGGCATCACACAGACACACTCGTGTGGGTCCTACAAACAAACCACTTACTCTATCCGTGTGTAATGCAAACATCGTAAAGTCTCTCACTGTCCCACAAAATTGTTCTAGATGTTTTGTCACTGTTGGATTAGAAAGAATTTTTCAAGAACAGGCCGTGTGGATTTAGGGGATTGTGATTGAGAATTTGACACACTGTTAACTTCAGAGGGATTGACGTGTTGGCCTTGTCTTCTTCGGTGGTGGTGAGACTTTTAGCAGCCCAACTGGCCCATTGTAGTAAAAACAAACTGGGACATTATTTGCTATTTACTCAGGAAACGGATCTGAAAAATAGGGTATTGAGAGAAAATGACCCTTTAAGAGCAGGTATTTTTCTAAAAAAAAAATGTCTTTTTGAGGATAATTTTTTGACTTTTCTGGAGCCTTTAATAAATGGGTTACAAACTCATTCTTATTAAGAATCTTAGAAAAGCACACCAAGAAGTTTTCTTCCTTCCCTCCAGCCAAACACAGTCATCTCTCCTTGATACACTATTTTTTTAAGGCAAAAATTGAAGAAAACTTTTAGTCATGCGAAGCCATAAAATTAATTTCTTCGGTTTTTTCAGCTTTTTTTTTATAGAGAATTTGAGATATTTACTTTTTTTTTTTTTTCTACCTCAAAAGGTTCATTTGTGGTTGCAATTGACTAGATAATATTTCTGATAGTCAAATAGTACAATTTTGTGGTTAAAGTGCTTTCTTTCCAGATCTAGAAAAATAATGTTCGAAATAGTCACTAATTTAGATAATGACCGTTTCAAACGTGGTCACTAATTTACCATTTCGAAATAGTAACTAACCTAGTAATTATTTCGAATGCCATTTTATTTCTATTCAAAATTAAACTCTCAGAATTTCTAAATGAAAATATAGAAGCTTAAATGCCAAAAAATCACAGATATATAGGCAATTCTTCATCGGTTTTGGGTTTGGTTTTTTAAAATGTTGGACATTCACTCTGCTTTCCTCTCTTTGCTGTTGTTAGAAGAGTTTTTTGGTTAATTCACGAGATGGAGCAACAAAAATGGTCCTAGAAAAGTAATTTAAATAAGAGTACCACTCCTGAAAATGTCATTTTATCCAAAACACTGCTATCCAGGTCTATTTCCCTATGTAAATGACAGGACTACAACCAAAAGCACAAGAGCCCAAGGTAACTGGTCCAATTGGTTTTAAAGTTGTATTGAACCGTTGTATTCAACCCATGGAAAGAAAAGCCCAGATAATGGAGTTAGAGAAGTATTTCTAATTGGTTTTAAAGTTGTACTCAACACATGGAAAGAAAAGCCCAAAGAATGGAGTAAAGAATTTTTGTTCCGCTGAATAATAGAGCTAAGAAGTTGTTGTCATTTAACTTGGTTGTATTCTCTGGGTTTTGTTACTTTCTTTGTCTAATGATACTATTTGTCATTGTTCAATGAAAGTTGAACAGCTCGATGACAACTTTGGTGTAAAGACCAAACAGTGCAGTGCTAATTAAGTATTACTTTTTTTTTCTCTTCGGGGTGAGTATATATATATATATATATATATATAGTATTACTTTGGTTTGATGTAATGTTTTCCTCTTTGTTCATGTATGATAACGCTTCGGCTGCTTCATTTTTTGGCCACATAATTGGAATCTCAAAAGAGGATTTTTCCATCGTTTAAAGACCGTTTTATACTTAATTTGAAACCATTTTGCTTGGGATAAATTAATGAGAGATATATTTGGCTTTTTAATTGGAGCCAAAAGCATTATATTTAGACATTTGGATTATAAGAACAAGAAGTACAAGTAACTCCCACAAATTGCAGAAGAACTGGAATTTCAGGGTGCGCATGGCCAACAATCTTACTAGGCGTGCTCATGGTCAGTTTCGAGGCAAACCGAATTAAGACCAAATATGTCAAATCTATTTGGTCTATTAAAAAGTTTAGCAGGAAACTAAACCAAACTAAACAATATTGTTTTGGTCAGTTAAGAGATAGGTAAAATTTGACTTCATTATGTTACATTGTTTTTTTTCCCTCATCTGCTTGATCAAGTCATTCTCATAAGTTGAAGATTTTAAAACTATAATGTTCTATTACTCTTTGATTTGATAGTATTTTTAAGACAAAGCGTTTGGATAAGGGGGTCGACACAAAGATTACTCAACACCACTTTTTGTGGGGATTGCCACACACCACTTTTTGTGGGGATTGCCAACTTTTAGCAGCTAAATTTTTTCACATAAAAGTACCACTTTTTTATACTAGAAAGTCAATCGAGCCTTTACTTCATGAGTTCTAATTATGAATGAGTTCATCCCGTGATTTTATATGCGCAAAGTTGTATTTATTGAAGCATAAATATACTATTATTGTACTTGTACTCCTATAATAAAAGTTGTAGCCATCTAACTATAGTGGACCTGACTAGGAGTACAAGTAACACCAAAAATTGCAGAAAAAATGCAAACTCATGGCATCCGCCAACAACTTATTAGGCTTGTTCATGGTCAGTATGAAGGCAAAAAATAATTGATCAAACCAAATAAGTCGTCTAAGGGCCTGTTTGGGACAGGTTTCAAAGATCTTTTAGGGCTTAAAAGATCTTTTAAGAGTGTTTGGATGAATTTTTAGAAGATTTTTTTGTATCCAAAAGATCTTTTTAAAGAAGCATGGACCTACCATCTTTTTCAGGAAGATCTTTTTATACTTTTACTTCAAGAAGTAAAAGCTATCCCAAACAGGCTCTAAGTCTATTTGGTCGGTTTTTAAAATCTACGAGGAAACCAAACCAAACAAAATATAATCGTCTTGGTCAGTTGTAGAGATATGTATAGTCCTAGTTATTATAAATTATTATAAAATTTGACTTCATTATATTAAAAGAGCACTTTTATAAATAGCAGTAATAAAGCTCAACTTTTGTCAAATACTAAATAAATAAATATGATTAGAACTCTAGCAGTCAGTTGGGTTTTTACCCAAGATATCGCTATTTTATGGTTTTAAACCTCAACCAGTTAGTTAATAAAACTAAAACAGTTATTTAACAAATCTCAACATGTTAGTAGTCAAATCTCAACCAGATCAGAAAACATTAATCAGTCGAAAAATCTCAATTGAAATACATCAATTAGTTAGTAGACAAATCTCAACAAAAAAGAAGGGAAAAAAAAAACTAGGAATTATTACGGACTTTACTATAACCAAAAAAGATGAAAAAAGGAAACTTCTAAGGGTTAAAAACTTACCCTCTGATGAAATAGTTGAGCCTAATATCTTCTATATTAAGTTAATCACTTGTTATATTTTTTCACTTACTTAATCAAAACACTCTCATAAGATGAAAGATACTAATCTATAAATAATAATACATCAAGTTTAGCAAAACAATTATTATTTAAATTTTAACAAATAACAGTCATTAAAATCTAAATAAACAAATGATGATTATAACAATTATACTCCAATATTACTTTTATACTAACGAAATGATCTAAATATATAGTTATTTTCAAAGTATAATTTGAATCATATTCCTCTTACATATGATAAATTAAAAAGGACACAAATTAATATATATATATATGGGCACCGGTAAAGTTTTTTTTTTTTTTTATCTATACATAGATATTATTTTAGCCAATGAAAATTTATCATACATATTTTTTTAAAATAAAAAATAAAAAAATGCGTCTTTTCATGCACTTCATTATAGCTGTTGGATCACTATTAAATGATGATCTAATGGTTAAAAAAAATACCTATACAAAGGTAAAAAAAAAAAGAATACCTATTAAATTGGCAATCTATATATATATATGAAAACACCGTTTGTGGAATCCATCCGCTAAGTCTCGTTCCATAAAATGTAGAACGTAAAACATAACAACAAATAAAATGTGCGGAGTCGCCCACCTGGTGACTTCTTTGTCTATGATACCATTTGTCACTTTTCACACAGGGCTGAGCAGATAAGAGGACAGTTTTGGTGTCGAGACACCATACTATTACTTTGGTTTGGTTTGATGTTTTTCTCTAGATTTTTCCAATTTTCTATTGTTGGGCTTCTGACAAAATCTTTCCATTTTTTTTTCCCCTTTTTAAGTCTTTCCACTTTGTTCATCTATGATAACGCTTCGGCTGCTTTCATTTTAGGCCACAGAATTAGAATCTCGGAAGAGGATATTTCCATTGCTTTAAAGACAACTTTATTTGCTTGGGATAGATAAGGATATCCTTGACTTTTTATATTCGAGTTTAAGCATTTATATGTAGACACTTGGTATAGAACAACAACTGCAAGTAACCCCACAAATTGCAGGAGAAATGGCAACTCGGAGCATCGGCCAGCAATCTCACAGGTTTCAGACTTTAAATCCTCCACCTATGCTTTCTATGCGAAAACCTGCTAGCAACTATACATATATATATAACTATTTTTTTTTTTTTTTGAAAGAAAATATAACTATGTAATTAATTCTGCTAATTGCCTTCAGTTTTTTGCTTATGGATCTATACATTGCCAGGAGTCTTTAGGGGCTTTCATTAAGAGTACTATTCTTAACTGATAAAACTCTCTACACATTAAGTTTACAATTTAGTTAAAAGCTTACAAAGGAATTTAATACCCACTATATAGTAGTAGGACCGCATTAAGAACCGTACGTGTTAGGCATATTGTGAATTAATGTTGCTTTTGATGTAGTAGATCCGGATTATGTTAATATATATATATGCATAATAACTCTTGTGCCAATTTTTAATACATATGATGAGAACTATGATCATAAATCTACCGGTAAAAACTTATAAAATTGCCATCTCATCAATAGAAAAGTAACATTCAGTCGTTTGCACATTTATATTGGTATTAAATAGCAACAATATCAAACTAATCAAAGTCTTCATACTTCTTATACTACAGTATTTGTTAGTCTGTTACTAATTAATTATAATTATACATCTATATAGGATACAATTTATTAATTAGAATTACTGATTAACACGTGATTGTGGTGTTAGGCACCAATACATTGCTCAATCTAAATATTCAGCCTACTTAGAAATTCAAAGTTTCATGAAATGAACAGAAAATAAATTGAGGAATTGAGACTATTAGAGTGTAAAAAAAGAGTGGCATTAGCATTCATCATAAATTAATTAAGCTACTCAGTAGTAATGATTTTTCTTTTTACTGATTGAGCATTAATGAAAAAATAATTAACATGTTTCGTTGATTCATATGAAGGTTAGATTACAAAAAGAACGACTTAGCTTAACACAATTGACCAACTCTAAACAGATTTCTAACAAAACTGACTCAATAAACTTTGACAGGTGCACTATTAACTACTCAAGTTTCTAAAAGTAATAACCATAATTGTGTAACAAGAAATAAAATTGCTACTAGATGTATGATATCCTTATCTTAACCATGTTTTCACAAAAATATTCCTACTTTAGCAGCTCCGTGACAGTTGAAGAGAAGTCTAGCCGGAGCATGGCGTTCTGCAAGGTCAGCAAAGGGTGGACCTGTGTCATCACTCGTACGGAAGGACCTGACGCTGGAAAGACCTTCGTGAAATGCAGCGGAAACTGCACTTGTGTAGTGTATGTCAACTTCCGAATATATCAATTAAACTAGTCTTAGTTAACTTATAAGGAAATCATGTTCCTCACCTTCATGTCTTGATTTCTGAGTGGCAGTATTATGGAAAAAAAAAATGAAAAGAAAAATCCAACTAAAGTAAATATACATAGTTGTGCAGGTTACTTAAAGCACCAAAAACTAAGAATTACTTAAAGTTATTTTTAAGTCCTGTTATGTTAGTAAAAACGGATGCATATCACACCCAGAACCTTATTAATACCCTTAATAATACCTAGCACAGATGCAAAGTTTAAAACAGCATCACAAAACTAATGCATAATTCTTTTCTTACAGAAACGCGGATGGGACAGTGTCTAAAGACATAGAACTGCCGCAGGAGCTGGAAAACATAGGCGAAGGAAAGACATTCTGCAAGTGTGGAGAAGGGTGGAGTTGTGTTGTTTCTAAGGTTGAAGAGCCTGATGAGGCTAAACCGTTCTACGAATGCGCCGGAGATTGTTCTTGTGTTACTACTGCCTGATGAACAACATAAAATAGGGTGTGTTTGTCTCTCTATGTGTGTACGTAAGATATAACGAGTATAAAAGACAGTGTGTGGAACCTCAAATGGACTTGATGTATGTTGAGGAAAGATTTCAAAGAAATAAAAGGAACACAATGATGTCTGGGTAAATATTTGAAAAACATTATTTTAAGTTAACATATTCTTTGGAAGCACCAAAACTTTAAATGTTGTTTACATTGTAATAGTATGTAGAGAGAAATGCTAACAGCAGATGGATAAGGGCAAGTACTTGGCAAGACTTCATAGTAAGACTTACACGAGTTTTATTCCAGTCAATTGATACGACAATTAAACCTAGAAACCTATCCACACACAGGTATCCACTTATTTGGGTTCGCTTGTCAGTTACGTGTAATTAAGTCCGGTTTGGGTATAGGTAAACCTGACCTGTACCCTATATTTATATGTGTATAGATATAATTATGGAAAAATGATACTTTATATGACTTTTTAAAAAATAATACCAAAAATATGACCTTTCTAAAATAATTATTTTGCCATACGACATGCAGTGTCATTTTTCTAAATATTTTAGTTACCTAGAAACCGAGAAACCAAATTTAGTTATTAGAAATCGAGAAACTAATTTAGTCACTGGAAACCAATTTAGTTTTTTGTAACTAATAATTAAATCTCAAATAAACTAATTTTATTACCGTAAACCATAAAATAAAGGTTATTGGAAACTAGAGAAAAATACTACTTGAAACTAATTTAGTTTACTAGAAATCGAAAACCAATTTGGTTATTGGAAACCGAATTGATTTCTTATTTTATATAACTAAATATTGATTTTTCAGTTTTTATTAATCAAAATATTTAGAAAAACGCCACTGGATGTCGCACAAAAAAATAATTATTTTAGAAAAGTGTATTTTTGGTATTATTTTTCAAAGCTTAGGTATAAGTGTCCAAATCCCTATAATATTTTAGACTTTTTAGTCAAATCGCCGAATTTTGGATCATAGTTTTCAAAATAGCTATTTTTCAAATATTGTTAAAAAATGATCGAATTTTGAAAAATATTTAAAAAATGGTTGTTTTCATATTTAGTATATCAAAATATACTGATTTATTTTTTGAAATTTGATTTATATGTTTAAAAAAAATTAGTTTATTTTTTAAAAAATTGATTTACTTCATTTAGTATATCAAAATATATTGATTTATTTTTTAAAAACTTATTTACTATTTTAAAAATTGATTTACCTTTTGATTTATAAACAGATCAACTAAAAAACGGCTATTTTTATGAAATGGACGCTTATTAAATAGGTGTACAAAATGCCATTTTTCAAATTGATCTTAAAAAAAGGTCTTCTTATAAATACTCTAATTATTTGGGTTTTGGACACTTATACTTATTTTTCGAAAAATATTTCCAAATTTACGACCCTTTAAAAATAATAAAAATCTGTACAATCTTTTTATGGCATTTTTCTAAATACTTTGGAAGTTCGGAAATGCGGTGGTATTTTAGTAAATAAGTCATCATCTTTTTATTTTACAGAAAACCACAAAGGTTTCCTGGAAACTAATTTGGTTTAATTTAGTTTCCTATTAGCAGAATATTTTGTAAGTAAGTAAATCATTTGTGGTTTCTTAGAAACCAATTTGGTTTCCTTTAGCCGAAGGTCCTATACGTAAGTAAATCATAGAAAAGCATAAAGGTTTCCTGGAAACCAGTTTAGTTTTCTTTAATCGAATGTTCTGTACGTAAGTAAATCACATGAAACCACAAACATTTCCGGGAGACCATTGTGGTTTCTTTTTTGCAGAATATCCTGTAGTTAAATAAATCACAAGAAACCACAAAGGTTTCTTAAAAACTAGTTTGGTTTCTTTTTAGCAGAATGTCATGTACGTAAGTAAATTACAGGAAACCATAAAAGTCTTCTGAAACCAGTTTGGTTTCCTTTTAGTAGAATGCCATGTATGTAAGTAAATCATAGAAAATCATAAAGGTTTCTAAGAAACCAGTTTAGTTTCATTTTAGAAAAACTCTCTGTATGTAAGTAAATCACAGGAAACTACAAAGGTTTTCAAGAAACTACTTTAGTTTTTTTGTAGTAGAATGTCATGTAACTAAGTAAATCACAAAAAATCTCAAAGGTAACTAGTTTCCATGTAGCAGAACATCATGTAGCTAAGTAAATCACAGGAAACCACAACAGTTTCCTGTAAACCAGTTTGATTTCCTCTTAGCAGAATGTCCTATAGCTAAACAAATCACAAAAAATCATAAAGATTTCTTGGAAACCAAACTGATTTCTATGTAGCAAAATATTTGATTTCTCTGTTAATCAGATTAGTTTCTAATTGCCGAAACCAATTTGGTGTAGTTTATGGTTCGACAAACTATAAGAGAATTTTTTTTGAAGAAAAAAAATTAAGAAAAAAATAACAATAAAGTATATAGACTAATAAAAAAGAGACCATTTTTTTAAGAAAAAAAAGAACTAGGGAAAAAAAACAGATCTAATAGGAATAAAAAAAAATAGGATTAAAAAGAAGAGAATTTCTTTTAAGAAGAAAAAAAGAATAAGGAAAAAAAATCTAATGAAGTGTATAGAGTAATAAAAAAGAGATAATTTTTTTAAGGAAAAAAAGAATTAGAGAAAAAAAAAACTAATCTAATAGGATTAAAAAAGATAGGATTAAAAAGAATTAAAAAGAGAATTTTTTTTAAGGATAAAAAGATTTTTGAGAAAAGAAAAATAACAAAGTGCATAGACTGTAATTTGATACCCGGATGGAGAGATGGAAAATAAACTAAGCAACCAACATTGCCAACAGAAATTTTTAGCTATTAAGGTATTTGCTTTTGATATAAACAGTTTTTTTTTAAAAAAAATATGGTTTTATTATAACAATGCCACTGCATGTGTGCTTATACTACATAACTTAAAAAAGGATATTTTGTCCAAAAGATCGTATAAAAATAAATGTACTAAGCCAAGTCGTATTTTTGGAATTATTTTTCTAAAAGTCGTACTACATATCATAATCCCTAATTATTTTAAGTGAAATACACTTAAGTCCATTACTCATTACTTAAAAGAAGGCCGAATACCAAGCCCATAACACTTACCACACATCATAGGCTACTTGCATTGTCATTTGCTACCTACAGCTCATAACACTTACCACACATCGTAGGATAACACTTACCACACATCGTAGGCTACTTGCACTGCCATTTGTTACCTACAGCCCATAACACTTACCACATCGTAGGCTACTTGCAATGCCATTTGCCAACTACAGACACGAAAAAAGAAAAAAAAAAAAGAAAAAAAAAAGGAAAGAAAAGAGCTCTAGCCCTAGCTCCACACCTTCGGTCCTCCGCGGAGAGCTCTAGCTCCGCAAATTTATTGAATCAGCCCCACGCCTTTGGTCCCCTTCACCATCTGAAGAAGGGCTCGAAGCAAAGCCTTTTCTCCATAATCTTCTTGATCATTTTGCACTAAAGATGTAAAGTGGGCTCAATTGGGCCAAACCCATATTTGATAAGTCCACACGGACTTTGTACGTAGACCTTTATTTCTATCAAATAGTTCGGTATGGCACTTCGTTCCAGCCCAAATTTTATGTCAACCTAAGTGGGTCATGTGCGTACTTAGGTGGGTTTACTTATGCGGGCCGAAGATTGGCCAAAATACGAGTCTAATTTTATTATTGTTTTACACTTTAAAATATCAAATATGTGCTTATGTAGGCTTAAATATAGACCTAAAAATTATTCATATTCTTTTAAAATTCAAATAAATTAAAAATAAATAAAAATAAGTAAATAAATGACATTAAAAGCATATAAATGAAAATATTTAAATTTTTAATTAAAAATATATTTAAAATTATATATAAAATGGCTAAATATAGGCCTAATGTGGGTCAGGCCGATGGGCCCATTACTGAGGCGCAACCTGGCTTTTCTATATATACTGAACCGGTCCTTGTCCGCATTAATGTGGGAATCGTCAGGCTAGTATCGTGCTTGTTTTTCGAGATGTGAGCCGACCTACAAATATCGGCCTATATTGACATCTCTATTTTACACTGATAGAGTGTTTTGTATTGATTCTTCTTTCATTTTGCTTCATTTTGTATGGAAATGAAATTATGAGTATTTACTTTTAATTTTTGCACTTTCTTATGATAGGTATTGGTACCTAGAGTACCCGCTCCCCCTTACAGAGAATACCTAAATCCGCTTCGTTCATCCCTGTAAATGAAAAAACAGAACATTTATGGGTAAGAGTTTTACCTATGAATATGGGTCTGGATAACTATACTCGCTCCGAACTAGCCCTATTGCAATCTTTATCTATGAACAATTATGTTATGACACATGAATAATCAAATTACGTAAATTGTAATGCTAGTGTATGAGAGGTAAAAATCCTCCTACACGTACGAAGAGTTTTTACTCTGTTTATACATATTCAGTTTTAAAAAGATTTGATATAACATGTTCATTAACACACAGTAACATTATCTCATATCATTTCCACGTTTTTAAGATATATCAAAAAAAAAAAAAATGCACAATCTGATCACAAAAAGAAAAGAAGAGAAAAATGGATGATCTGCTCAACAGAAAAAGGGAAAGAAAAAATGGGCAAGATGTTCACTCCATAATATATATATATATACATATATATATGCTTTTGATGCTCGATTTAGGCTTTCATTCTCTCTCCTCCACATTTTGTATCACTCTCTACATAATGTTTCTTATCGTGTATCCTTAACATTATTCGTGTTTTTCCGAAATTATTCATCGCGAGTGGTAGAGTTAGGACTTATTTGTAGTGAGGACATAAGGTAACTTTTAAAGTATAATAATAAAATAAAAAAATTAACTAAAATTTATAGTGGTAATATTGATTAAAATCACAGCAAAGTATGTGAAGAATTTTTCTAAAACGTCTATTTTTTTACAAAAAGAAAAATATATTCATAAGAATTATCTTCACATTATTTTGTGACATAAAATACTAATCATAAAAGAAAAAAAGAAAAAAAAAATTCTCACCTTTTCAAAAAAGACAAAAAAAATTCTCACATCCCAAAACAAAAATAAGGACAAATCAAAGCACACATTTGGCTTGTGAATAGAGATTATGTATAGAGAAAGACTGAATACTGAGAGCGAAAGAGAGAGAAAGGAGAGAGGGGAGGGAGACACCAAGATGGGAATGGGATTCATTCATTTCATATTCATGATACGTGTAACTGTGTAAGGAGAGCCGCTGATTAAGCCAAGCCCCACCCACTGAGCTCACCCAACACCCCATGACCCCTTTTCTTTTTGTTGTCTTTTTCTCTGCTTTAATTAATACAAAAAGTCTGAGAGGCCAAGCTGGTCAGCCAGAGGTGATCTTAAGTGGAGACGTAGAGTGCTTCTTATGTAGGTGGTCATCAGTAGCTAATTTTTATTACTATGCATTTCAAAGTTCTGATGAATGTTTTGTTGTTGTAAGGTTCCTGCACTTGAACAAGCTCCTCCAGTTCCAGTCCAGGGCATTCTTTTTTTTTTTTCCTTTTATTATTATTAAATAAATATAGCACAGAAGATCACTGGAGTTTTGGTTATAACCGGTCCTAATACTGGGGGTAAAACTATTTGCTTTAAAAGAGACTAAAGGATTGGCCGCTCTGATGGCAAAATCAGGTAATTCTTACATTTCCTTTCTCTTGTCTGGTTCTTGTTGCTCATGCAATTTGGAATGTCTCAGAATTTGATACCTAAGATTTCTGATATGAAGCTTTATTACATTATCCCTTATCAATATTTTTTTTTCTCAGATTGTGCTTTTTTTTTTTTTTTTTTTTTTTCTCAGATTGTGCTTCTTCTTTTTTTTTTTTTTTTAAATCCTAAAAACATAGGAAGAATTTGAGATAATGTTAGTGTGTAATAAGCGTATTATAGCAAATTAAATAAGTGTGCTATAGCAAATTTGTTTTATGTTATAGCCAATTTTAAAATTGAATTTTTTATAAACCGTCCAATTAAAAAAAAAAGTTTTCCTGCTCTTATACTAGAANCCTGAGTTTGTCTATTTCTTGAAATATAAATAAAACTATGATACGTATAATTATAAATTACCATACGAATTAGTCAAGTATTAAAAAAAATAAAAAAGAAAATCCATAAAACAAACCAGAATCAAGAATGGAGAACAACTTTTTCATTTATTGCTTTTTTATCCTGAGGTGACTCGAAATAAATATTTGAAACAATAACGGGAGAAGAATCTGTAAAGGGCACAACGCACAATAATCTAACCTCAGCCAAATCCCGAAACTGCCCTCCTCGATTTCAGTTCACTTCCCATCAGAAGCAGCCACAAAAACCCGAACGTCGTCAAGAATACTCCCACCCTCGTCTGGTCTGTCACGTCTTTTCACATACCTTCTCCCTTCAGCCTCCGAGTACTCGCTCAGACCCACTCTCCCATTTCGCTCCCATAGGGCCTCTCCGAAGCTCCGGTGCGCGAAGTACGCCTCGGCCGAAACGACGTCGCCACGATCTCGGACCACCCGGACCGGGAGGCGCTCGTAGTGGCCGATGGCGGTGCCCTCGAGGTCGTCGAGCCGGGCCAGGCCGGGGCCCGTGACGGAGTAGAGCTCGCCCTTGACCCGGTGACCCGACCCGGGGAGGTTGATGAGGTAGGGGATGCCGTGGGGCCCGCAGACGAGGGGGAAAGTGTGGTGGGTGAGGAAATCGCCGCCGAGGTAAACGGCGTCGTTGCGGGAGATGAGGTCTTGCATCAGCGCGTGGTTGTAGAAACCGCGCTTGAGCGTGCCGTACGTGAAGACGAGGCTCTGCTTGGAAGCCGACCCGACGTCCTTGGAATTCTCAGCCATGGGGCGATCGCTCGCTGAATCAGGAGATTCAAGGTTCAAGAAAATGGGTGTGTTATTACCTACCACTCCTTGGACGAGAAATTTTGTTGAATACTGTTCTGAAGATTGGGAAGACTAGGCTCTGTTTCGGGGAGTCTGACACTTATTTATTGAATGATTTTGGGCCGTAGTTGAAATAAGCTTTTATAGATGATTTCTAACATTTTTACCTGCAAAAATCGAAAAGAATTACAAAAATACATAAGTCATGCTTTTTTAAATTTTGTACAATTTTTATTAGAAAAATATCACTTTTTAAAAAATATTTAGAAAAATACCATTTTTAAAATAGTTACTAGTTACCGGTTTCTAGAAACTGGTTACCCGTTATAAATACCGTTGATTACAAGTTATCAGTTTCTAGAAATTAGTTATCAGAAACTAGTTACTATTTTAAAAAATAGTATTTTGAGAAATTTAGGTGGATGACCAAAATTTTAAATTTGATTAAGTAGATGTCCATTTTTAAAATTTTATAGCTAAATGTCCAGGTATATATATTTTTACACTTGGTAGATACGCATATCTACCAATTTTAGTTACTGTACTGAAATGCACTGGGTATATAATTTTTTATACTTGGTATATAAAATTTTACACTTGGTATATATGCATATATACCGGACATTTTGCTATAACATTTGACAAATGGACATTTACTGAAATTAGGCCTAAAATTTGGTCATATTTCTATAAGCCCCTAGTATTTTCCTATATATTTTTTTAGAAAAAAGTGCTTTTCTAATAAAAACCGTACCGCACCTTAAAAAAAGGGAAAAAGACACATAGTACTACCTTTTGATAAATAATACCAAGAATACTATGTCCAAACTTTTACTTATTTTTGTACTACTTTTTTTAAAAAAAATAACAAATTCTTGTTAAGAAAGACCAAATAACGTCTTAGAATTTCCATTTTTTCTTGTTTCTTTTTGCTACTAGTTTACTTGTAGCTGATCACTCTTAAAACTAATTACTAATTCATTATTAGAAATTATAAACTAATTGATTTTTGGAAACTAGAAACCAAATTGATTACTAAAAACCAACAACAATATTGGTTTTCATCATAAATATCATAACTATTTAGTTAATAAAAACTAAAAACTAAATTAGTTTCTATCATAAACAGTAAAACTATTTGGTTAATTCAATTATTGATTACTAGAAACCAATTTGGTTATTGGAAACTAGTTGCCAGAATCCAAAATTCTATATATTTCTGTTGCTTTTACTTCAAAAATATAATTATTTAATTTGAGAACTTGATCATATTCTTCAGCGTCCTTGTTCAATGACTCACCAAATTCTTGCTACAGGGCATTCTTCAAAAAGGAAATCACAATAGCTTTTAAGAAACTTTCATTGTTTCCTGTGATTTGAAAAAGAAACCATAATAGTTTCTAGGAAATTTTTGTGGTTTCCTGTGATTTACTTAGCTACAGGGCAATCTGCTAAAAGAAAACCACGATGGTTTCTTGTGATTTATTTAGCTATAGGACATTCTGCAAAAAGGAAACCACAATGGTTTCCCGAAAATGTTATTAGTTCCATGTGATTTACTTACGTACAGGATATTCAGAAACTACGATAGTTTTCTATGATTTATTTAGTTACAAGAAATTCTACAAAAAAGAAACCACAATGATTTCCCGGAAATGACATAGTTTCATATGATTTACTTACGTACAGGATATTCGGCTAAAGAAAACCAAAATAGTTTCTAGGAAACCTTTGTGCTTTCCTGTGATTTACTTACGTACAGGACTTTCGGCTAAAGGAAACCAAACTGGTTTCTAGGAAACCTTTGCGGTTTCCTGTGATTTACTTACTTACAGAACATTCTGCTAATAGGAAACCAATTGTTTCCTGGAAACCACAAAGGTTTCTTGTAAAAAAAAAAAAAGTTAACTTATTTACTAAAATACCACCGCGTTTTCTAACTTTCAAAGTATTTAGAAAAATACCATAAAAAAGTCGTACAGATTTTTATTATTTTTGAAAGGTTGTAAATTTGGTATTATTTTTTGAAAAATAAGTATAAGTGTCCAAAACCCTTAAAAAAAACAGAAACCACCATATTTTTCAAATTTTTTTTAGAAAAACTGTATAATATCTAATTTCCCGCTTATAGATGGGTGGGCTACTTGTTGGGCCGGTCGACTCGGCCCACAAAGTCTCACGGGCTTTTAGTATTATGGGCCTTAGTCGGGCCAGTCCATGAACTCCTATTTTCCTATTTGGTTAGTAAAATACATAAATTTATAAATAGCTATATTTTAAATCATAAATTACTAAAAAGAATCTATCTTTTTAATATAGGGAGAATTTGATTTTTTATGGTAATTTTTCAAAGCAAAATGAAAAAACCCAGATTTTGAAAATTGTTTGAGAAACGAACCACTTTTAAAAGTATTTAGAAAAATATCACTTTTTATTAATTGAAGAGATACTTGTAATATCTAATCAAATTACCTCATGTAATTTGACTGATTACCTCAAGTAACTAGATTGATTACCCCAGATAACCCAATTGATTACCTCAAGTACCATTGAAGAAGGGATAGTTGCATTTTTATACATTATATTATCGCAAGTTTGTTTAGTTTGCGTTTCAGCTATTATCAATATTGACATTTATATTTGAAACGTGTAATGAATTTATACCTTTTTTGGGTCAAACACCAGTTTTGACTAATATGTTTACCAAAATATTTTTTAAAGTTTAAATATATATTGATAAGAAGTTCATACTTAAAACTTATCCAAAATTAATAAATATGTTTACAAAAATATTTAATATTTATAGGTTTTTATTTTTTTAATTATTTTTTAAAATATTTGTTCTTTTAACTATTAATTTTAATCAGTTTTAAATTTAAATTAAGTATTAAAATATATATCCTTAAAGTTTAAAAGAGCATTTTTGTAAACTTAATGGTCAAAATTAGGATTTGACCTAGAAATGATATAAATTTGTTACAACTTTCGAATATGAAAATCAAAGTTGATAATGACGAAAACATAAGATAGAAACTGAACAAATAGTCAAAGTACAAGGTATAACAATGTAATTAACACATTGAAAAATATTAATTTTAAAGAGAAACTAGTATTTTTCTAAATATTTATTGTATTTTTGTTCTGAAAAAACTTTTTGAAAGTGATATTTTTCTAAATCAATCCATGATTTTTCAAAAAATTTAGTCCATCCAAGATTTTTCAAGTTGGGTCTTTTAGAAATATATCCAAATTTTGGGCCTAATTTAAGTAAATATCCATTTGTCAAATGTTATAGTAAAATGTCTAGTATATATATTTATATACTAAGTGTAAAATTTTATATGTCAAGTATAAAAAATTATATACCCAATACATTTCAGTACAATGATTAAAATTGATAGATAAATATATCTACCAAGTGTAAAAATATATATACTTGGACATTTAGCTATAAAATTTAAAAAGTGAACATCTACTTAATCACATTTAAAATATTGGTCATCCACCTAAATTTCTCTTTCAAGTTTTGGTATTCTGGGCCTAGAATTTTGTAAGAAACCTTTTGATATATTATAAAATAAAGAATTATATTTATAGATAACTCTTCTTAAGAGAAGTATTACTTAAATAGTTTTTTTTCGTTTAAAGGAAAACTAGTAAAACAAAAAATCAACCACCAAAAGTGTCCGTCAGTCTTAAATTTCTCAGATAAAAAATTGAAACAAAAAAAGGAGTAACGCTTTTTTACACTTCATTTTTTATAAATATCCCTGTTTTTAATAGCTAAATGATAATTTATATCAGTTTTTATACTTATTACATTATTAGTAGTACATTAAACAAAAACAATCATTTTGTTAAAAGCCCCTACAAAAAGGAGTGTGTTAGGATAGTGTTGGAGTTGAATTGTGTTTTTCTCAATTCATTCGTCCACACGTTTGTAAATTAGGTTTCGTCAAGAAGTTGATGAGCTTATTGTAAATTCCAGATGGAATATATAAGTCCGTACATAATTCGAACTCGGCAATATTTTAGAAGATTCCGGTAAGTTACCGATTAGAATGAGATTTTCTAGCTACTAATTTGGTCTAGATAGTGATCCTATTTTGAATTTCACAATTTGAGTAAGTTGATCAGGTAGATTCTAATTTTTCACTCAACTATTCAATTTTAAAAAATAATTACACGGAATATTATTAGAAAGGAAATATCTTTTGTATAAATACGCATAGATTTTCACATATGGATTCATTCATACCAACTTTGACTTGAATGTCAGAGTCTTTTTTTTGTAAGTACCTCTAGACTTCCTAAGCAATTCCAGTTACAGATTTCGTGGTGAACATGGGTTTCTCGTTCGAGTAATTGTATATATCGCCATCTACAAGTGTTGCAGGAAGAAGCAAATGTATAATTTCAGACATGGATAAAGATTTTCAAGTTTTATAAATAATTTGTAGTTTGTCCATTTTTTCATTAGATACTTTAAAAGAATGTTAAAATTGATAATGATCTTATTTAAAAACATAAATATTGATATTATATAAAGTTATGTAGTAATACAAGTTAGGTTTATAATATCCCATCATCATTTTATTTATGATTTCCTTAGTTCTCACTATTGACTCTTGTTGTTTTATTCATTTTTTTTAATTAAAGCATGATTCTAATGGATTTTTATTTAAAGTTGGAACTTTCAATGGATTTAACTTCAATCTAGATTTTATTTGTGGTGCATTTAAGTTTAAAAAGATTTGGGCTAATATACAATTTTCTTAATAACTCAAGATGCTAATTACAAATGAAGATATTGATATACTGATAGAGAAGCTGTTCCCCGATAAGGGATTCCCAAAATTGTCACACAACAAATTAAACTGTGAATCATGTAAGGATGATATAATAAAACAGTAGCTGGGATGGTGAGACTAAACGAAAATCGGAATCTATCCCACCTTATTAACATCGCTATGTAGAAGTGAATCTTTCGTCTTTTTTTCTCGAAAAGTGTCGATTTATTATGCCCAGTTAGACCTAATCTCTGATTTACTCATAGACTAAAACATCAAAGTAGAGAATTTTGTCAAACAAAAATATTATAGAGAATTAAATATTTGACAATTGTTAAGAGTACCACAAATGAGACACTGATCATAACAGTTTTTTATTTATATTTTTCTTTAACAAGGAAATGCAATTATATGACCTAATACATTGAATTAATACAAGTGACATAGTACTTAGACATGTTCTAGAGAATCGAGTATGTGTAATCAACCAATAAGATATCTGTTCTCTCTCTTTTTTTTTTTTCAAAAAACGGTACGCTTGGAATATAGGGATAATTCTGTGCTAACAATAGAAAACCATGGCCATTCCTGATAATTATTTGGCAATATTTATTCTTTAAAAAATATTGTTATTACTTACTATTATTTTACATCACCGAAATTAGATAAAAACATGTCGGTCCAAGGAACATCATGGTCCCTCATTAAGAACGGGTCGTGCACCCAAATTTTCTGATACATTGTATACTTTCATTTATCTTGTCCTTGTATATTGATTTACTCTTTTAAATCTTGTTATCATGAGATAGAGCACATGTGTAGAGGTACTTCATTAATTATTTTGCTATAAAAGCTCAAGCATTTTTCATAGAAGAAGGTGGCAGTAGAATGTTTTGAAGGTCTTATCAGAGGTGGACTTTTGGGTTTGGGAATTGACCAAGCCCATAGATAGCGGGTCGAGTTTTTTCTTTTTCATGATCAATATAAATTATATCTTTTCCCGCGGAAAAAAAAAAAGAAAAAAATCATATCTTTTCTTTTGATTTGATGTAAAAATCATATCTTTTCTTTTTGATTTGATGTTTACTTTTATTTAATTTTTCTTTTACTGATTTGACATGCCGTCCCATTTTGTTGGATTTGGTTGCTTCAAACTTCAATAATTTAAGATTATTAGAATATCAAACCATGTTATTAAAAACAAGTAGTATATTATTAATTAATTAATGGAAAATTCTACAATAGGACCCGGTTTTCGGCATTAGCCCTGCAACCCATTTCAGAGGCATTTGAATCGTGTGATTGAAATCACAAGGCTCATATTACGCTGTCTAACTATTGTAGTATAGACCCTACCACGCAGAGCACCGCCACCACTTTATCTTTCACAGACAACAAATGAACCTTCCTTCGCTCAAGTCTCCGATGGCACTGTTGTGTTGATCATTTTTTTATTATTTAAGTTTCTTTAAAATTTGTCATACTTCAACTTGGAAAAGAAGTCAAGAATAAATTACTGTTTAAAGAAAATGGATTTATGAAAACCGGTACTAATGTTAAAAGCTATCTTGTTCCATAAAGGGGAAAAAAAACAGTGAAATACAACAAACCCAATAGAAACCATAAAGAAGAACATATTTGAATTTTATATTTAAAGCAAAAAGTCATGAATAATTAAAAACCCAGAAAAATTCAAAAGGGGGCTAACCTTATGCTTGGATAGCAAATCACCATTTTAACTTCTAGAGTGTCAGCCTCTCTTTTGTTCTTCGATTATTTGCCTGATCTTTTAAAGGGCAATAATTAAAAGCTTAATATAAAATTAAATCATCAAATATCCAGAAAGCCAAATTGAAGATTTCTTGATTTTTAAACTTGAAATCTTCATCTTCTTCTTCCACAAATCCACATCGTGCTCTTAGAAGGAGAAGGATCGTAGTGTGTGACCATTGAGTGACTCCAAATATTTATCCGTTTATGATTCCAAAAGAACTCAAAGAGAAAGATCTTAGCCTCCTTCAAGGTTCAAAGTCAGAGATGGAGAAAGAAGAGTTCATTTGAAACCCAAGTTTCTTCCTTCCTCTTTTTTTCCCCTAATTGGCTAAATCGATTAATGTGGTATCTATTGTAAAAATTGTGAACTTTCGCTCTTATTCGAAAGAAATCCTTAAAATTGGGTTGTAGTGATACATCCAAAACTAGGGATTGTATAATAGAAATCCCCTTAATTAACATTATAATAATTATTAATAAGATTCCTTTGAAAAAAAAAAAACCCGGTTAATTATACTTGTAAATATTTTTTCATGTGAGAATAGTGTAAAAGTTGACATATTGTATTCCCACAGAGAAAAGTACGAATGAGTAATGACAATGGTCCACGTATAAGAGTCACAAATTCGTAGGTTAGCAATTGGTATTAGCTAAATTTGTAAGTCCTTTTTTCTTTTTATTTGCATATATCATAAATAATATATAATATATACAAACAAATAGAAAAAATCGACTTTATTTATTTAATAGTAAATTGTTGTTTACATCTTACTATTAGGGAAAAAATACTAACACATTGATGGTTTGTTGATATAGGCATCAACGTCTCTATGTCCTAGCTAGGTTGATTGTCAGTCTGAATGATGCTTTTGAAAATGTCTTTTCTGGTGGTGCACGGACCATATTTTACTTTTAGTAACTTTTTTTTTTTTGAGGGAAAGTTTTAGTAACATTTCTAAAATAGAAAGTTTGTGAAAATAATATTTCATAAACTCTAATATAAAATACTATTAATTACAAATCGCAATGTGGCATACCCTGAAGTTATTTGGCATGTTGAAGTTACTGTTGGGGATCAAACAACAGATCTGTAAATGGCTTATGATCTTTATAAAAGACATTTATCCACTATCATTATCCTAGTTAATCGGGTGAGTTGCTTGGCTTGGATTCTCAAAGTCATTTCAGATTAATATAGGGAAATTATAGTGAACGCAAGTTTGGATGAGCTTTATAGGACTGTTTTGGATTCTAAAAAACAGTTGAAGAATAGGTGAATAACATAGGCATTTAGTAATATTTTGTATTGGCCATTAGAGCTGATTAAAATATGCTAGGTTACATATTAAGCAGGATTCGAAAAATATGGTAAAATTACTTCTAAAAAGTAAATTTTGCTGTCAATATAAAAAGTTTGAAATATTCTTAACAATAAATTAAAAAAACATTCAAATACTGCTGTTAAATAGTACACTAGTTTTATAAAGTAATTTGCTAAATACCTATGTATACATATACATATATATAGGTTGCCAATCCAGTAGGTTTTTTTTTTTTTTTTACCTATGTGTAGGTATTTTTTTTTTAGCCGTTGGATCATCATCTAATGGTGATCTAACGGCTATAATGATATATATGAAAAGACGTGCATCATTAATGCTATTTATCTCTCTTACTTTTTAATATAAAAAAAGGGCGCGTCTACAGTAGGGGCGCCCCTACGTAGGGCCCTGTCTATTCACCGTTGGATGAGAATCTGTATATAAATAGATTCTCTACAGATTCCCGTTATTCCGCACAGATTCCCATCCAACGATAATTAAGGTATGACCCTACATAGGGACGCCCCTACCGTAGCCATCCCCATAAAAAAAATGTGCAAAAAAAATTTTCATCGGCCAAATTGATACCTATGCAAAGGTGAAAAAAAAATACCTACTGGATTGGTGCCCATATATATATATATTGTCAAAACTACTTCAGCTTATAGCTCAACTACTACAGGCAAATTGGCCCTGAGTGTTTTTTTTTTTCTTTCTTTCTTTTTACATGATTTGAAATATAAACTATAGTAGGGACGCGCGTGGTAGGGTTCTGGTGCAGACAAAAAGAATTGCAGCCGTTCAATCTTTACTGAACAGTGCTCTCAGATACAAAGCTTAAACTAAACTTGATTGCACCTGATAAAACGACTTACCACAGGAAAACTCATCCCTGCCTCTCCTACATATATACTGCATGCACGCACTGTAAAACCTTTACACAAAGAGCTCACTTTCCATTCATGGCTCCTCCTTTTCTCTCCTCTCCTTTACCCTTTCCCTCCCTCAATCCTCCCTTCGCACACCCCACCACGTACTGCCAACAATGATGATAACAACTTTAATGGACGAGCGTTTCCCTAAAGAAAAAGTTAATGGGGGAAGAATTAGAATTAATAGCAAAAGTTGACCATTGTAATTTTAGGGAACTTTATATATGAGAGTGAATTTGCTAAGATGTATTTTTGTGCATAAAAGATAAGATTATAAATTTCAAATAACATTTAGCGAAGGGGTATATTTATATTTATACTAAATTTAAAAATTATATGTTCTAGTTTATTGACTTTTTAAAATGGCTTAATAAGTAGTGATAATATTTTGCAAACAATTATAAATGTATCCAAACACTAAATAAAAATGTATTATAAGTCTAAATATCCTTCCACTAAGAGTGATTTTGTCATTTTATTCATCCATTTTTTTGATTTAGCTTACATGTGAACGTCATATTTTAAAAAGAGTCAAAATTTCATGACTTTTTGTAAAGTCTGTTATCGAAAAAAAATCTTGGATCTTTTAATTTTAGCAAATTATAAAAAAAAAAACCTTGAGTTTAGGGTTATGGACAAAAAAGATTTTATTACATATCAAGAAAGTTTGTGTCTTTTAGTTAAACAAATTTTTTTAAAAAAATAGTTCAAATATATAACACAGCTAAGAAATGAAGTTGTTTCTTAGTTATGTTATATTTTTTTGTACCAAATTTTAATCTAATAATTATTCTGCGGCCAACTAAGACTAGCTTAGTTGGTCTAAGACACATGGATTGTATGTGAGTGTGTGGGAAATGAGGGATTCGAGTTTTGATAGAGTAAAAAAAAAAATTATTTTCAATAAAGTTTCCTCGTTCCGTCGATGTTCAACAAAAAAAATATATAAATAAATAAAAAAGAAGCCAAAGATTTTTTTTTTGCCAATAAAATTTTTGTTTTTATATAACCCTTTTTTGTAATAAAAAAAAATCAAAGCAGATGATGTTTTCCATGTTTATCTTAACACAAAAATTGTTGTTTTGAGAGAGATTCAAGGTCATTTGTTGACATTTTCCCTATTATTGGGGTTTCTGGAAAGGACTTTTTTTTTTTTTTTGAAGGAATGGAATAAAAAGTCTTATGAGCGGAGAGCAAACAAAAGATAAGTTTTTTACTTATCTATTTGTGTCCTTTAATATTAAATAAAGCAATCTCATTCCCTTGTTTGGCGTAGTGTCCGCATTTTTCATTCCGGATAAAATGGTAAAGTTACAAAAATCTTAAAAATTGTTTCAAGGTCAGTCACTTATGATATCCAAGACGTTGTCGTTTTTGTTTCCTTCTCTTCTTCTAGGACCTCGTGTCGTTCTTCTTGTCCTCTCAACTCTCCTCACTAGTTACTACCATCATAATGATTCACCCCATTGGTTGACGTAAAAGCCCCCATGTCAAATCCAGCAAATGTTCTCTCGCCACGTCAGTTCCCTTCTCGATTTCCCACACACAGGATCACCACCTCAGTCTGATTTTTTTTTTAAATAAAATATTATTTATTTTAAAGTTTTTGTTCCAGAAAAAGGTTAAACGTCCGTGTGCATGCGCATGTCTGTCCCGATCTGCAAAAAAACACGGAATGGCATGCTCCGTTAACGACTTTCGAAAAATGAAAAATAAAATAATTAAAACAAAAAAGTTGACTGAGACGGCGAGATGTCCAAGGAAATGACGTGGTCCATAACTTGAAGTGGATTTTTTCAACGGCTGCGAGCAAATCAGAAAGCGACACCGTCACGTGTACGGTGGGTCAACATACACATGAGTTGTTCCCCTACTCCTATCCTGTCTTGGTGGGTCCCCCTATGTTAAAAGGTTTATTCTTTGATCAGGTGGAGCAGAAGCTTTGTTCTTACGGTTTTACGAGCCTCACACGTGAATTGATGATTGGTTAATTTTTGTTGATCAGTGGGACACAGTCGCCGAAAAAGAATATTTTTTTCTGTAAAACTAGCAAATTTATTTTCCACAATTAATATAGGTGGATTTTTACTAAAATATCTGACATTCAATAAATCATCGCCTTAACTTCCAAGGCATCACAGCCTTTGTTACCATCACTTTTAATTTCTATAAAACCTTATACTTTGAAGATTTGAAAACATCAAAGTTCTCTGTTTCATTTTTTCTATCCAACTACATCATTTTGTATTATTTTCACAAATTTGTAATAATATTATGATAAATAAAATCTATATATGATAAATAAAATTTTTACTTAGATTTACATGTATCCATAATCCGTCCATGTCAAACATGCATATATCACATATTTTACAAACAAATATTACTTAATCAATGTTTGTGTTATTTAACTTCTTTTCGTTAACGTCTGATATATAGCATTCAAATTTGATTTTTTTTTTTTTATATAAATATCCTTTTGTTGGAAAAGTTTCCTAGCAGTGAAATTGATGACGACAAGTGTGCAGTGTCACATAAATGGGAGTATCAACTCTTTTATACTTCTTTTTTTTTTTTCATTTTTCACATGACAAAAATGAGAATTAAAATGTAGTTATGACCTCAACCCAAACAACAGTTCATAATAACAAAACAGTTAACGAACATTAAGTGTGATTCGGGCAAAATTATACATATATATAAAAGAGATGCTTCTTTGGCCGGCTAGTTTCTATTCATTAAAAAAAAAAAAAAAAAAAAAAAAACATCCATAGTTTAGCTGAATACGTTAATAATATATTTTCTTTCAAGTTATATATACACGTAGGGAAGTATTTATCTGAATTAGGAAATTAATTTGGAACATCTTTAAGACTGTCATATTCGGTGAACCCTCCTAAGAAGAAAGCAGGCATTGGTATGTTGATGCCAGACGCTCGTAAAACTTTACTCTGCACGCAGATACATCGTACTTTTCTTAATTCCAAAGTTTAAAAAGTACAAATAAAGCATATATACATATAGGGCGCGTCTACAGTAGGGGCGCCCCTATGCCCTGTCTATTCACCGTTGGATGGGAATCTGTATATAAATAGATTCTCCACAGATTCCCGTTATTCCCCACAGATTCCCATCCAACGATAATTAAGGCATGACCCTACGTAGGGACGCCCCTACCGTAGCCATCCCCATATATATATAGAGAAAATTATTAAATAATTAGTATCTATTTTTATTTTTTTTTCAACAACTTAAATTATATGACTAAAAAAACGTATAAATAGGTAAAGAAAAATATCTATTGAATCGGCAATTATATATGAGTAACACTAGGGACACCAAAAACTTACACAAAAAACTTACACCATATGAGTTGGTATTCATAGAAATCACTAAATTTTGAATAATATGGTCCCACTCATAGATAAAATAGTAGTTTAAACAGATGCCACATCATTGGTATAACTTTTTTGTGCAAATTTTTGGTGTCCCAATCATTATTCACTATATATATATATCTGAGGATAGATTATGTAACACTTACCTCACAGTTATATTCTGAACTAGAAAAGGTGGAATCAAAGTACGGAGAAAAAAAATAATGAAGATAATGCTTATATCTCATATTTCGTTTCCTTAAACTACTGTACAACTCCCCTGTCATGATAAGTAGTACATGTCCAATTGATCATCTTTGAACTAACCTCTATATATTATTAAGAGTTTAAATGAAGAGTGTTTGTTATGTGATAGACCTGTGATTGATCTTCTATAAAGGAGTCCATATATATGGGTGTGTATTTTCTTTTCTTTTCCTTTTTTTTTTGTTTTCCTTTTCGCTTTTTTTTTTTCTCTTTCGGATTTTGTTTTTTTTTTTCCGTTTTTTAGCACATAATTATATATTTCTACATGAGATAAAGAAAATTTGGTTAAAAGTTTGGTTTAATGGCACAAATGGTCCATGAACTATCCAATTTGTGGCATATTTGGTTCTCAAAATTTTGATTGTGCAATTAATTCCTTAAACTTTTGTATTTGAAGTAATTTAGTCTATATATTATCTAAATTACAATATATTATTAGATTTCTGACCAAAAACATATGGCAGGAGCACGTGGTAGTATTTAAAAGTACATTTGAAAGGTAATTTGAAAATTTTAAGCCTAAAACTGAAAAATCACAAAAAATATTCTCTAAATTTGTAGTTCTAAGAACCTTGAAAAATACAAATCATAATACATTTATTCTTCTTTCTAAATCTTTTTATTCAGTTTACTTTCCACTGAATACACTTTCAGATGCGACAACATGCTCTTCACGTGTATTTTTTGTCAGAAATTTAATAGCAGATTGCTATTTAAACTGTCCAAGAACTAAATTGTCTCAAATCAGAAAATTCAGAGGTTTAATTACCACGATTAGAACTTTGAAGACTAAATAATATCTGATTAACATACATAATTAAAGCTAATACCAATTCAACCATCTGGTATTGACACATAATTTTAAATATTGTACAACTGTGTTTTGCTAATCGATCGAGAGTGTGTATGCTAATATTTAGGTGAAAAATCACTATGTATATTATAGTGAACTTTGTCCAAAACTCAAAAAATATATATATATATATATATATATTAGAAAGTACAAGAGACAATATGATATAATTGATGATCTTTATATCACTTTGTAGATTATATGTATATGGTCCATTTGTTGCAAATGAGTACGAATGGTTTTTTTTTGAATGAAATGACAAGCAAATTCATGGATATTAGAGCAAGAGGGAGCTGATCACATATATATTTTTTTAGGGAATAAATAAATAAGAGAGAGAGAGAGAGAGATGAATGATCACAGATAGAGAGAGAGATGAATGATCACATAACATAGCAAAAATGAAAGCATTTAGCAATTAAGTAAGCAATGAACACACAAAACCCCTTCCCGGGAAAGAAAAAGTTTGTGGGCCCTTTTCCAAAGCTGATCAATCGATCTGAACAGTGAAAATGTACGTGTCTTGGTCAGGACGTGTAGTATATCTACAGTTGCTTGTTTGTTAATTATTTGCCTTTTTCTTCAAAGCTACTTTCTCTCATCGATCGGGTAAGTGCATCTCTTCTGAAGCTCTTTTATATATTTTTTGTCTATTTTTCGTTTCAACTAGTTTTTCTCTATAGTAATATTTAAGCATTATCATAGTCTCCTAGTCATTGAGGGGACAAGATTCTGTTCCCACTAAATTTCCCAAAAGCCTCTCAAAATTTTGCCTTTTTAATCATTTCCCCAAGGTGGGTCAATCAATCATCTCATAAATTAAGCCATCATGGAGATCATGATCATTTCTAATAGTTTAGCAGTCAAGTCACGCAGCCTCAGTTAATTGCGTGAAGCTCGGGGTACATCACTGTGCTCATTATCTTTTACTAATGTTTTTTGAACAGTACACTTCATTATCAGACTACATGTGTCGCTTAATCATAATGTGAACAACATATTAGTGTGTATCCTCATATATAAACCTAATACCATTTCCGTTTAATTAACCTGTATAATTAATTGTGGAACTTTGCTTGTACTTTGTACACTTCAATTTATGTGAGACTGTCTAATAACTACTCATAAACAAACACCATATTGCCCTCTAAAGTGTTGGACTTTTCTATCCATTCAAGCCCTACAAGTGTATGATCAGATTTGTGGTATGCTCGTGCACGAATAAGATTCATCCTGTGCGTTCACATAGCGTATCATGATCTGATCTTAACTTTAATACCACTTTTTGGGTATGAGGTTCTAACAAAGTTTAATATATAAATCGAGAAGTATACGTATAAATTAATTGAAATTATTCTCATGTCTAACAAATATGTGATTTTTCTCGGAGTCATCAATTGATATTATTCTGATGTAAATGTGTGAATTTTCTCGGACTCATCAATTTGGATTTATAAGATGTTTATATATTCATGGATACGTTTCTTTTATATATAGTTTTCTCGCTTTTCACGTTTTCCTAAAAGCTTGTAGGATCTATTATTCGAATTGTATTAATGTTGATAGGCAAACTAATTGATTTGGGTTAGTGGTTGGTGGATTTATACATTAAGTGATAACAGGTTTCGGTTCAAAAATGAGCAACTATCCTTAATTAGTGTTCCTCCTTGGGATAGCAAAAGGTTATGTGTTAGTCATAAGATTGTGTCCCCCCCCTTTTTCTTTCCTAAGATTTTTCTTTTATTGAAGAGACCATTATGGACCAAGAACTTAAAAGCATTCTTCATCTTTTTTCATATAATTTTAGTTTAAATTCTGGTTAGGAAGCTTGCAGCGTTTAATATTTTTATCGAGTCTCGGTATTGGCCAATACAACTAAAATTGTAATGAAATTTCCTTTAGAGTTTTTTTAAGAAAAATTATAAAAAGAGACTTTGTGATCATTTTTCGTATAATTGATGCATTGAACAATAAAGGACATTTACCATTAAAGAGGTTACGTGCTTTGAAAGAATTAAGAGGGGAAAAGAAGAAGAACAAACATCACTTTTCTTATTTTTTTTTTTTTTCAGAATAACAAACATACCTTTGATATCAATTCTGTAACACAGGGGGACCGGCTACAATCATTGCATGGACACATTAATTAAGTTTAGGAAAAACTTCAAAATAAAATACTAATGCAAGATACGTCATGAAAATAGAAATAGCATGAAATATTTGTTGAAAAATACTACAAATATACTCTTTTTCTCACTATATTTTACACTCTAGTTTTATTATCTGACATATGGATTCCACTACCCAGTTTAATATTTTAGTAATACAATAAATTTTAGTGGAATCGACGTGTCAAGTAGTGAGATTCAAAAAATGCAAAAAAGAATGTTAGTAGCATGCCTCGATTTGACAATAATGATGTATGCATGTTGAGAAGAGTCGGGATGTAACTCTTCTAAAGGCATAAACCTAGCAAGCCCTACTCTATTTTTGTTTTCATAGGTTTTTCTTTTTTTTGGAGAGGGGGGAGGGGGGAGCGGTTTAATTTCTAATACTATTGCCCCCTATTTTCAAAATTATTTTTGTTACTTCTCTCTCTCTCTCTCTCTTCTTTTTGCCCTTCATTGGTTTCTTTTTTCTCCTCTTTACTTTATTTTTCAGTACTTTTCTTTTTTCATGTGGGGTTTAAATCTTAAATCCTTAAATATTGTATTCGGACTAAGCTTACGAGTCTGTGACTACTATTTCCTTTATATTTTTAGACTAATTTCAATTAAAAAAAAAAACTTGCTCCCTGAAATTTATTGGTTTCACTACAAAAAAATTAGTATGCAATAAGAAAGATGTTTTTAATGATTTTGACAATATGATTTATCATATACATTTTCAAAATATATGATAATTCTCAGGTATAATTTGTTTAACTACTGAGTGGTTAAAATTTTTCCTTTTTTTTTTTTTTTCCAATTGAACTGATCTAGACTTCAACATTGGAGGCAGGTATCCTACACGATGTGTTAAAATCTTGAATTCATCAGTACTTGGCAACATTTTTGTTTCTTGTATTTAAAAGTAAAATAAAGGGTTTCAAAGATTTATATATATATATATATATATATATAGAAAATCTCCATGATTCATTCAGCTTCTAAAAACATAACACAAATGTCATCAATCAAAGCCCGTAAATATTTTTTTCTTAATAATAAAATTACTATATATACAATCGCTATGTGCGTAAAGCCGTAAACAAGTTGTATTTGCAGCTTAAAGTTCTTTTTTTTTCCTTTTTTTTCGGAAGGTTTTTTTTTTTTTTTTTTAAAAAAATTACTTCGAGTTGGGAAAGAGGATTAGAAATCAAGTCCTCCACATTAACACCATGCTATACCTGTAACTTTTTTTTTTTTTTCTTTTGGTGATAGTACATTATTAATAGCCACCTTAGATTGGGCTAGGAGAAGACGACTATATATGCTTATATAATAATAAGAATAACAGCAACAATAAAAATAATAATAATGCATGCGGGCTACTATATGTGCTAATGAGAACGGTTAGCGCCCATAATGTATGCGAGCTACTATACGTGCCAATGAGAACGGTTAGCGTCCAAAATATAATTTGACTTGCGATTCATTGCTAAGCCGCCACATCCATCGGGACGTCAATGCCATTAATAAATATACCATTTTTTCGCTCCTCCCAGTGGTATAAATATAAATTACTTATGTATTCGAATTAGTAGTGTCCGAAAAAATATGTATACCACATTAGTCTCAGTCAAAAAAGAATTTTATAATCCTCCTTCATTTAGTTTGATATATAATATTGACACCCACACATTAACCTTTAATATTAAGATATGTCGTTCAACCACCACCTTCTAGAAAGATTGAAAAAATTGTAGTGAGAGCATGTTCTTAGTGCATCCTTAAACAAGATTGCTATATAAACCTTTAATTACAATTTATTATCTGTCAAAGTGAATAAGAAATGTACCTGGTTAATCAAATATCCATGTGCTAATGTTCCACAGAATCGCATATGAAATTGGTATTGCAATAGTTCGAATCTACTTGCAGATTCTTAACCCATATGTTTGTTGTGTAATCACGTGATTAAAGTTCATCATTTAAATTCCTTTCAAAAAAAGTTCATCATTTAAATTTTTTATTCACTACGTTAGACAGACAACTAGGTTCCTCTTATTTCCAAGTAATGACATTGAATTGATGATTTTAAAATATTTTGTTTGAAATTGTTAGAACTTAGAATATATATATTATGCACTTTATTTTTTTTCTCCTGTGATATTTATTAGGGAAAATTTTGGCCCATTGTTCATTGTTATGGTTTGTTTATAACTCGATATTGTTCCGAACTTTCGATTTAAATAAATACCTATACACAGGTAATTATTTTAGCTAGCTAGTACTATTTGACTATTTCTGAATAATGAATCTATTGTTAGTTGTTATATAAATTTAAAAAGTTATCCGGGTTAAGTTGATAATCGCTTGATGATAATTAAATATAAAATCAAGTACTGTCTTCATAACTAAGTTGGAAGTTATTTATGGCCTGAGATGATTATTCCCTTGTTTATCAGCAATACTAGGGGCTCCGGCTCCAATCCAAATTTTGTGTACCAATAATGTGGCATCTTACTTGGCAATTGCTATATCACTAGAATCTATTTTGGCCATGATTTTTAGTACTTACTTTTAGTTCTTTCTTAAGTATGCCCTACTTCAAAATTAAAATGATTCAGATCAAATACAATTCAAAATAATTGGCTGTACTAGCTAGCAAGTGGGCAGCATTGAGCTAAAAGTTAAAAGAGAAAAGGTCGGGCACTTAGAGTTCCTCAGTGGAGTCCGAAATTGCTGAAAAAATCAAAGAGTATGAGGAGTGGGATATGCACCACCCAATTCCTTGCTTTTCTTTATTTAAGCAAAAAGAATACAATTCATAATAGGAACTAAAGCTTAAATGCATGGCAAAAATATAGAGACGTATAAAGAAGTTTAAAAAGCTACGAATTATTTTCTTTTCTATATCAAAAAGATCTTACTGATGGTAAAATGAAAGAAATAGAAGAACTAAAAATTCATAATTTTAGAACTGAATGTATGATAAAATGTATTATGTATTCATCCAGAAAAAAGGTAGAAAATTTAAACGTACAAATCTAACCAATTTGTGTGCAAATATCATAAAAATAAACATATGACAATTTTATAGTGGTTTAGTCCAAAAAAGGATATCTATATCCATTGTCATTTATTATGAAAAGAGTGTATAAATAGTGCGTTTGTGAACTTCTCAAAAAATATGATTGAGGACTTTCATTTATAGGAGAAGAGTACTAGTCATTTATAATTGCACGCCTCGGATGGCATAATTATCTCTAAAATAATGAGATAATTACAAATATTCTTTAATTATCTAAATTTAAATGAATCATCTCTAGATAATAATAATAATTATCTATATCTTAGTTGAATTATCTATCTTCTAGGAAAATCCATTATGGTTGCCAGTTGAGCTTGCATGCACATTAATTTCTTATTATCGCACTGCAAAAAAATACCCCTTTAATGACAGCTAAAAATTGTCATTAAAGAGTTTTCATGATATCTAAAGTAATGTCATGAGATAAGGGTGTCATTAAAAGATTGAATATGACATTTCTTAAATGCCATCTTAATATTTCTATGACATTTCCTTTTTGTCATCAAATTGAATTTGACGACTATTGTTTGAATGCTATTAATTAAATTCTATGACAACTATATATATGTCATCAAAACTATTTAATAACAAGCTCTTAGCTGTCATTAAAAATATTTCATGATATTTATGAAAATTTGATAATGGGAAAACACTTAATCGTTGGAAATAAACGCCCAGTACCAAATTAACATTTAGAATTACCTCCTATTAACTAACCTAGCAAGTCTAGTAAAACTTAAAATTAACTAGTATAGCAGTAAGAAGGGTCGATCCATAGAGATTGGATTTTAGATTAGTTGTTAAATACTAAAATTATCATAACTTAATTTTATCTAGGTTTCAAAACTAAATAAATTTAAAATAAAATGAATAAAAATAAAGATAAAAGAATTACGTAAATAAAATATGGAAATTACTATGCACTAATGTACTAAGGATATGATTTCTCCTAATTATTCCTAAATTCGTCAAATTAAGTAATTATTAGACTATTTCCACTAAATTCACTAATCAAGGGACCTAATCTAATCTCATTCCCTCTTTCGAGTGTCGAATGAGACAATATGCCTAAGTACCCAAGTTGAAATCTCTATCTGACCCGGTTCCCTAAGCACTCATTAAATCTAGCCTTTAAGAACTTCCTAATTTGATTATCTAGGTATTGATCTCCTCTCGTTTTTACAACAACCTAAACTATGTTTTTCAATTCCGGTTTATGAAATCAAACTCCTTCAAGTATCAAAATCACAACCTCAGTTCAACTAATTCATTGGCCACATAAATTAGAAGCAATAAACGAGAAATATAAATGAATTGACAATGGAAAATAAGCCAACAATTAACAAAATAAGCAAAACAAAGTATAAGAAGGGTACATCAAATCCTAAGATAGAGAATCAATTCAAGCATAGTAGAATACATAGCTAATCTCATAAAGAATTTCATAATTCTAAACAAATTATATAATATGCCTAACACAAAATTCAAATGAGATTAAGGTGAGAAAGAGGAAGAGAAAACTCTTTTGTGGAGATAGAACTTTAAGCCTTCAATTCTTTAAGCATCCTCTCCAAAATTTCAGCTCTAAGGCTCTCTCTCTCTCTAGGATTTTTCAGCTCTCAAAGGTTTGCCTCCTCTTCCAACTCTCCACCCTTGAAATGGAGGCTAAAATGTGTATTTAAAGGGCACTAAGATGACCTAAGAAAGGAAAAATCTTATCATTCATTAGTGTTAGATCAAGGACCAAAAATGACCCTTAAAGTTGGCCAAAAATGAGTGGACACGTGATTGCAAAATGGAGAAAATTCGGCTTGCGTCCGTGCTGAAATCGCACTGGCACCGCGATGCCTGCTTATGGCACAGTGGCGCTAGTGCTGGGGCACCGCGGTGCTACTTTCTGGGCACCACGGTGCCTAGCTACTAGTCCAATTGAGCTTTTTAGTTCTTTTCGATACTCCTAGCCTCGTTTTGGCTATTAGTGGCTTCATAAACTTCTCTTTTTTAGTGCCAAATAAACACTAAGTCTCATTTCCTTATTTTTTATAATAAAAATATAAAATAATATTAAAACAACACAAATGCTTGAGAACTTACAATTATTTGAACTTGGAGAATATTTGATTTGGAAGTAAAATACACACTCATCAAAAGTCATTATAAGTTATTTGAAAACATCCACAATAAGTAATTGATACTTATTTAATAATAACTTGAGAGATGTCATTAAAAGTATTTCACGTCCTAACATATAGTGTATATATATATAAAGATGAAGAATAATATAACAAAATGATATCAAAAAAAATATATACTCGAAGCATTAACTTGTCAAGAATCTCTCCTAAATGGTTTATCAATGAAATATAATAGCGCGTTTGGTACATAATTCAAATCTTATTTTTCAAATCCAGAAACAACTTTTATATAGAAAGTTAGAAGGATAAATATTTTATCCTTCTAACTTTCTACATGAAAGTTATTTCTGAATTTGAGGAATAAGATTCGAATTCTATACCAAATACACCCTAAATATTTGATCTTCGTTGCTATTGCTATGTCAAGCATTCAATATACACTGTAAGATATATGCAATCCTCATTAAATGAAAAGGACCACATACCCTGTTGGACAAAAGGCCGCTATGTCAAGCATTCAATATACACTGCAACGAAACACATACACTGCAGGAAACACATGTCATCAAATAGCCCATTTCTTGTAGGATCGGTTGCGGCAAGTAGAATTCCTCAAGTCGAATATTTATGCACACCTGATATCTTGCACGAACTCTTTTTATAGCGAATATTTTTTTAGCACACAACAGTTTTGAACCAAAGGAAAAGAACGATATGAGCTTAATTAATAGATATTATAGATATAGAATACAAATGTCATCACAGAATCACGAGAGAGGACGTACACTAGAGGCTATTGAACGCTTTTCTCATTATAAGTATTAATGAAAATTTTCCTATTGAGCCTATCTTTTTTTCCAATGTAATTGACTCAGCATTTGTCTCCGTTGATACGTGAATGTTTACTATTGCAAAATAAATAAGAAAAGGAACAGGAAAGGAAAAATCATTGTTTTTTATTTGTTATACCAATTATTTACACATGAAAAAGAATCCTATCTTATACTCTTTAATTCCCTTTCCACGCATTCTCTTTAAGGTGGAGGATTAATATTTTAGAAAAAGAATATGTATATAAATATATACACGTATATATATATGTCTTATATGGGCCATAATCCACTAGGTATTTTTTTTACCAATCTATAAATACTTTTTTAGTTATTGGATCATTATTTAACAGCAACTATAATTTGAGTAGTTAGAAAAAATTAATAATAATAATAATACATTATTTAATATTTTTCTTTCTCCACTTTTAACGTGAAAAAAACATGCGTGATGAATTTTAATTGAACAAAATAATACGTATAGATAAGTTAAAAAAAAATACCAACTGGATTAATGCCCTATACGTATATATATGTTTAGAATAAAAATACAAAAGAAAATTCTAATAATGTGGTAATGCCAAATAGCTAGGATGCCATGGTAAAAAACAGTGGAGTTGGAGTTGGAACCCCTAGTATTATTATGGTTAATTGTACTGAAAAACAACGAAAACTATGAAAACTAAGGCGCGTATATATTTGATCATCATGCAGATTAATTATCATTTCTTTTGAAAATTAATCACTTATTAAAAAAACAAATGGAACATTCTCAAAGTCAATCTTCAAGTATAATTTCTAATTAAACCCTATTTAAATGGAATTGGATTATTTTAAAATTGATCAGTGCTTATCATTAAGTTTGAACTTCTTTTGCCCTTTTAGGACATGGAATAAAACAATTGCTTTCAGATAATTCCAAAACTAATAAATTTTGTATATCCTATGGTGGACCAACTAAAACTATTGTAATAGCTATATATTCAGAAGATAAAAAATAAAGAATTCATTCATGATTCTTCATTTCACAAGACTAGATTTGCTTGCTACTTTCAACACTGTCGTTACTGTCACTACTAGTTTGTGATAATGACTTGACTTGTGAATTTCCTTTAAAATATTTTCACTAAATACAAAACGACAATAACAAAAATACTTACAAATACAATTATCACTTTCATAAACAATTATTTTAAAAAGAAAAAGTACCTCTATTTCAGTGTAATCAAACCGCTGAATTTACAACAACGAATGTCCTTTAGCATTACAATCATTTGTTCTGAAGAAAAACGAAATTTTTTTTTTGAGCTTTCTGCCACTTTTCTTTTCTTTTTAAAAAAAAATTGTAAAAAGAAAAGGAGAGAACTAAGCCATTCACTTTATATAATATGTGCTTGTAATTTATTTTATGGCGCAATCATTGTCAATGGAAGGACCAAAAAGAAATGCTAGACTCTATCGAAACCAAAATAAAGCAACAAGACCCATTTCATTGAAAGTAAACATTGTAAAAGCCATTAAAAAGTTACATAACTAACCAATATGGATACAACAAAATATAGTGAAGGACACAAAAGACTAACCATTTTACGGTATATTTTTTGAACACACAAGTAAAAATCCCACTTGAAATTTTTAAGCTGGTATTTGTTTCCAAAAAAACACTAACTGTTTGTTGGCTCGATTCTCGCCAACTGTCCACGTGTCCCCAATACTTCAGACTTCTCCTGACTCCGAGCTCGATCGAAGGAGGCAAGGGTTTGTACCT
>JXTC01000117.1:375969-486110 GCA_002914845.1 Trema orientale
CGTCCACATAGCAAATGATCCGAGAATGGGCCCCACATTGTCCACGTGGCGCACGATTAAGTTAGTGGGCCCCACACTGTTGTATTGTTATTTTTTGACAACACAAGTTACAATCCCACTTTTGAAAATTGAAGTTGGTATTCTATTCAACAAAAGTGGCTACGTTACTAAATAACTAACTTTGTATAGCAAAGTACAATTATCATGCCAAAAAGGGGTAAGTACAGTTATATTATTCCTTTTGGTTCTCATCACTTTGAGTTGGTAGTTGGTGATACTTTGATATATAATTTATTACATTATACAATACAAGCATTCACATATATGGATCCTGTTTTTTCAACGGGACCCACGTGCCACATTTGGACCTCATTGGCTCTAATTTGACCTTATTAATAAACAGTTTCATGAAGACCAGAAGATTCTCAGCCTAATCATCCACGTAACCAAAAGTTGGCATATTCTCATTAACCAAACAGACTCATAATAATACTGAAAACAAAGCGAAAAAACAACACATGACGACGTCGTTACAGATCACAACCTGTACCACTCGATCGATTCTTGCCACTTTGCCAATTTCACTGTTGCATTCCCAATTATTACAAATAAAATAAAATAATAAAATAAATTACAATTTCTATTTCTTTTTTGACACAAAATTTCGATTCTGCTTTAACATGCATTAAAGATAAAATATTCCTTTCAAGTAAAACGGATAAAAGAAAAAAAAAGAAGGAAAAAAACAATAATAAAAGGGGAAAATTATCAGTTTCTCGTTTTCTCTGTTAATTATTAGAAATTTATAGAAATTATATAAGTTCTCTACAAAATCAAAAATAATAACAACAATAATTTCCTTTCAAAAAAAAAAAAAACAATAATAATAATTATTATCAATATTAACCTCTGTACAAGGGCGAGCGGGCTTGGACAATCTTAGAGATTTTGGATTGCCTGAAAACCTTAATCGGGCTCGGAAAATACCAACTCCGGCCCTTAGACGATTTACCGTCTCCGGCGCCGGAATCCGCCGAGGTCACCGGAACCGCCACTGACCTGGACCTCATCATCATGGTCCTCCTCAAGGCTTCCGCGTCTTCGAACTCGACCTTCTTCGAGTCCTCCTCAACGAGGCCTTGAACCTCGCCTCTCCTGCTCCTCTGAGCCGAAGACCTGAAAACGGACCAAAACGCCGACGTTTTGCCCCGCGAGGAGCCGCCGGACGAAGGCGGAAGCTCGCTCCGGACCCCGAGATCGGAGTCCTTATCCCCGCCGCCGCCGCCGCCGACGAATCTCGATCTCGACCGGAGGAACGGGATCGCCACGGACCTCGATCGCCGAAACGCAGGCTCGCTCTCGATGAGATTCGACAATCGGCCGACGGAGCCGAGTCCGGCGCCGCCGCCGTCGCCGGAAGAAGAAGAAGAAGACGACGTCGTTGCGCAACAGCCGCAGGGCCTCACGTTGGCGCAGTCGGGGCAGAGACTCCCGAGGCGTTCGCGGAGGCAGACGGGACAGATTCCGCTCCTCCGTCGTTTGGAGGGGTGTTTTGGACATTTCCATACCTCCTCTTCGTCCGCGTAAAAAGCCATTTTCTCGGGAAAATTCTCTCTCCAGCCGTTTTCTCTCAAAATTTGCCCTCACTTTCTTGTCATTTCCATCAGTTATTTTGCTCCTCCCTTCTTTTTCGGTCTCTGTGGCTTCTTTGGCTGAGGTTTAATATAAGACAGGGTGGGGTTTGATTGGAGGAGACAAGTTAACCATGGTTAATTTTATATCGGGTTAGATTTTAACTCGGGTTAAGAAAATCAGAGTTTTTATTTTTTTATTATTATTAATAATTTTGTTTTTTTTTTTGGGACTTCGTCGTCGATTTGGGTAAACCTTGGTGGATGGAACGCCGTAGATTTGAGCTGTCGAGCTCTTTGTAAAAGGGCAGTGTGAATGAAAATGTCAAGAAAATGACCATGCGTTTTGAGTTTATTTACGGGAATGCCATTGAGATTGGTGGGTTGTTGATCACACGTGTGAGGTTGTGTTTTTGAGTGTTACACGTGTGCACACATTTCACATCTGGAGTAGGACTGGTCATAGGCCAATGGGTGTATAATGGGACCCCAACAGAGAAAGATGGATTAATTATTTTATAAAGCTTATTCTTAAAAACATATATATTTATTCTAAAGCAAGCCTCTTTGGAATTATTGACCCTTTTTTCTTTTTAAATGATTTGAATAATTATGGACCATTTTGATCAAATGATTTTCTTAGGAGGCAAAATATATTTTACTGAAATTGTTGACCACACGGATTTTGGAAAGAGCAAGGTCAAAACTAGGCCACCCACACTTTTAAGTTTAGCTCGTGAAGTGCAAGGAAGGTGCCAGTTTCTTAATATTGGCTTTAGAAATATATTTAAGTTTTCATGTGTGGAATAAGAAATTTTTTTAATTAAATATTACTAAATTTTTATACGGTCAGGTTGCAGATATAGATAATATACGTTTTCTTCATATCAAAAATTAATAATCTGTAAGTATGATTAAAAATTACAATGAAAATCTAACCGTTCAAAATATCTACATTGAATCACGGATATTTTACTACAACTGCACGGAGAATGATATTATCATATATGTTTGAGATATTCCTCATTAAAACATGCGATGAAAAAAGGTCGAAGTATAAGTCATTTTCAAAATTAAGATTTTCATTTAAAGAAACTTTTAGAATGCTAAAATTACACTATTTCTCGACTCCAGTCAAAAAAAGTTCGAGTAAATGAGGCACGGTCGGATAGACTGTATTTATCCACAGTTGAGAGTGTCCAAATAATCTTATATGTTTGAAATAGTAATATGAGTTAATTTTGGTAATATTTATAGATAAGTTCATGTTATCATCGCGAGGATATTATTAGACCTTACACTTAGTGTAAATATCTCCAATTGCATATTTTTAATGTAGTCAACACAAAGAGGTACACTTAATTAGTATTTTTAAGTAATATCTTATGAGATTTGTGACAGGAAAGTCCAATTAATAGTATGTAGTTCTACTGTTCTATATGTCAAATTATCTTGAACTGAAAGAGTAAGGATATAGTAATATAAGGAGTTTCATGAATAACCATTGCAATATATAAATGATCACTGCAGTTGTATCTCGTCAAATGTCAAATCCTACCCCTAGTATAGGAATTTTTGTACTTCTATAGGAAATTAAAGGTAGGGTTACCTTCCAGAAAACAAATTTATAGAAGGGTTGCCAACGTTTTATTTATTTATTTCTTTTTACCCCAAGTATAGTAACTAAAATTATGTCGATAGACTAATCATTAACCCTCCACACACCATTTAATAGGATGATCACTTCCTTTAACTTTCCCATCTCCCAAAACTCGTCTTTAGCAAACTGTGTTAGATAGTTTAGCAATATCCCTATTTATTATTGTTCTTTTGGTGATCAATATTTATGAGTAATCTTTTCAAAATGCTGTATGAACAGTAATGATTTTTTTTTTTTTTTCAATTGAGGTAAATTTGACATTATTGTGATTTGAGAAACAAAACAATAATACATACATAAATGTCGCTTCAAAACTTTGGCATAAGATGACATATTTTCTGCTCTAAAGATCATGTTGTCTGCTCTAAAGATCAAGTCTATTGTTTAAAATTACCCAATCATTCTTTATAATTATCTTTTAGATCATAAAAACCGAAACAATAACTTTATCACGTAGTTCATGCCAAATAACCCATATAATCCTGGAATTATTTAACTTCGATTAAAAAAAAATAAAAAGCCTTCTTGGATGAATTGTTATTACAAGTGTACTGAATGAACCAAAATTTTTGGACTATCTACAGAGAAAAATCAATGATCTCGAAGTTATTTTAGTATTAAGCAGGATAATATCATTTTTATACATTATATTTTAAATTTTATTCAGTTTGTATCTTGTGTTTTGATTATTATTAATATTGACCCTTAGATTTAATATTTATTATAAATTTATACCCTGACACCAATTTAGAGCAGTTAATTTACAAAGATATTCTCAAATCAGTTTTTATATTAGTTTATTTTCAAATTTTTAAATAGTATTTTGGTAAATTTGTTACTCTAAATTGGTATCAGGTATAAATTTGTAACAGATTTTAAATCTAAGGGTCAATATTGATAATAATTACAAACTGAACAAAATGTCAAAATACAAGATATAAAAGTGATATTATCCCTAGTATTAATTAGTAATAATTATCATGTCCCTAAGAGAAAAAGAAAATAGTATTAACTAACTACCATAAATCACACCTTTTCTAAATCACACTTGATTCTTAATTTGCAATTGGTTTCCACTACATGTATAAAAAGATTCACAATATATCCAATATGATTAGTTAATTACATATTTAAAGCTTATGAAAATGTATATTCTTTACTAATTAGAGTTTTTTTTTTTTGCATTTTAGGCATTTCCCACTTTAGGCTCCTATGCAAATTAAGAGGTCAGTTACCAAGTTAGGGATTACTGGTACTGCAAATCTTTCTTTTGCGTTGTATGTTAATCTGTTTTGCCTCTAGCTTTCTAGCTAGGAAAAGTGACTAAACATCACCATTCAATTTAAAATGGCTCCTATTATGTATTAAAAATAATAATGATAAATATTTATCCTATCTCATATCCTACCTTTTTTTTTTTAACCATTTGATGTGACACATGATTTATCATTCTATAATTGATGAATGTCAGCTAACATTTTTGTGATGAATTTCAATTTACCAATTGTACAATAACAAAACATCCGTTATATCATATGAGTATTAAAAAGTGATAAATCAAGTCGGATCGTTACCACTTTCCTATTAAAAATGGCCAATATTCCAATTTCATTAACTACTCGTGTTATATTCAGTAGAAAGAAGTGATGCTACGGAAGGCTCAAAATCCGCAGTCAAAGGATGCAGTGTACATGGAAACCGCAAAACTGCTCATCATCAATAAGGATTATCTACATCGCGAGCTTATCAATTTTTTTTGAAAAAAAAAAATCGATGACAAGATATCGTATTTTAGTTCAATGAGGAATAATACTATAATTCTAGGTTATCTAAAAAATAATTTAACGGAAGTTTATGCTATAATTCTAGAAATATGTTTCGCATTTTTGTTTTTATTTTTTATTTTTTTTTCAATAATAAGTTGACCGATCGAAAGGATTTGAACCTCTAGCTAAATTTAGAACGTGTATGGTTACCAGTATTAGGCTAATTAATCTGTGATGATTATGTGGTGGTAGGCTCAGCCAAAAAAAATCTGTGATGACTATAAAAGTAATTAAATATATTAACTCATATAGAGTTTTAGCTTTCCTAGACACTTACATTAGTATTATGTTCAAGTCAAAACCGTTTTTTTTTTTTTTTTTGATATTGTTAGATGAATATAGGGAGGGGAGGAGGTGGGGTTTGATTTCCACACCTCATACTCCTCAAAGAGGAGGTTTTTCCACACGAGCTAGTGGTAAAGTCAAAATCGTTGAACCGTGGTTATACCTCAGTGATCTTTGTGCGAAAGATATAAAATACAAACATTGGCCTTTAATAAGTAGTTGTCGGTTAAGACTTTTCAGTCTTTTTGTGAAGCCGAAAGTACAAATGTCCACTAGCGAGATCAGAGCCAATTTCTTTTATTTTGCCCCCTTCTCCAACACTTCCTCATTGTAATCATCATATAATCTTCATAAAGATTTAAAGTATGACTTTGTCATTGTGCAACACATTCTTAAATCTTAGACTTAATTAGGTTAATTATCTAACACTAAGGGTACCGTTTGGCTATTAAACAAAGGGTAATCACTTCCATATAATTCTTTAGAGACGTGTTTGGTTAACAAACAAATTAAACGTTAGATCACTAGTGTTATGTTTTAATTTTTTTTTTTTTTTTTTAAAAAGGTTCACTTACTTTACTTTACCATTAATTTTGAGAAGCTACTTTTTCAGAATTTGCTTCCCCACTAGCTTTGAGAAATTAAAATTGCTTCTACAAGCGACTTTCTTTTTGATATGTGGATTTTTCATCTCCCTATTTTCACCCAATTATTTTTGAAGAAATAACCTTTATTATTTGTTAGTACCATGTTATTAACCTCGTCTCACTCAAGTCTATTGGCTTTCTTTGTCTGAGCTTTTATTTGTTTACTAATTACAATTAACCTCAATTAAATTGTAAATTAACACAATACTGCCTTATCATGGGATCGATTAACAACCATAAAATTTATATTAAAAAAAATAGTAAATCTAATTTTTTTTTCTTTTTATTAGTAACAAGAATTGTTACTCTACCTAAACCCTCAAATAATAAACTTAATTATATAAAACGCCTCATGAGCCAAATGGACAAGGTGTCTATTAAATATGAATATGGATATATAGTAATAAAATATGTGTTTCGTTTGTTCATATACTATACACAGTGTAGTAAGAGCTAGGTTATAATTTCTCTTCATAAAAATGTTCTTCAACGTCCTTTTACTGAAAGCGAGATTAATTTTTTATTTCCCAAAGTTATATGAACCCAAAGTTATATGACACCCTTTGAAATAATCTTACCTATTATTTGAACATCTTATTTAAAAGATCACTTAAATGGCCCTTTTTGACTAATTACCTAGAAGCACCAAACTACCTCATGAGGTGTCAACAAGAGTAGAGTTCTCAATTCAACACTTCTAGAATATGGGTTGGTGTCATAGAGACTCCTCACTCTAGCTATATACCAACTTGAAAGTAACTTCTGTACTTTCTGTTAACAGGTTACTTAATTTATAAGAACTTAAATAACTATTCAAATTCTTAAGTAGTCCTTGAAACATAAATCATTACTATATCAGGAAATTACAAAAGAGTATAGTTTTGTAATTTGTCAAAACTATAAACTTAAGAACATAAATCATTGGTTCTCAAATACTTTTCGCCAATTTGCATTTTGATGAACAATGACCTTAAAATTGTCTATTTAGCACTTTAGGTGGGGGCTTCTGGATTTTTCGCCAATTTGCATTATATGGAGAACAGTGATCTTAAAATTATCTATTTAACAATATTAGTACTTGCCCTGACAAGATTTACATTTTTCATTTTAATTTTAGAAGTGAAATGGATGATGAATATATATCATGTCAAACAATTACTTAGGATCTGTAATTCACAAGCTTGAGCTTAAGATTATAAGCTGCTACGTACAAGTCACGCTTAATTTTTTATGTTGAGATATAAATTTCAGATTCCTAACTTTATAAGTATTTTTTCAAAGGACATGCGTATAGATATATGGGAATCATCAATCTCCAAACCTTAGCCCAGATCATGACCCTTTTGTCCCGAATCATTTAATCCCTTCATTCAAGAATATCATCTTTTTGGTCATTGATTATTTGATTTTCCCAACTGCTGTAGCGGCAGTGCTTGTTGCTTTTCCATACAGTGGTTCCACTAAGTACTACTTATACTCTCGATGCATGGAGATTCATCTTGGTCTTGCTTTTCCCACACTTTATCGTAATTTTGGTTCACAAAACCTCGCTTTTTTTTTTTTTTTATTTACATATTTACTTACTTTATCTTAATGTCAAAATAGATTATTAAAAAAAAAAGAGTTAATATGCATATGCATGGCAGACAAATCCAGTTTTCAAAGTCCCATTAGAAATAATAATAATAATAACAACTCTCTGATCTGTACCATACTACCTGACCTTTTCATTTGACGTTTTATGTGTCGTTTTCCCTTAAATTAGTGTCGTATACAAGTATGTGTTATTAATATTATACATGTTAAGGGAAGCTAAGGTCAAAAAGGTTGGGAAGAAATATGGAAGTTGCAGTCATCAGTTCCCATTCATTTTTTAGCTTTGACATTTTCTATGTCAACAACTCGATGTGTCTCTAAATTGTCATTAACTTATAAAGGCACACTACATCACAAAATTCTATACTGCCATGCATAAAGTATTAGGAAAATTTGGAATAATAAATATATATTCTGATCACCGTATATACATCTCTTTCAAACAAGAATACAAGTTGTTAGCTCAGCTGAGGCCTGAGAATATGCTCTTTTCTGTAAAGATGGACAAATTTGACAACCAAAAAGAACGACGAAAAGTATTTATAAAAGTTCAATGTGTAAGGACGACTTTGTCAAGAAAACAAAATTCCTTTTGGGAGTTGTGCATTTATATATTATTAAGAGATTATTTATTAGTGCACAAAATAAGAGGCAACGGATTTTTTTTCACTTGCATATAATTTGGAATTAATATCACCTAGTGTGAACTTGTTTGCAATTATGCAGAATTAGATCTTTATGTTGGAGAATTAGATTGACTCTTGTGAGTGCTTGGAAATTGAAATCATTATAGGTTATTTTCGTTTCTTTTTTTAAGAGTTCTGGAAAACTTTGGATAATGTTTATTAATCTGTGATGAACCATAAAAGGAAGTATTTCATTTTCTTATTTATTTACGTGTTTATTTAGCCATTTGGGATACAAATTTTGAGATCAATTACATAGTTAATTATGGCACAAACCCCTTTCAAGGTTATTGTTGATTGCGTCTAAATAGCGTATGGTAGAATAACTCTATAGTCTATAAAATTTGGCATTAATTATACCAATTTTGGCGTTCAACTTCATCTATATTTTCACCGCTTATAGTTCATAAACTCATCCGTCCAAAACTCACCATTAATTATTATAGAAACCAACACTGATGGCATGTTTACTAAATGGTAATGGGAATCATATATGTGGTAATGATTCCCATTTAGTTGTTTACCAAAATAAGGAAATGGGAGAACTATGTGGGGTCCACATAAAATTGGGCCATTAAGGAATACCATTACTTGTAAAGACTTTTATCTATATATTTATAATTAAAATATTAAAACATAATTTTATCCCCAAAATATCTATAATTCAGTCAATTATAGCAATCTCATTACGTTTCTTGTGTTAAGTAAACATATGAATGGTGTTTTAATGGTTTTGATTCTCTTTCCCATAAATTTAAAATAAACAACGTAATATAAATGATGATTCCGATTCCCCTCTATTTTTCTTCCATTCATTTTCCCTTTCATTTATTCCAATTACGATTACGGCAAAGTAAACATGCCATGAAATTTCAACTGAATAACTAGAACTAAAAGAATAATGATATAAAGACACGAAATTCAGAGAAATATAGAATACAAAAAGAAGTTCAAAAGAAGGAAAAAAAAATGAGAGGGCCTTTTAGAATGTCACTCACGAGGAACAAGAGATTTTATCAGGAAATTAGATTACAGTCATCTATCATTATAATAATAATAACATTATTGGGAAACTAAATTATATAATGAAACATAATAATGATTGTAGTGGATAATAAGAATATAAATTGGTTTTTTAGCCATATGACCGAATTTTGAGTTATAGTTTGCAAAATAGCTGTTTTTCAAACACTGTAAAAAAATAGTCAGTTTTTTTTCTAAAAATCTGTCTCCTTGCAATAAACGTCGTCACAAATTCGTTACTTTTGTTGTAGTAATTATATAAACGATCATTTAACTATAAAAAAAATTGAAAAATTTAGTAAAATGTGAAAAATAGATCAGTCGGCTATAATTATTGGGGCCATTTGCAAAAATCCAGACTTAAAGTCCAAAAAATTGAAAAAACCCAATGGGCTGATTTTTCCTTGAAAATCCTACATATATTTAGAAAAATGATTTAATTTTTAAAGGGGAAATTACACAATATACGGTGTTTTTGAAAAAAATTTGAAAAATACGGTGGTTTTCTGTTTTATAAGATGCGGTACAGTTTTTATTAGAAAAATACCGTTTTAAAAAAATATTTAGAAAAATACCATTTTTTTAAAATAGTAACTAGTTTCTAGTAACCAGTTTCTAACTAGTAACCAAATATATTTATCACTGATATATAACTGGTAACCAATAATCGGTAACTAGTTTCTAGAAACCAGTAATCAGTAACTATTTTAAAAATGGTATTTTTCTAAATATTTTTTAAAAAATAATATTTTCCTAATAAAAACCGTACGAAAATTAGAAAAAAGTTTGACTTCCGTATTTTTGTAATTTTTTTCAGTTTTTGTAGGTATAAGTGTTAGAAACCCATTTTAAAAGTTTCTACCACTCTCAAAAATTTATTTAGAAATACATCACTTTTCTCTTCAAAATTGGTATTCTAACTCAAATTAATCAATTGAGTTACTTAAGATAATCAAACACCTTAAGTAACTTGATTCGTTACCTCATGTACATTATCTATTGATAAAAGGTTGTATTTTTATAAATATTTTTATAAGTGGTAATATTTTTCTAAATAAATTCGTGAATTTACAAAAAAAAAAATAAAAATTTAACCATCGGTAATTTTTTTCTTTTCATTTTTTGGGAATTTTATAATATAAAACTCCAATTTCCTCTAATTATTAGGCCTTTATGGACCTAATTGGTTACATAAAATATGTATATGTTATATATACACATATAATTCTTTTTTTTTTTTTTTTAAGTAGCTGTTAGGAGAATGGCTTATTTCTTAACGTCACAAAAACCTGTCTTTTGTATGTCAATGAGTTACTCGGATGATATACCTAGTGTCAAGTGTCAGAAAATGGGCATTCATTTTAAATTCCCGGATTAAAAAATATCAAATCACGATGAGATATAAAATAGGGGGTCTTTTAGCCAAATGACCGAATTTTGGATCACTGTTTGAAAAGTAGTTATTTTTAAAAACTGTTAAAAAATGGCCAAAGTTTCAAAATTATTTAAACAATGGATGTTTTCATATTTAATAGGGATGATTGCAAAAAAAATACCCTCATGTTTAGATTTTCTGTAATTTAAACCCTGAAGCTTGGATTCCACAAAATAATATTATGAGATTACGAATTTCTGAAAATTAATACCCTGTGTTGATTTTAAACTGATAAAATACAATAATATCCTCAAAATTAAGATGAATAATATGGATTAATCTAGTTTTAATTGAGGATATTATTGCTTTTTTCGTTCCTAAAATTGGTCAAAAAATCTGTCCAGGTTATTAATTTTCAAAAATTCTTAATCTCGGGGTATTATTTTGCAGAGTCCGAACTTCAGGGTTTAAATTGCAGAACACCCAAACTTTAGGGTATTTTTTTGCAGTTATCCCTATTTAATAAAATGAAATATATTGATTAATTTTGTATAGAACCAATTTATTTTTAAAAGATTGATTTATTTTTAAAAATAGATCAAGTAAAAAAGGTCAATTTTTTTTTTAAAAAAATCAACTGAAAAAAGGTCATTTATCAAAATAAAATTATAAAATAGCCATTTATTAAACAAGTGTTAAAAATGGTCATTTTTAAATTGATCTTAAAAAAGGACATTTTTTATAATTACTCCAAATTTAAATAGAAGAAGGCTTACTCAAAAAAAAAAAAAAAAAAAGAAAAAAATGAAGAGAACTAGTCATTTTTAAATTGATCTAAAAAAAGGACATTCCTTATAAATACTCCAAAATTAAATAGAAGAAGGAAAAGAAAAAAAAAATTGAAGAAAACTACAGTAGATGACCCTTTTTTATATACAGTATCAATGAATATCCTAGTTTTCAGAAGTTGACTTTTATGCCCATTTTTCTCAGAAAGAAATTTATTTTTCCGTTTTTGCCAGTCCCATCATTTCTCCCTCTCTCTCCCTTGTCGTGTCACCACCAATCTCCGACCACCCTTCCTTCACCGACGTCGCCGTTTCGAGCAGCTTCAGCACATTTTCGGTAGTTGAAACGCCAAGATTCGGCTCCGATAGCGATCAGCTTGACTCGCCACGACTTCGGTTTCGCGATCAGGTACGAGAGTCTGGCTTCGATTAGGTTTGGATCTTTCTCCGGACTCATTAAGTTCAACAATTCGGGCAAAAGCTCGTCCTTCTCGGCGATAATGAGCTTTGATTTCGCATTCATGGCGATCGATTCAAAAACCGTAATCGCTGCGACTCTCGATTCTACGCTCCCTTGTTGGAGAACGAGGTCGAGAGACCGCAAAAGCAATCGCGGTCACTCTTCAACATCGAGCTTCTCACCATCTCCATGTCCTTAATTGCAGTATAGATCATATCCAAAGCCCAAACCACCAGCTCAAACAAAAGTTCGGCATTGTTGTACAAAACTCAAAAAAATGAAAGGCAAAGCATAAATCAAGCAGGCCCAATACAAGATGTAGGTAGGGCGCCCGGTGAGGCACAGTTTGCAACCCCAGCAAACATGGATCCAAGAAAAGAAAATATTGTTTAAAAAGATGATAAGGAAATATTGTGATTTCAGTACTTTTCTTACGGACAGGTTGGTCTCACTCGCTTTGTTCACCATTTCAATGGGTATATTTAAATAAATTTAATGGGAATATGTTCTTATTGGAATGTGAGACATTTAAATTGTAATAAAATAAAATGAGAGGCATAATTTGAATGAAAGACATTGGAATATAATATTAAAAAATAACAGTCAGATTCTATTTTCATTTTAAGAAAACAACCATTCTAATGGTAATTTTAAAGAATGTGTCTTTAAATATAAAAACTGAATTATTGCAATAAACACCTATAAATTAGTCATTAGAATAAAAAAAATTAGAATTATTAAAATAAGCAACCAAGAATGTAAGAATGGGAATATCCGGATAGGTGAACCTTTTTCTAGTTTTGAGTGAAATAATTAAAAGTTATTGGCAGAGGGTTGCATACTCTATTAATTAGAGGGCATCTTTGCACAATATATAGATCCTTTTTCGAAATGGATCCCAAAAATTTGAATTAATGCATGCATATGCCATATGACCTGATTGTTGACGTTCCTGAATATTCATTTGTGATATATATTGCTTGAAGTTCTTCTGACAATTATTTATTGTGAGATCACAACAGAACTAAAACTCACACTGAAAAAAGAAAAAAGAATATCCGGGACTTACAAAGTACCAATGAAAGTTGAATTCAGAAAATATACCACAAATGAATTCTAAGTTTTTTCTTTTTCTGAAAAAAAGTTGTCAATAGTCAATATCATAATTTATAATTCAACAGTTTATGTAATTAAACACTTCATGCACTACAAAATCAATGATTTCGACAATTAATTAATGGACTAGCACGTGTTCGAAATCTTATCCAAATCATAACTACATTAACTTAAATGTTGTGATCTACAATTTGCAGTATATTTAAATTCTACAATCCAGAAGAATACTAATTAATATATAGTTGAGATACGAAAATTTGTAAGACTGACCCCGTGCATGTTACATGTCTGATCCACATGCATGATATATAGTACTTTTTATATTATAGTTTTGAATGAAATGAAAGCAGAAATAGTAGAAACTGCTTCAACAAGACAACAAATACATCGTTTTTCACTCTAAAAAGCAGAATTGATACACATATACATATATATATATGGGTACCAATCCTGTAGGTAGTTTTTTTTTTTTAAACATATGCATAAGTATTATTTTGTCCAATTAAAATTAGTCACGCATGTCTTTTCATAGTAAAAGGAAGAGAGAGAAAAATATTAAATAATGAGTATTTATTTTTATTATTATTATTTTCAACTACACAAATTATGGTAGCCATTAGATTAATGATCCAACGGCTAAAAAAAATATCTATAGATATGTAAAAAAAAGAAAAAAAACCTACTGGATTGCCAACCTATATATATAAATTATCTTAGCCGCATGCTCTTATGTCAAGTCTTAAACTCTTTGGTTTGTCATCATCACCAAGTCCACGAACAAATAGTAGAATTTTGTTTTGTCATGCAGGATAGGATAAGATTGGATTGGATTGGACATGATAAGATAAGATTATAGTCCAATTCTACCACATGCTTAGTATGCTATTTTTTGTTAGGATAGGATTAACATAGTTTTAACTAAATAACAATTTTGAGGTTTGATTAACTAGAAATATACCATTTTCAAAAATTAATTTAGAAAAATACCATTTTTAAAACTCAATTTTATAAAAATCATTTTTAAAAACTTATTTACAAAAATACCACTTTTAAAAAAATATTTTGAAAAATACCATTTTAAAAAATATTTTGAAAATACAACTTTTAAAACTTAATTTTGGGAAAATATCATTTTTTTTAAAGTATTTGCAAAAATACTACTTCTAAAAAAATTTTGAAAAAATATCATTTCTAGCTTTACCGCTTTTAAAAGTGAATTTCAAAAATACCACTTTTAGAGTTTAATTTTAAAGTACCCTTTTTTACTCTTTCAAAAACGTTCTATTATTTTTAATCAAATTCCTAATTCCTCTCAATTCCAAATTCTTAAGAGAATAAGATTATCTCCCCTTCTAAGGATATTATTTTTGGGGTGAATTATTTTAATCCAATCCAATCCCTCTCATATATATGCACCAAACATGAAATTAATTTAATCCAATCTAATCTCATCCTTTTTATGCATTCCAAATATGGCCTAAGCTACTACTACCATATTTCACATAATTCGTCACCACAAAACAAGTTTTATTGACAACAATCAATGCCTAATTTATCCAAATAAGCTTGTAAAGCTAGTATCATTTTACTAAAAAATTAGGGTTGTTGAGTCTCACATCAGGGGTTCCAGTTTATTTGTCACCATTTTTTGTAATAACTTTAACACACAGTACTCTAGAAAAGCTTTCTGAACGGATTTAAAATGTGAATATCTCTTTCTCTCTCTCTCTCAATCTACACGTCATTTTTTTTTTATCCCTTTCTTTTTTAGAAAGAAAAAAAGAATGAAGAAAGAAGTTAACAATTAAATAGAAGTAGTACCTAAGGACTACTGAATTATGTGGTTTTAGGTTATATACTACGTTGATTAGATTGTATCCACAAACTGACTTTAGACTTTCAATATTAAAACCAAAAATATGAAAGAAAAGAAAAACAAATCTATTAATGATTTACCTCTTGGGATAGAAATTACTGTAAACAGATTTTGATAGAGAGATGAAGAGAACATTGCCTTGTTGACGCTAAAGAATAATTTGGCCTAATATATATATATATATGCAATTTTTTTGGAAAGATTTTGCGTAAAATCATCCTAAATTTAGCTTGATTGACAACATACAACGTATGAACTCTATATAGACCCCAGATAGAATAATTAAAGAAGATCCTAAATCACATACATATGGCACATTTTAGAGTTTTTGCCTTACTATCCTAGAACTATAGGTCATAAATCTCCAATATTTAACCCCCAGTCAATATATTTTCTGGTCGTATGTCCAAGGTCAACTAAGGAAAAATTCAAGCCCTTTGGTATTTATAGATAAGGATTTTGGAAAGTTGAGTTATAGCTTGTCCAACTGCCATGCGCTGTATTAAGAACCCCAACAAACAACGATGATATAACCTCTCTCTAGGACGGTTGTGAATTGGATTTTGACTAGTAATATTTTGGGATAACATGACCTTTCTATAAGTATTTTATGAAATAATTTTTTTAGAACTATCATAATATTAGTATCAGGTAGTCACTACACTAGTGATCAATGGTCACAATATTTATAGTTCTAGAAAAGTAAAAAACTTATGGTCACTAATATAGTAATTACTTATCACAAATAGGCCATTGCATTCATGCTAAAAAGTGTGTGTCAATACTAAATAGAATATGGCCCAGTTTGGTTTAGCTTTTTAACAAGCTAAAAGCATTTTTCGAATAATTTGTGCACCAAAAAGCGTTTGATAAAAACTTAAAAAACAAATTATTCAATAATTTTTTACAAAGCTACAGCCAAAAGCCAAAGTTGGCCTAAGACAGTTTTGGCTTTTAAATTATGCGGGAATCTGCATTATCTTTTAATGAATAAATCATAATGGGTAAAATACGCTCACTTAAAAGCAAAAATGCCAAATATTTAATTGTGTTTATTTTATATCAATTTTTTTTAAAAAGTATTAATATATTTAAATCATAATTGACTAAAATACTCTTCATATTAGTTATTTTGAAGTAATCAAATTGATTCTTTATTGAAATTTTAAACTCAGATGAAAATAAAATAAAATAAAATAAATTTAATTAAGTAACTAATTTAACAGAGTTTATTTTCATATCAATTTTTTTTTTAAAAAAAATTATTAATATTGTTGGTGTGGATTTTGATCCGCGAACCAACGTGCGCCATGTGTCCTTGAGTGGTTCTTCCTCAAGAGAAGCCAAAACCCAGATTTGATGTAGGTGTGGTCCGTACAACCTTGAAAAAGATTATGCCTGAACTTTTCACTAACTAATAATGGGTGGTACCGGTGTAGTACCTGCCAATTCTCCTCGACAGAAAGATTGTTAGTAGTATATTCAATGAAGTATTTAATGAAATAGTGATCACACAGCAAATGGGCGATGATGAGAGGAGAAAAGGCAAAAAAGCGACAAATATGGTTTTTGGGATTTGTGGCGGCTTACCTCTTTTAGGCGATTACGAGGCTATTTATAGTGCTTTTGTAGTCCCCCAAAAGTTAGGGTTGATACCCACGTGTCCCTGAAAAGATAAAAGGGAATCTCACATACCCGCTTGTACGGACGCGAGTACGTGATTGGGCCAGGTGTTGGCCTCTCCTGAGTCCGTATTTTCTTTATCCTCTTTCTTGGTCGGACGTATGCCATTATGCCTATGGTCGGCTATTTCTTGGTTCTATTAGTCTTTCATTTAGGGTTCCTGCTCGAAGAGGAGTATGAGATCCGATCACGACGGTTTTCCCTCAGGGAGCTTGGCCATGATGTAGCTTCTCCTTTTCTACTTGATCGGCTCCTTCTCGTGGCAGGATGTGGTTTCACCTCTGGTCAGCCCGAGAAACCGGTTGGGTACGACGTCGTTTTTGGTCGATACCACGTTATGTCGTTTCCTAAGATGCTCGGAAAAAATTATCCCCCAACATCTGTCCCCCAAGTTCTTGCCGCGACGTGCTCGGGGTAAGAACTTCACCACGTCGTGTTCGACTTATCTGGTGTCCTACTTTTATGGGTAGTGGTTCGGCTTGTTTGAGTTTGTTTGACCATGCGAACTTGTTCGGCAGTCGGTAAGGGCTATGTTGAGGGGTTGTCTGTCAGGATTCTTTCGATCTTCACAATCATGAGTAAGCCTTAATTGGGGTGCTGCTCTTTTCTTGGGAAAGTGCAATATGTAGGGGGGTTCGACTAAGTCGGCGCGTATTCCATACGTGCTTCATCATCTCTGTCCGCGTGGCTTCCTAGTCTATTCTGCGGCTAGTATCGTCTCCCACCCTTCCTGAGGAATGCGAGGAGTCATCCTTCGTTATTTGAAACCCCCTACTCTCATCTGCTAACACGTGGCTGCTTCCTTTGATCCAAGGGTGGTGTCGTTTCATTGCCTTGGCCTATAAATACGCCCCTTTTTTTTTTTCTCTTCGTCTTTACTTTGCTTTCGCCTTATTTTCGTTTTCAGACTATCTAAAGCCCTCTTTCCTTTCATCATCCCTTGCATCAAACCTATTTCCAGCAGCTTCTCTCGGGTGACAATTTGTTCCTTCCCTTTTCTCTTGATTCCTTAAGATTTTTCCTTACAATTTGTTCCCTAATTGAGATTGTAATTCTTGGGTTTTGGCAGTTTCCCGTCCAAAGACTTCACTTGTGTTTTTTTTTTCACTCCGACGTTTCCGTTATCTTTATTCGGTAAGTAATTGGGTTTAAAACCCAGTTTTCTTCTTTTGTCTTTCCTTTTCTTTTGGTTTTCTTTATTTTCTTTTCTGGGGTTCCTACCTGGTCGGAATGAGGGTTCGAATGGATCTTGCCGTGCCTGAGAACGACGGGTCCGACCACTCCAGAGTCTCCCAGCGATTTCCAAACAGCGTAGTACCTGGTCTTGCACCGATTCTTGTAGTGGACCTGGTCTCCTCGGAGAGTGGTGGCGAGGTGGTATCTGGGTCCGAGCCCAGTATTAACGAGGTCGAGGCTGAAGTTGCTGTACGGCCTCTCGGCCCTTTCCCCGAACCGAAAGCTCTCCCAGCTGTTCGAAGAGTCGATGATCTCCTCGATGATGACAATGACATCACCCTGGACCATAAGTTGGCCTTGCTCGGCTTATCCCCGATCAGGTTTGATGGTCCCCAGCCCGACCTGTCCAACCTGGTAGCAGCCATTGCTAATTACGACGGCTCATAATCCATGTTGCAAATCCTTTCAGATTAGCTCGGCCTCCATCTTATAAAGATCTGTTTCTCATGTCCGATTCAGAAGATACTAGACACGAACCGCTAATTTTGAACAGAAACAGACCAATAGTTCGGGTGCGATACTCCATCCTCCCATCTGTTCGAAACCAAACCTAAACACCTAACCCTAATCCTCCCCCCACCGGCGATAAAATGGCGAGAGGTGGTCGGGGTAGGGGGCAGACCGTTGGGGCAGCCGCAGGCGATCCTGTGATCGGCAGGGCCGAACGAGCTAGGCCATTAACGGAATTCAGCACAGATCACTTCCCCTCTACCATGACAGACGAACTGCTGCTAAGCGTCTGTTCTCGTTATGAATACCAGACGACATCCATCTTCTCTCCCCAGGTGAAGGTGATGTCGCGAGTCGTCCGCCAGTAGGTTGCATAACCCTCTATTTAGGCTTTTTCGAGGCTGGGCTGAGGCTCCTTTTCCATCTTTTTCTGCACAACTTCTTCTCTAAATGCCAAATCTGCCCGACCTAGTTGAACCCAAATGGATGGCGAGTCCTGATCGGTCTCTGGGTCATGTTCAGGCTTCAAGGCTGGCCGGATGTGTCTTTACGCATGCTCAAGTATCTCTATCAATTGAAGAATGCTCCGAATAACCGAGGTCTGTACTACCTCCAAGCGTACCCCTCTGAGACTCCTCGTGCGAAGGGAGATAACTCAAGGCAGACCGTTCCAATCCTAGGTAGGGATACGTCAGATTAACAGGGGAAACGAGAGTGGTTCTACGCCAGAACGTCCTGGGACAACATTATGGGCAGCTAGCCTCCAAGGGGTGCTCGCCTTATTCCAACAGAATTCCAGCTTAGGCATCAGTGGGCGATGCGACAGGCAGGGTCGGCTGACAGTGAGACCTTCGCTCGGGCCATAGCAATCGAGGAACTCGATCGTCGAGAAAAGGAGGTCGGTAATTTGCTTACTGATATTAATTTTGAATACATGGGGTGGTATCCACTCAAAGATAGGTCGGCCTTTGAGGAGTTCGTCAGAGTGAGCCCTGCTCGGCCGGTTACGAACGAGCCGGGCCCTTCTAACCGGATCGAGCGCCCTCAGAAGCGCCGCGCCCCAAGGGACAGAGACGCTTCACCTCCTTAGCCAGATCCGACTGCACCGCCCCCGGTCCCTTCTATGGAACCAATGAGCCCAACACCCTCTCCTCAACATCTGAGTGTTTCTGGTGACCAAGGTTTTATCGGGTGGGGTCTTAAAAGTACTATTATGCATTCACTGGCCTGATTCATTCTTCTTCTTTTGCAGATTACGATATGACCCACGTGGACCCGAACCTCCGCACGCTGCTTACTTGGAACTGGGGTCGAGAAGGGAGTGGTCGGAACTCGCCAGGTAGCAGTTTGCAGCCAACCCCTCCCAGGAGTGCCCCGCCCTTGAGGACCTCCGAGCTACCTCCAGCTCCTTCTACCTGGACTCCCCCTCCTGCCAGCCGCCCCGACAAGAGACTTATGGAGTCACCTCATCCGGACGAGCCCCCAGCTCAACGATTGAAGACATTCCTGAGGGGGCCGATGGATAGGATGAACGCGGCGTGTTCTGACCAGCTCGTGGAAGACTGCCGCAGGCGGTCGGACAGGGACTTGGCTGCTCTGTGCTTGGAGCATTCTGCTCGGGTAAACTTATTCTCTTTGTTTTCGTCTTGGTAAATATTGTTTTGTTCGCTCGTTGTGCATTTTTCTTCTCCTTTTCTCTTCTTCTTTTTTTTTTCTTTTTTTTTTATAGCTGCTTTCCAACTTTTGCCAGCAAGCTTTTATAAATGAACTCATGTATGAACGAATGAGGGATTTATCGACTACTGCCGAGAGATATCACTCCGAGCGGAATTCGGCTTGGGAGGAGCGGGAACAGCAGGTGAAGAGGGCGGCTGATACCGAGAGCTAACTCGGTGAAGAGAAGAAGGCCAGGTTCGAGCTTGAGTAATAAATAATCAGCCCGAATTCTCAGCTGGAGGTGGCTCGGACGACGGTCTCTGAAGAGGTGAGAAAAGCTGTGATCAAGGACTGGATTGCCGCTCAGTTCCATCATTCTGACCCTTGGTGGGACGTCTACGAGTTGGGTTTCGAGAACTTGAAGGTGGCAGTGGTTGCTCAGTACAAGGATTTAGATTTCTCATTCCTGGAGGAGTCCATTCCCGCCTCGGCTCCAGACGTTCAGGAGTCGACTAGGCCTGAGCTACCGCCCGAGCCCGAACCAACTGATGTCCCGGCCACCCCTCTCCCGGATCAGACCGCTCCTACTCCTCCTCTTTAGATTCACCCCTGCGCGGGTTTATTTTTGTAGACCTTTTCCCTTTTTTTTTTTGTTTGGGGTCCGGATAGCCCGCCCACTGTTTTAATTTATAAAGACAATTATGCCCTTCGAGGTTTCTCTTTCTTTGTTATATATGTTTTCTTCTTGTGGTCAATGACTTATTTTTGCTCTTTTTATTTATAACCAATATCTTTTCTGAACACGTGCATGCTTTCAGACTGCCGATCACTATACCTAATAACCGTGCGATTTTAATTAGATTACTAGTATAGATAGATTAGGTTTGCTTGATTTTTGGTCCTTAGTGCTCGGAGGTACTTCGAGGGACGTCCACGCGCTTGGAAGCACATGCAGAATTATCCCTAGTGCTCGGAAGCACTTGGAGGGATGTTCGTGCTCGGAAGCACATGCAGAATTATCCCTAGTGCTCGGAAGCACTTCGAGGGACGTTTTCATGCGCTCGAAAGCGCATGGCACTTCGTTATAGAGGCCTTCCCCCTTTGTTTTTCGATTTATTAGTTTAAGTGAAAAACAATGCCAAAAAAGTAACTTTCATTATATGCTTTGTACAATAGCTATTGATAATATTTTCTTAAGTGCTCAGCATTCCATGGGTGAGGTAGGTTGTTACCCCCCCATGTCTTACAGGTTGTAAGTCCCAGACCGCACGATTCCTGCAACCAAGTAGGGTCCTTCCCACTTTGGCCCGAGTGCTCCAGCTCCATGTTCAGCAGTATTTAAGAATACACGCCTGAGCACAAGTTCACCAACTCTGAAGGTTCGTGCTCATACCCTTGAGTTGTAGTATCGAGCGACAGCTTGTTTATTAGCAGTAATCCGTAGAAGAGCCTGCTCCGTTTTCTCCTCTACTAGGTCAAGGTTCGTTCTCAGACCTTCTTCATTGTCCACCTTGCTTTGCTCAAAATCTTGGCTTATATAAGCCTCCACCCTGTAGCTGGGCATACCAACTTCGGCAGGTATTACAGCATATGTGGCGTATGCCAAAGAAAACGGGGTTTCTCCAGTTACCTCTTTCTCTGTCGTTCGATGAGCCCATAGAACCCCGGGCAGCTCGTCGGCCCACGATCCCTTTAGTTTCTCCAGCCTCTTCTTTAAGTTTTCCTTGATCGTCTTATTGGCTGCCTCGACCTGCCTGTTCGACTGTGGGTGATTGGGAGAAGAAAATAACTTGTGGATCCCCCAATTCTGACATAACTGCCTGAGTCTCAGATTGTCGAACTACTTGCCATTGTCAGTTACTATCGAGTGGGAAAGTCCGAATCGGCATATGATATTTTTGAAGATAAAATTCGTGCAATTTGCCTCAGTAATCTTTACTAATGGTTCCGCCTCAACCCACTTTGTGAAATAGCCGATGGCAACAATTGCGAATCTTGCTTGTGCTCGGGCGGTGGGTAAGGGTTCGATCAAGTCTATTCCCCATTTTACGAAGGGCCAGGGGCTAATTATCGGCGACAGGGGTTCAGGGTGCTCCCTTGTATGGTGGGCAAATCGCTGGCATTTATCGCATCTTTCAACCATCTCCTTCGAATCCCTCGTCATAGTCTGCCAATAGAATCCCTGCCTTAAGGCCTTATGTGCAAGTGACCTTAGCCCCGAGTGATTCCCACATCCTCCTTCATGTATTTCCTTCAACACATATTTAGCTTCGTCCGATCAGAGACATCTTAAATATGGAGCTGCGTATCCCCTCCTGTAAAGCTTGTCTCCAATAACGACATATCGGTTGGACTGATACTTGATTTTTCGAGCTTCATTCTTGTCATCCGGCAGCTTACCAGTTTCTAAGTAATCTTTGATCGGATCGATCCACGAGGGGAGAAGGCTTATACAAAGGGTTTGCTCTGGTTCCTGGGTGCTGGGCTCGGACAAAGTCTCGATTGGTATCTGTCCAAAAGAGTCATCAACGAGCCCAAAAGCGAGTCGTACGAGGCTATCTTCCTCAGCATTCTCAGCTCTTGGCACCCTTGTAATCTCATACCAAGTCATAGCTCCTAAGTGCTCCTCCGCTTTTGTAAGATATCTTATCATGTTATCTTCTTTAGCCTGGTATTCCCCTTTCACTTGGTTTACGATCAGTTGCGAATCGCTGAAGATCTCAACACACTGTACCCGGAGTTCCTTTGCTAGCTTTAGACCAGCGATTAGCGCTTCGTACTCGGCCTCATTATTTGAGGTAAGGAAGTCGAGCCTCAAGGCATATCTGATCTTCTCTCCTTATGGACTAATGAGGACTAGACCTGCCCCGCTTCCGGTAGTACAAGATGATCCGTCCACATATAATTGACAGACGTGGTGCTCGGGAGGTCTTCCCGACATCCTCTTTGGTGACTTTGAGGTGCTCTTTTCGTTGAGCATTTCATCAACCTTGGTAGGGTAAGTGAACTCGACCACAAAATCAGCTAGCGCCTGCCCCTTTATGGAGGTCCTTGGGATGAACTCGATCTCAAACTCGCCGAGCTCCATGGCCCACTTAGTCAAGTGGCCGGAGACATCAGGCTTTTAGAGAATTTGTCTCAAAGGATGGCTGGTTGGGACTTTTATGGCATGTTCCTGAAAGTATGGTCGGAGTTTCCGAGCGGCCGTTATCAGGGCAAGACCCAGCTTCTCGATTTCTGGGTATCTGGTCTCGGCGTCGAGGAGGGACTTGCTAATATAGTAGATTGGTACTTGTGCTCTCCCCTCCTCCCTGACAAGAACTCCACTCACCGCGTTCTCTGACACCGCCAAGTACAGAACTAGACTCTCCCCAGGTACATGTCTGCCTAGAGTCGGGATTGCTCCCAAATAAGCCTTGATCTCCTGGAAAGCTTTTTCGCACTCCTCCGTCCATACTAGATCTTTTCCCATTTTTAATGCCTGGAAGAATGGTCGGCACTTATCCGTTGACCGGGCTATGAACCTGCCTAGAGCTGTGACCATGCCGGCTAAGCTTTGGACTTCTTTAATGGTTCTTGGGGGATGAAGGTTGAGTATAGCTTGGATCTTTACCGGGTTCGCTTCAATACCCCTATGATTTACAATGAACCCGAGGAACTTCCCAGACTCAACCCCGAACGCACATTTAGCGGGGTTCAACCTCATTTTATACTTCCTGAGGATGCCAAACATCTCCTTCAGGTCATCCACGTGATCGGCTTTCTTGAGGCTCTTAACCAGCATGTCGTCAACGTATACTTCCATGGTCCTCCCGATCTGCTCTCGGAACATTTTGTTGACCAGCCTCTGATAGGTAGCTCCGGCGTTCTTTAGGCCGAACGACATCATCAGATAACAGTATAGCCCATGATCAGTCGTGAACAAAGTTTTTTCTTCGTCTCCCGAGTACATGCGAATCTGATTATAACCTGAATAGGCATCCATGAAGCTCAGGAGCTCATGCCCGGCTGTCGCGTCTACTAGCTGGTCGATTCTCGGAAGTGGGAAAGAGTCTTTTGGGCAAGCCTTGTTGAGGTCTGTGAAGTCTATACAGACTCTCCACTTCGCATTTGCCTTTTTTACCAGGACTATGTTGGCCAACCACTGCGGGTAGTTGACTTCCCTTATGAATCCTGCTTTGAGCAGCTTTCTGACCTCTTCATTGATTACTCTGTATCTCTCCGGATTAAACTTCCTCCTCTTTTGAATAACCAGTTTCGAGTGCTCGCTCACTTTTAGTCTGTGAACTATCACCTCGGAGTCGATGCCAGGCATGTCCTCGTGCGACCATGCAAATATGTCTCTGTATTCCTTCAGGAAGTTTACGAGCTTTTTCCGGAGTTCCCCTGGCAATCTAGAGCCAATTCTGACCAATCGCTATGGGGACTGGTCGTCTATTTGGATGGATTCTAGGTCTTTAACAGGTTCGGCTCTCCATTCTTCCTGCTCTTCTCGGGGATTAAGGTCATCAGTTACCTGTGCATCTTCGGGGATAACCATCACCTCGTCGATCTAGCGGATCGTGGCCACCATCCGTGCTTTTTGGTCGGCTTTGGTGGCCATGGCATAACATTCTCGTGCCGAGGTCTGGTCCCCTTTAATTATTCTGACTCCTTCTTCGATCGGAAACTTCATCATAAGGTAATAGGTTGATACTACTGCTTTCAACTTGTTTAGTGTCGGTCGTCCGATAATAGCATTGTATGCCGACCTTTTATCCACAATGAGGAAGTCTACCATTTAGGTGGTGGCGGTGGGCTCTTCTCCAAATGTCACGGGCAGTCCGATCATCTCTTTTGGGTAGACACATTCTCCCGCGAACCCGTACAGTGGGGTTTTGGAGGGCCTCAGCAACGCTCCCCTTATATTCATCTTTCTATACGCAGACACAAACATGATATCTGCCGAGCTACCAGTGTCGACCAGCACCCGAAAGACTCTACCATTCGCGATTCTTAGCACTACCACAAGAGCATCATTGTGGGGGTGGATTAGCCTCCTGGCCTCCTCCTCAGTGAACGTAATTGGTGCCGACTCTCGTTTAGATAACTTGGCGATATGCTCCGCCATGTTAATTGGGTGCCCGGAAGCGATCTCCCGAGCCACTCTTACTTGACCTCGTCGGGCGTTTGTTGAGTCGCCGGCCATTGGCCCCTCAGAGATAGTCCGAATTTCGTGAGGTGCATTGTCGTTGCTGCTGGGACCTGGCTGCCTGCCCGCACCCGCGTTTCCACGGAGAGCAAAGGCGTATACCTGTTTGTCCTGTTCGGCAGCTCTGTTCACGTATTCTCTTAAGTATCCTTGCTGGATCAACCTTTCTATTTGATCCTTCAAATGCTGACACTCCGATGTTTCATGTCTCAGCTCCTTGTGGAACCTACAATATTTGTTCATATTCCTCTTTTCTGGTGGTGCCCTCATCGGGAGTGGAGCCTTCAGCATGTTCTTTCCCTCAATCTGCATCATGATTTGCTCCGTTGGCGTGTTCAGGGGCGTGTAGTTCTGCTTGGATGCCACCATCTTGTTCTGATTTGGGAGAAGTGGTCGCAGGTTGTTCATGCTGGGATGCTGCAGAGAGTTGCTGGGGGGTGTAGTATCCTGCTTATTCTTTTTAGGCTGAGGCCTATTACTTCAGCTTTATGCTTTCACCCTCTTCCCCAACTCCTCACCTGCGCCGACCATAGGGGTGATGGTACCCTCTTTTACCCTGCTCAGAAAATACTCCTCAGCGTTTACTATTTTCTGAGCTTTCTCTTTAAATGCGGCATAGGTGGTAGGCCTTCTCTTGCTCATGAACCATACCAATTTCTCGTGTCGCGTCCCCTCTTGAGCTGCATTCAAAATTGTTTCCTGGGTGACACCTGGGCACTCAAGTACTGCAGCATCAAACCGAGCGAGGTAAAACCTCAAGGATTCGCCTTCCCTCTGTTTTATGGTCTTAAGATAACTCCAACCTTTTTGTTGGATCCTCAAACCTAGGAATTGTAGTACGAATGCCTCGCACAACGCCTCGAAGTCCTTGATAGATCCAGCTTCCAACCTTCTGTACCAGATTTGCGCCGAGCCCGTCAGCGTGAGTGGGAAAGCATTACATAATGTAGCGGAGTCGGCCTTGGCTATGGTCATCCATGCCTTATAGTTTTGTACGTGGTGAACTGGATCTCCCTTACCATCATAGAGGGGAATATTCGGCATTTTGAAATGTTAAGGAGGACACGACCGTGCTATTTCAATTGGAAATGGAGACTTAGTTTTTTCTAGTATTGTTCGAACGTTTTCAGTTAGCTTTCGTTCGGCCAAGAGCTGGTCTACCTGCTTTCTGAGGACTTGATACCGACCGTCTCCATCTCCACTTTGCGGCTCAGGAATGGGTCCGGCTCGTGCTGTCTCCTGAGCTGGTTCACCACTTTGTCGAGCTGAGGGGTGATAGGCCAGGGCTCTTCGCTAGTTCAATCTTTCCCTGAGATCTGTGGTCCCCAGATGGTCGGACCTTCTTGGGACATACGTGTCTGTGTTATTATCGAGGGCTAGTCGTTCAAATACGGTCCTCTTTGTCCTGGAACTATCGGTTCTCTCTTCCCCCCGGAACGACTGGTCCTCGTTTGAAACGTGGGAGGCGGCTCGGCGATGTCTCCTGTGCCTCCTCCTTGGTACGCGAGTGCCGCCGCTCTCCTCGGTTGGAGCTCCTCTGGTCGGACGTGATCTTGCCTCGCTGTCCTCGTCCCTGTCCGTTTGGATAGGATTTCTCCTTCCGTCCTCTTGAAGAGGAGCCCCATTTGGGGCGACAAGGATCGGGTGGACAGCATTTTGGCCGACCACATTCGCTAGGCGCTCAACAATCGAGGCGAGCTGTTGGACCTGCTCCCCGAGCACATTGACCCTATCTCGGCGTGACCGCAGTAGGTAAGGGGCACCCACTTGGTCCTGAATCCGCTGAGGGGGAACAATGTTCGCTCGGTCTCGCAGGTTGTACTGTAGATTATCTCCTTCACGGGTATTGGTTTTCGTGTGGTCAGCTGTTTGTGACCCAGATGCTCTGCTCATCATAATGGAGGTTGACTAAATTCGCGAAAGTTGTTTGATGATGCTGGGTAGGGCTATGCACTGGTTTTCCAGCTAAGGCCCTCCTTCTAGTGCCAAAATATTGGTGTGGATTTTGGTATGCGAACCAACGTGCGCCAGATGTCCTTGAGTGGTTCTTCCTCAAGAGAAGCCAACACCCAGATTTGATGTAGGTGTGGTCCGTACAACCTTGAAAAAGGTTATGCCTGAACTTTTCACCAACTAATAATGGGTAATACCGGTGTGATACCTGCCAATTCTCATCGACAGAAAAATTGTTAGTAGTATATTCAATGAAGTATTTAATGAAATAGTGATCTCACAGCAAATGGGCGATGATGAGAGGAGAAAAGGCAAAAAAGCGACAAATAGGGTTTCTGGGATTCATGGCGGCTTACCTCTTTCAGGCGATTACGAGGCTATTTATAGTGCTTTTGTGGTCCCCCGAAAGTTAGGGTTGATACCCACGTGTCCCTGAAAAGATAAAAGGGAATCTCACATACCCGCTTGTACGGACGCGAGTACGTGATTGGGCCAGGTGTTGGCCTCTCCTGAGTCCGTATTTTCTTTATCCTCTTTCTTGGTCGGACTTATGCCATCATGCCTATGGTCAGCTATTTCTTGGTTCTATTGGTCTTTCGTTTTGGGTTCCTGCTCGAAGAGGAGTATGAAACCCGATCACGATGGTTTTCCCTCAGGGAGCTTGGCCATGATGTAGCTTCTCCTTTTCTACTTGATCGGCTCCTTCTCGTGGCAGGATGTGGTTTCACCTCTGGTCGGCCCGAGAAACCGGTTGGGTACGATGTCGTTTTTGTTCGATACCACGTTATGTCGTTTCCTAAGATGCTCGGGGAAAATTATCCCCCAACAAATATGTTTACTTTGTACAAATATGCACAATTATAAAAAAAAAATTAATAAACTCTTTCTATAAATATGCATAATTGTATAATGAAGTTTATTTTGGTCATTTTATATTTGCACAACAATTCAGCCATACAGTTTACTAAATACTTTAATACAGCCTTTTCAAGTCACAACACTTTAAAATTATATATCAAATACTCAGCTACTTTATGCTACAACAGATTTTTCTTTCAGCACAACTAAAAATATTTTTCTTAAAATCTATAGCTCTACTAAACTGGCCCTATAACGATGATTTTAATATTGTTCAAAAAACTTTGGTTGAGCAAGATCCTACTTAGCTAAGAAGTATTTTGAAAAAGAGAAATTTACACCTAGTATCCGTTCTTGTGCCTAATATTTCAGAAATACTCATTTGTTTTTCAAAAATAGACTTTTTAAGTAAAAATTTACACTATAAATGTATATCATGTATACCAATGGTATACATTTTGAAATGTATACAGAATTTTAGGTATAATTTTTATTCATAAAATATATACCTTGGTATACATTTCACATATAAAATACATGTGGTATATATTTCTCAAAAAATAAAATAAAATGGGTATTTATGAAATAAAAGTAAAAGTGGGTATATATGAAAAGATGCTTAAAAAAAGAGTATTTATGAATTTTTCACTTTGAAAAAAAGGGCTTCTTACATAAAAACTCAGGCCCAAAGTCTGAAAACTTGAAGCATCCCATATAAAAAAGGCCCAAAGTTGAAAAATTAAAAAATCTTTAATGGGCTGAACGTTTTGAAAAATTTGGGATTTATTTAGAAATCTAATTTTTTTTTTAAAATTAAATAAGAATAATAATACTTTTCAAAAATAATTAGAAAAATGTCATCTTTTCTTCAAAGTTGGTATTTGTGATATAACCAATTGGGTTACTTGATGTAACTAGACTCGTTACCTTAAGTACCTTACTACTTTGTAAAAAGTGGTATTTTTCTAAATATTTGTTATTTTCTAAATAAATCTGGGATCTTTCGAAAAAAAAAATTAAATTGGGAATTTTGAAAATTTACCATATAAAATCAAATTTTCCATTTGAAAAATAGTCCTACATAAGTGTTGGCCCAAATTTAGTCCAATTCACGTGAAAAGTAGGGAAAAAGTAGTGTTGGCAATTTTCTGCAAGATCGAAGATACAACTAAAAAAAATGACACAAAATAAATAGGTTTGAATGATCTATTTAATTTTCATGTCAAATCTATGTTAACACATGTAATACGAATAATAAAGAGAAATTTTATTTTTTATGGTAATTTTTCCAAAAAATTAAAAAAACCCCGGAATTTGAGATTGTTCCTGAAAATTTCAGATTTAATTATAAAAATACAACTTTTAAAAGTATTTAAAAAAATACCACATTTTATTAATTGACGAGATACTTAAGATAGCTAGTCAAATTACTTGAGGTAACTTAATCAGTTACTTTTAAATAATTGGATTGGTTACCCTAAGTAACCTAACTGCTTACCTTAAGTACCATTGAAAAATGCCAATTTTGAAGAAAAAATAGTATTTTCTAAATATTTTTTAAAAGTATTATTTTTCTAATAAAACTTTTGAAAAGTGATATTTTTCTAAATCAATCACGAATTTTTCAAAAAAATAAGCTTATCTGGGATTTTGCAATTTTTGGTACTTTGGGCCTAGAATTTTGTAAGAAGCCTAATAATAAAATGTGTAGGTTTCGAGTCAGCCCGCTTACGTGAAAAATGATATGTATAACAAGTTTAATTAAACGGGTCATTGTGTCATGTCATATAATACATTTATTAAAATTATAATGTTTTAAGTATGATTTTTATTAATTATAAACATATTTATAAGTGTTTAGTTTAACTAGTACATAATCGTGTTAAATTTAAATAATTGTGTCAAATATGTCATATATGATATACTAAACGTTTATCAAACAGGTTATACATGTCGTGTCATATCATATTACACATATATTAATCGTGTCATGTTTAGATTGAGGTGTTATCAAGTCGTGTCGTAATCGTGTTACCCATAGATAATATGATAATACGAATTATCAGTCCTAGAAAAAAGTAAAGGGTGCCTCTATTGCTACCCTTTTATTTTCTCTCCCCACCACTTTTCAGTTAATATTTATATACAAAAATATCCTCCTGTAAGATTTACATAAATATCCTCATAACTATCAAATAACAAAACTCTATTTATTAGCACACCCCTCAAATGCACCAGTATAAATCTTACGATACTAAAATTTTATAAGTAGACTGTGGATGCTAAAATTTTTAATTATAATGAAATAAGGTTCTTGCATTTTAGTATTACTAATATTAATTTGTTCTTATTTTCTGTTTAAGGGAGTGAAAGATTTTGTACTTCATTGGATTTTGATTGTAAAGGTTTTCTTTTCCTTAATTGTTCTTTTTATGCGCTTATCTCGTGTATAACTAATTATCCTTCATTCTTACCATTCCAATGAACTCCTTCATAATCCTATTAAAGAAAAAAAAAAAGTCCTTAAAATATGAGAAAGGGGCAACTTGCATTAACATATCCCTTGGAATTTAATTATGCCTTTTGTAAAACCTCACGAAAAGTTTGATTTCTATATCGAATAGATTAATGAAGTTTTTTTTCCAACTTTAAAACCAGTTATTTCTATGTCGAATAGATTAAATGACCTTTTTTTTCCGTTAAACTACAAACTGATGAGTTCTATATACAATAGGTCAAAGGAATTTTTTTTTCTCCTTAACTATAAATGTATATATAATTTCCTTAATTCATACATATATAAAAGGTGTAGATTGATTATACTAGTTTATTTTGGGTTTTAAAAAGTAAGGGATTTTAAAGTATAGAGGGTGGGAAAAGAAATTTTTCCTAACAGGTTTATTAATGGATATTTTGGTACTCAATGAAATTTTAAAAGGTGCGTAAAAAGAAATTTTATAATTTAAATTTTTTTAAGAGGGTTTATTTAGAAGAGGGTGGGGAGAGGGGGAAAAAAAAAGAGGCGTGGTAATAGAGCCACCCAAAAGTAAAATATAAGTACCTATTTTTATTTAAAATATTTTCATAGATACCCGTTTTATATTATTTCACTAATACCTATCTTTAGAGAAATGTATGCCACAAGTATATTATATATAAATGAATACGGTGTTGATTTGTTTTTTTAAAATGCACACCATAGTATAAATTTCAGGAATAAAAATTAAACCTAAAAATCGGTGTGTATTTTAAAATATATGGTATAAATTTACACTATAAATATAAACTATAAGTAAAATTTACATTTTAAATATATAAATATATCTTTTATATATGAAATGTATGCCTAAAAAATATTTATTTTTGACTTAAAATTAAAAATTGGCATTCATGACACAAAAATAGAGGCTCTCTAAATTTCACTTTCCATAGTGGTTTTCCTTTGATTCCCATAACTATTATTTTCTAATGGGCTTCTTACAAAATTTCAAGCCCAAAGTACCAAAAATTAAAAAATCTCGGATGGCTGAATTTTTTGAAAAATACCCGATTGATTTATAAAAACATCATTTTCAAAAGTTTTTTAGAATTATAATACTTTTAATAAATATTTAGAAAAATATCATTTTTCATGTCAGTCGAGGTAACTAGTTAATAAAAAAGTTGTATTTTCTAAATACTTTTAAAAGTTATATTTTTCTAATTAAATCCAGGATTTTTCAATTTTTTTTTTGAAAAATCAAATTTCCTCTTTTCTAATTAGGTGGTCCTCTTTAAGCAATTAGGCTTTAAAAATCTGGGATTTTTCAAATTCTTTTAAAAAATTATGATAAAAAATCAAGAATATTTATAAGAAATGGATTTTTTTTCCAGAACAATTTAAAAAATGGTCATTTTTAACACCTACTTAATAAATAACCGTCTTATAATTTTATTTTGATAAATGATCATATTTTAATTGGTCTAGTTTACATAAAGTAAATCAATTTTTTATAAAATAAATAAATCTTTTAAAAAATCAATCAATTCTAAAAAATAAATCAATATATTTTGATACACTAAATATAAAAAATGATCATTTTTAAATACTTTTCAAAATTCGGTGATTTTTTAAAAATGTGTGAAAAACGATCATTTTGCAAATTATTATGATCTAAAATTCAGCCATTTGTCTAAAAAACCCAAAAGTCACATTTCCCCTCTTCTAATTTGGCGGCCCACTTTGAGCAATTACGCCCAATACATCACAAGGATTCGATGATGGGCTTTTTTTATACATTTTTTCAAAAATGACATTTTAGGAATGTCAAGAGTTTCGTTATCATAAGAAGTCCTCAATAATGGTTTTTCTATGGTCGAAAATCTCTTAACCATAGGTTAAGATATCCTTGACACTCCTAAAAATGTTATTTTTAAAAAAATATATAAAAAAGTCATTTTGGCCCAATTTAGTCCTATCCGTGTCATTTTCTCAAATCAAAATAATGGGCTTTTAACATTTATGTAGACCCAAAATCAAAATCAAAATTAATCAATTGGAAAGGAAAATATTCGGAAATTGTGACGGTCTTTCGGACTCTTTCCTTTTTTGATACCCTATTGTTTTTATAAAAAAAAAAATTAGTATTTTTTTCTTTTTTAAATTTATAAACTGGTGTAACTTGAAATTAGAAATAAGATTGTGATTTACACGTAGATAAATAATTGATTGACGTGAATTTGGTGTTAGGGAAAGGAAAGGAAAGAGAAAAGTTTGCGCCAACACTTATTGACCAACTACTTTTGTTTAATTGGTAAACCGCAAAATATATATATATATACACTGTGAAATTTGGGTGTTTTGTAATTTAAATTTTAAAGTTTGAATTCTGTAAAATAATATCTGAGACTAAAAATTTTTGAAAATTAATACTCAGAATTGACTTTTTGAATAACTTTAAATAATAAAAGACAATAATATTATCAAAATTAAGGAGAATAATAACGATTAATCCAGCTTTTATCAAGGATAAAATTATTTTTTAGTTGTTAAAATTAGTCAAAAAGTCAGTATATGCTATTAAATTTCTGAAATTTTTAATCTCAGAATATTATTTTACAGAATTTAAATTTGAGTGTTTAAATTGTAAAATACTCAAACTTGAGGGTATTGTCTTGCAATTCATCCTTCATTATATACAAAAGTTTCTGTAAATAAATAAAATAAATATTGAAAAAAAAAGAAGACAAACTCGTAATTTGATCAGTGCCTTTCTCTCGCTCTGAAGAAAAACTGTCAAATGAAATGATAACTTTTTTTTTTTTTTTTGGGAGGGAGATAACTTAGAGTTTTTCCCTGAATTAATATTAGATTGTTACACAGTAAGGTAAAATGACAATTTGGTCCATGACGAATTTGATAAGCTCAACTTCAACAGTGACATTCCCATAGTTTGGTCACAATCTATTGATGGATAATTTAAACTGTAAAGCAAAATCTTCACTTTTAAGCCTCAGATGTCGCTTTTAAACTCACTTTCGAGTCTTATTTCCTCATCGTTTTTCACGCCCGGATAATTAAATTAGTGCATGAATATGTACTCGAGGGCTTTTTATATATTTATTTATTTTTCTTTTTGAGAGAATATTTTCGAGCAGCTAGGACATATAAAAAGAGGTCAAAAGTGGTAATAATTAATTTATTCGGTGCCTGTATTCTACGATGCCAATGGTATTGAAGTTGAATAATTCAAAAGGCTCAGTCTATCAAGAAATAAACGCTTAAAAAGCATGAATATTAGTATTGTACTAATAGTTTAGCAATATATGCCTATAAATATCAATATTAATATTAATATTGTTTGCACTAATAAGTAGAATGCTACAATTTGAAAATGCGTTAATATATTGAGGCTAATTTACTTATATTTTGAAAATGCGGATGATTTAACAAATATTGACGTATTTATGTCTCATAATCATATTACATGAATATAAATTATCATTACAAGATTGCTCCAATTTGATTTGAAAGACTATGATTAACATAACAGGGATTCCAACTTATTTCTTTTTCTAGAAGGAATTAATATTAAAACGTTTAATAAGTGCTTAAATGTGATCGTAGGTTATTAAGGCCATAGATTCGAATACCCCCACTCTTCGGACATTTATCAAATTCGTGAAATGTCACTGTAATATTGGCATACGATGGAAAGCATCAATATAATTATCATTTGATATTATTGTTTTTTATTCTTTATTTTCAATAAACATATGCAAATCTAATATCTCAAGTTAAAAACAATAGCTATTTCGCCTGAAAAAAGGCTCAAAGCCATACAAAAAGGAAAAAAAAGCTAAAGCAAACATATATGACCCATAATTTCACATACTTGATCATAACTCGTAAGTGCTTGGTATTGATAGGGAAGTTTTCGTCTCTACTGTGAGCATTTCTTTACACGCATTGGAGAAGACCCATCTTTTCCTACTTTCATTGCTTATGCTTCTTACCTTCCATTCACTTTCTTTCCCACTTGACATTGAACTTTCCCATGTTTTATTCTTCGAAAGAAACTTCTACAAAATTGGTTTATCTCAAGGGTATAGTATATATAATCTTCTGTGTGTCAACAAAACAACAAGAGGTTCAGCCTATTTTCTTGGCACTTTACAACATAGCAATTTAGTGCTAGCTTTGGCAGTTTGCAGCCCCTAATAGTAACATGGTAATATGCCTAGCTTTAATCCGTACAGGAATCACCCAAATATAGTTGACAAGGTTTAAGCCCAATGAAAAAAATATTATTAGGAATATACCTATTCTTAAATCAAAATTACCCACCAAAACTTGTCGCAGTCTATGGGCTACATGAAATATTTAGAATAATATAAGGGATATCTCGTCTGTTATTACATTTTTTTCAATAGCATCTTATATAAAATGTGAGTTATTTTCGTTTAATTCTTAAGTATAATTAAGTCTATTTGTAGTATAAGTTCTAATTTATCAAATTGAATAATAACAACTCTTATATATCACATAAGGTATCATCAAAACTTATGTAGAACATATGGGTGATATTCCTAGTATTATTTCATTATTTAAGAGAGATATAGTGTATTATTTTACTTTTTGTTTTGGTTTTTTTATTTATTAAAAAATTTTGGTTTAACAATGCACAATAATTGTATATGTACTATATGCTAACCAGTAATTAGTAACTACGAATTAGGGAAGACGAGGTCAATAGTTCGAGTTCCTACATCATTTTTGGGAGTCCAACCAAATGGGAATAATTCTGAAAAGTAACCTACTACTGAGATCTCATCCGCTCTTTTTCTTGTGAAAAAGATAATTAGTAACTACAAAAGGCTGAGTGCCTTTTTAGCGTTATAATCTCCTTGCCAACTAGAGTCCAAAACTCGGGTTACCATCACATTTCTGTGGAGCTATATAGATGACCTAAAAGAAGATACTTTTATTCGTGTTTTTTGGATCAAATAATAATTAAAAATCACTTTAGATGAAGGATGAGAAAGAGAGAAAAGGAAAGAAAACCTTCTCTCCATTATCCCATTAAATTATATATTAAAAAATATTTTATATTCAAGAGAGAGAGAGAGAGAGAGAGAGAGAGAAGGAACCATACCCAAGTGTGCTAGAAGTTAAACTTTTGGCCAGTTGCACTGTTATCAGTTATAGCCTAGACGTACTTTGTTTTTTGACAATGAAAGTGTTGTAATGAGGACAAATAAGTTGGAACAACTTGTTAGACCTCTAATGGCCGTAAAGTCTTTGTGACATTTTCTTGGCAAATCTTGCCACTTGCAAAGCCTTTTTGATTGCTCAAAGTCCATTTGAACCCTGATAAATTATTACAACTTACATTCACTGCACCAACAATAATAAAATCTAGCTACCAATCTTTAGTCTTTATCTTCTCCTCTTCAAGACTCTTTTTTCTTCCTATCCTATCGTTTTTGTCATTTTAAATAGTTTTGTTTTGACACTAAAAACATGATTATGTAGGTTTAGACTTTAGACAACAGGTCGTCATCAGCGCAGCATTATATATGTATATATTATTACAATAATTAGCCACTCAATATTATTTCTGATTTGGGGCATTTTTTTTTTAAACGTTCTATTCCAAACGCAATTGTTTAGAACTAAAGAAAGTTTTCAAAGAGAGTTGTACTTTGCTACATATTCTTTGCAGTGAAAAAAATAATAATAATTATGTTATCGGCCAACATCTAATTATTTTGTCCTCTATTAGAAATAATCATATTCAATTTTAGAGAACTAATGTTTCTTTTTCACATTAATACTATTCATATTTTGTGTTTGAAATAACTGATTAATCGCGGAAATTTCAACCAATCTTAACCATATTAAACTAAATCTTCTTTTTCTACAAAATTAGTTGGATTGGGCACTTTGGAAAATACATTTTGTTGGTTAGTTTGTTCTACTCTTTTAAGGTGTGAAACCATTAATCGGGTCACTAAAGTAACTAAATAAAACTTACAAAAATATAATTAGAACGAGTACATTAGGGATTTATTTTCTTCCATATTGCTAGAGAAACAAATATTGACCATTAGATTTGAAATCAATGATTATATTTAAATACATCGGCATAAATTCCAATAAGAATTAAATAGTAACATTTATTTTTTTATGCATTAGATTTCAATCGAACTATCAAAATTAGTTTTCCTATCAATAAAAAATTAAAAATTTACCGTTATTTTAATAGCCAAATATAATATATATGTATTTTTATATATGTTTTCTTTTTATATTTTCTATAGTCTTATGACTTTTAACTACATTATATATTTCGTTACATTGTAACTTATTTATTTTGTTTTTAGTTTAGATGACAAGTTGTTTCTCGTTGATTATTGTTTTAAACTTTAAAGTTTTGTGTGGTTGTTGTTCATTTAAATTTGGATGGTGAACAGGTGAAGTTTGATTGTTAGTTATATTGTAATTTACATTAAAAAGAAGGTGAATTATAACTTTAATTAAATGATAGTTATATATTTTTCTTGGCAATGATCATTATATAATAGAACTTGGTAGGATCTTACAAAGGTTCAAATTTATTGAGCCTATATGTCCAAACCTGCAAAATCAAATCCAACTATGTGGTTGAGTTTGGTTTGGTTTCCTTCAAAAGTTCCATAACCACTAAAATAACTAAATAAGATTATATATATATGATTTAATTAATGATTTTAGCTTAAAGCCAACCAAACTGACTGTGAACATCCTTAGGAAGAAGATTTTGATCTTCTATCTTAATTTCCTATGAAAAAATAACAAGAAAAGTGTACTATCTTTCTTCTCTCGTCTTTCGCTAGGTAATATACACTTCTCATTCCCTTCTATCTTCTCTTCCTCCTACCAAATATAACCTAAGATTTTATCAAATTAACATCTCATTTAATTATGATATAACCTGACATTTATAACAGGTTATATAAACAAGATATATGCCCGACTAGTTAATACAAACCTCATAAAACTTTTAATTATAAAAAATTTTAATTAGTATTTTTTGGTGATATATATATATAGATATGTATTAAAATATCTTATTTTGATTTGCTTAAAAGATCTCTACCTCATAAAACTTTTAATTATAACAAAATTTTAATTAGTATTTTTTGGTGATATATATATATAGATATGTATTAAAATATCTTATTTTGATTTGCTTAAAAGATCTCTAGCTAGTTAGAAAAAGCAAATGGTGGAATTCAAAACCAATGGGAAATTTCGAATGTCTCATGTATTTTTGAAAAAAAAAAAAAAGTGTGTAAATATAAGGCTGAGAACTAGAAGGAAGGAGAGAGGAGTGAGAGGATTAATAGATGGATATGGAGTGCGAGTTAGTTGATATAAAGAATTTTAGGAAAGAAGGGATTAGACATTTAAGTTTTTGCCGATTTCTAACCTCTTTAAATTGAAGAGATTTCAGGAGAAAAATGTCAACCATATTAAAGTGGACGTTAGTAGGAATAATCTCAAAAACATCCTTTTTGTTTTAATCAAATACAACATTTAAACATCTACTCTCATAAAACTCAAACGTATTCAATCTATTTTTTAAAATAGGAGAACGATAACCCTTCGTATCTTTTCGGACAAATTTTTTACTATTTTTTTTTTGAATAAAAGTATTACCCATGAGATATATATTGATATTTAAATAACCCTTTTTTAATTTTTTTTTTAAAGAAGACCTTAAAAATTATTGCCAAAAAAAATCATTTTATTGTAAAATAGAATAAAAAAGTAAGATTGTCTTTTCTTTTTCATCTTGAAAAAAGCTAATTATTAGATAATAAAGGAGTATTTGGTAATAGATTTATGAAACATAAGCATATAAGATATTCTATATCACAAAATTTGATCAAAAAGGTACACATAGAATATATTTTTAAAAAAAAAAATCCTATTTTTAATAATAGATCGGATATTTTTAGATTTTCTGGTACAGATGATTAAATGTGTATTCTGCCATAACAAATGGGATAGTTTTTGGGACTACTCATTTATTAAAAAAATTGACCTTTATTCAAAAACTAACAACTAAGTGTATAGTAATTTTTTTTCCAATAAAAAATTGCTTTTTCTTTCTCTCTCTTACCAATTAAGGGAGAAGTATAGGTGGGGTCTTAAGCCATAATAGATAGGGTATTTTTGGTACTATTCATTTATAAAATTACCTTTTATATAGTATCTTTTTTTTCAAATAAAGCGTTGCGTTTTCTTCTATAACTTCTCTCTCCTACCAAATAAGGGATACGTATAGGTGTTCAAATTACCAATTAATCCTAATTATCAAGAAAGTTACCAATTGGTCCTTTGTGACTTGGCATAGCCTTGAAACTTATTGAAAAATCTCTTAGAAAAAAGTAAAGATATCAATGTGGCACGGTATCGGGCCGGCCTAGGCCCACATTATGTGGGCCTGGGCCGGCCCATTACATATAGTAGGGGCCGGGCTAGGCCTCAGTCATAGGCCCACAGGCCCGGTCCGGCACGGCCCACATTAGGTCCACATTTAGTCTTTCTAAATATAATTTTAAATATAATTCTTAATTAAAATTTGAAAAAATCTTAATTAAATATTTTCATTTATATGTTTTTAATGTTATTTATTTACTTATTTTTGTTTATTTTTAATTTATTCAAATTTTAAAAGAATATGAATGAGTTTTAAGCCCATATTTGATATTTTAAAGTATAGAATAACAACGAAATTAGGCCCACATTGTGGCCCATATTCAGCCCGCATAGGCACAGCCCACTTAGACACGACCCACTTACGCCCCCATAAAATGTGGGCCGAGCCTGTGGGCCGTGCCGAGCATCTCTATAAGAATGTGGGTTGGGCCGGCCCGGTCCATATTTTAAATGAGCCGGACCTAGGCACGATACAAAGCCCATATGAACCTATCACATGTGGGTCGGCCTGGCCCGGTCCGGCCCACTTTACCTCTCTAGAAAAAAAGTCTTGACTTATGCGCTCAATTTTGTATTATAAGAATTACTAGGTCTAAGCTAAACTCAAACTAAGTTGAATTTCTCTTCCAAATTTTGAAGGGACCAAACTAACTAAATATAAATTAATATGCTCGATTTGGTCAATAATCCGTCTTCCAGTTATAGCAAATCGACCATCAACGTTCTTAAAATTTACCAAGTTTGAGGTCGTCAAAAGATTTTTTCAAAAAAGAACCATATCAACCTAAAGAAGGCATGCATGATAGTTCCGACTCCCTTTTTTTTTTTTTTGGGTGTTTCATTTAATGATTAATTACTTATATTTAAAGGATAACACAGTTAAATGGCAAAAACTTTTTCTCTTTTCGAGAGAGAAATTAGAGTGTGTCCTATTTTCACACATTAGTTTAATAAATGTCTTTTTTTTTTTTTATAGCCAAATAATTGAACACATGGATATTTACAGTTAATATATTATTTATAATATCAACTTTAGTTTATTACTGCTGAGTATATTAGTTCTTATATTGGATATATCATATTTGACACTTAATATATACACTGAAATAATGATGATTTTATTACAACGTTTGAAAAACTGATTTTTACTAGAAGAAAGAAAGCCCAAAAATTCGAAAGACCGTATCCAGAGGCTATATATATATATATATATTTGTAATTAGCAAATTTGACATAAGTGAGAGTCAATAAAATTGTTCCAAGAAAAAAGGGAAAAAGAAAAAAACTAGTAAGCTTGGTAAGGAAAACACATACAAAAACCAAAGGATCAACAATTCAAATTGAATTTTCTCATGTCATCTTTCGCATTCAGCATGTTTTGTTGTTTTTTTGTAAGACATTTCGACCAAGTCAAAACATCAGAAAAATTGAACTTGAAAAAGGAACAAAAAAAAAAAGAGTCAGAAGATGGGCCAATCAATATTTCGTCAGCGCTAACGTGGGATGACGTGGTAGAAACTAATTGGCCGTTGGAATCATTTTAAAAAAGACTGCGACGCTTACTATCGATAACCGACCACCGGCCGGTGTGAAGCAGTTACGAAGGGACCCACAACAAGAGACATGGCTTGGGCTCTTGAGCCGCTTAGAACAAAGGCCCAACTAATCAATAATGAGCTGGGGCCCACGAAGGCCCAAGCCAAAACGTCGTAGTTTTTAAGGGGGTCAAACTTTGCAGAGTGTGAAACGCGCACGCAGACAAAGCAATTGGTCATGCCTGGTGTGCCCTGACGAGACCGTGTGGGGTTTAAATTTCTCCTTTGACTCAAAGTACCATTCCACACACTCATCTTTCCAAGTCAAATTCAAACCCACCATCTTTCACCACCTTTATATATTATTGATTTTTATTTTTTTAAAAAATTAATTTGTTTTTGTTTTTGTTTTTGGTGTTTCTAGATAAATGTACTTTTCTATCCCTTTTTTTTTCTTTTTAAAAATTGATTAAATAAAAAAAATTTATGAAAATTTAACCTTTTTGAATATGGCAAAAGTAGACGGCAGCTCCTCATCATTTACATTAACACTAAGTGAATCATGTCGGCATTAGTCAAGAAAATTAAACTGGAAAATTATTGCCGTAAGGACTTGTGTTGAGTTATTTTATTTTATTTGTTTATTTATTTATTTTGTGCTTGAAATATGTTGAGTGAGATTCATTGACCACATTGTAAAGTATTCATTTAGAAAGTGGAATTTCTTGTGCATGACCACCCACATTGCCACGTGTTTCATAGTTTCAAGTGAATTTTGTGTTGGGATTGATGCTTTAGGGGAATGCCGTCTTTTTTTAGGAGGAAGAAAAGTTATTTTTGATAAGTGTTTTTATTTTTTATTAAAAGAATATACTGTGTCCTTACAAATACATAGATCATGACTAAGTTCTTTAATCTTTTTTTTTTTCCATCTAAAAGTGAGGATTCCCTAGTAGTGACAAGATGCGATATAATTTTAGTATAAGAAAGTCACTTGGAGTTATCATAAAGACTTTTATATAATTGAGTTGAGTCCTCAATTTCACCACATGGAAATTTGTGAACTTATCAATAGTTCTAATCTAGACATTATCAATTTTTGTTTTAACCAAATTTGTCAGTTATTGTGACATTGCATCAACCATATCGTGTTACATATCAGTGTCTCTACTCAAAAGATGTATGTTTTGTATGATAAACATCACTTGGTGAATGGAATTCCGCAAAAGAAATTAGATGACTCAATGATGTATTTATAATTTATTGCTCTTTAGGGCATTTTTTTTCTTATTGAGAATTAATTAAAAGAAAGAAAAGCAAATATGGGAAAGAAAATATTTGACGTATGTGTCCTACACACAAACCCCAACGTAAGTTACTAACTTCGAGGAACTTTTATTTCAAACGGCCCCTATCTGTGGAATTAATTTCACGTTCCAATAAATATGGAAAAAAATCCGAAACTTTAAATAAATTTTGGTAGAAGGAAATTTTGTGATCAATTTCGCCTTTTTTTTTTTAATAAAATCAATTTCGCCTTTTTATTATCATGTTGAGGAAGATTGTTATTTATCACTGTCAAATTAATGGATACATCTCTTCATAAGACAAAATTTTACAGGTGTTATCAAATTATTATTATTGCTAATTAACATTGTAAGACGCACTATTAATTTTCTTTGTCTTAATTTTATCCTAAATATATTCACTAAAATTATGGTAAATTCTAAGAATGGCAACGGGCAAATGCCTTTTAATCGGGTTTTATAGTAAAATGATCAAATTTTGGATATATTTTAAGTAAATGTTCGTTTTTTTCAAATATTATAGCAAAATAACTGGTAGATTAGTACATGTACTAAATATAAAACATGATGTACCTAGTATAAAAAATTTGTATACTCAATGTATAAATTAAAGTTAGTATATAAGTAAATATACTAAGTATAAAATATATATAAAGTGTATTTTTGTGGTGTAGGTTCTTGTCGCTTCGTTGCTCATGAGAGCAATAAAGTGGCCCATACACTTGACGCCTATGGCATAGTGAGGAAGAGCCAACTGGGGTTAGCTCAGTTGGTCCAAGGTTTGAGGGTTGTGTGTGTGTGTTTGGGGGGGGGGTCAGGGGTTCAAACCTTGGTAGTGTGTGTGTGTGTCATTTTCCTTTAATTTGTAGTAAGTGGTGGTCATTAGTTAAGCCCCACTTTTTTTTTTAAAAAAAAAAAAAAAGTGGCCCATACACTTATAAAGTTTTGTCTTAGAGAAGACTTTCTTTCGTTGTCGGCCGATGTAATTTGGGGATGTTGCCAAATTTTTGGCTGATGATTAGATTTAATAAAAGTTATTTAGTCTTTTCTTTCCAAAAAAAAAAATAATATATTCGACCATTTAGCTATAAAAAAATGGATATTTATTAAGACCAAGTGTAAAAAAATGACACGCACATACACTCTAATTTCTCCTTTCAATTACTCTTCATTTTTGTTAGCTAATTGCAAAAGTATACTCATCTTATTACTTAACTTTAACGTACGAAAATTAACCAATAGATGTTATACTATGTAACTACAATTCTTTTTCATAATTGACACAACACCAACTAAAATAACATACTAACAATTTTCAAAGTCTAAAATTCAAATACATAAAAACATATAAGTCTTTAAGATGTGATATATTAAATTAAAAAAGATAAAAAAATAAATAGATAAAATAAATGTATACCTATATATAATAATTTATTATATGTATATATCCTAATAGATATGAGGTAGATTATGCTAATACTATTATTATTGCACCAATCTCGCATATTTGTGGGTGTTGTTCCCTTATTGAATTGTTTTTTTCCCCTCCAATTTAGATTGGATATTCAGGGACGCCCATACTGCCATCCCTAGTAAATTTACAATCGAGTTACAAAACGTTTTCCTTTTTAATAAAAGATTTAAAGAAAAAAGAAACTTATATATACTACAATATCAATTCAAAATTCCTTATTTTTGTTCTTCTTTATGGGTAAGTAAATATGACTCTATTGATGAGAAAGGGAAAAAAAAATCCCAAATAATTAAAAGAGAGATGATAATAATAATAATAATGATGATGATGGAGTAACCTGTATGTATCCTCATGATGAATAAGGAGGAAAAATAACAAAGTACCTTATTAAGTGCTTTTAGGACCCACTTATAACCCTAAGCATTTGTTTTTTTCCAAGTACTTATCATGTGGATTAGATTCGGTATGCATATATTCTGCGTTATATATAAACTTTCATCAGATAAAAAATTAAATTCTCTTAAAAAATAAATATTTCGTAATTGTAATTTAATTTCAATGCCAGCTCAATAAAATAGAAAGACATACGTCTTAAATGCTTATTCAGATAAGTACTCATTTCGCTATGACTAATTGAAGATGTTTGGAATATACACCAGCCACTTCATCTTCATTGTTATGTAATCAATGACCTATTAAAAGAAAATCACCATGCATCATATGTACATATATATGATCTATACATCATAATATTATATCATCGATCCTGTTCTTAAGATTTACAATCTGTAAAGAGTACTAATGAGGTAGCTAGCTCATTGTTGGATATATTTTTCACCTACTAATAACAATACGCTAAAATGGAATAAAATCGTAAAGAATGGTCAGATACACCATTAACATGACAAATACAAGTATCATATTCAATGGAGATTTTTATTTTTACTCCATGGATGGGTACTCTAAGGCCATTGGATTTTAATCTAATGGCTAAAATAATATTCGTATATTTACTTAAAAAAATTATTATAATTAATACATATATAAATATAGAAAGTGATTTAAAACAAAAAAGATGGGTAACCTAACGAGTAGGTCAATTTTTTTTATTTTCTTTTTAATAACAAAATGAAACTAGTAAAAGATACTTAATAATCCCAAATCACTCTCAATTATCTTATTCGTTGGAAAAAAAAAACACACAACAAAAGATGTACAAAATTTAAGTTGTTTCACGCATAATTTTTTTTTTTCAAACAAATTTTGATCAATGTAGTTCTTCTATTTATTTATTTTTATTTAAAAAAATAACTTATTCATAATATGAAAATTATGCTACCTTGGATTTTACCTTTCGTACAGTAAAAAAGAAATTTTATTAAATATTGAAGGTACAATTACATATAGTTTTAAATTAAAAGTAATTAAAAAATTAAACTTTAAATTAAATTTTCAAAAATGAAATAAATAAAAAAGAATTAGAAATTAATATAATTAATGAGATGACTTGTTATTGTAGGTTTATTTCTAAATTAGTCAAACTTACCCATCCATGAAGCAAAAATAAAAATACCCATTAAAAACTCACCCACTTTTGATTTCTTTCCTCAATCTCAAGTTGTTATTGTTATTGTTATTATCGTAATTATTATTATTGATTTAGTATATACTATTATTATTTTTCTAAATCTCTAGTTAAAAAGACAAATTCCTTTGTTCTTTTTTATTTTGTCATCCTGCAATAGTGCATGACCCACTACGAAACTAATTTATCTATTAATGATCTCTAACTCTAATCACTTGAAAAAGCATGATACACGCTTTGCCCAAAAAAAAAAAAAAGTAGAAGTACTAATGCAGCATCTGCAAAGTTTAAATATCTCCTAAAACAATTAATAATTCGATAATGAAACAATATTTTCTTTTAGTGGCTTCTGGCGTGGAAAAGATTAGAATTGGCTTACGTGGATTGTGTTCTTGTCCAAGAAATAAAAGAATAATTTCTTAAACATAAAAGAAGTCCAAATAATCCAAAAATTATTAAAGTGCTTTATACACGCATGTTTTAGAATGCGGTATTTTATACTTTACTCCCTTGAACCATGATACTTTTTCCACGTTGCCTCTTATGATTAACCAAATTTTGGTAAAGTACTGCCTTGTCTTTTTTATATTCTTTTGCAATGTCAAATATTACACTTACACTTATATTTCCAAAAAAAAAAAAAATTACACTTGTACTTCCTGAAAAGAAAATAAAAATAAAAAGACTCCTCCCACCCCTTTTGTAAACTAAGTTTTTATTACCAAATAACCTTAGTTCAAATAACAAAAAAAAAATCCAAAAATTAATTATATTAAGTGACTACTTCTCAATATATCTCTAGTATGAAAAACACCTCCAGGTCACAGACTTAGCCTAATGCTAACCACACCTCTTTCTAATGTGGAGTGTCTAAAGTTCGAATCTCTATTCCAAAAAGAAAAATAAAATCTCCCATTAATTGTTAACTATTATAACTTCTTAATAGTAATGTATTGTAATATCAAATACAATACATTTAATTTTTTCGAATAAAAGAAGAGCATCAGTATATATGAATCACATTTTTGTAAAAATATTTAGAAGATTATACATGGATAATGCTATGTGTACCAAATTTTTTATACTAACACATGTGGCACGTGAGTTGGCAATATTCAATTGGTGAATATGATTAACTTATTTGTGATAAGTTTTAATACGCCAATTAAATAGTGCCAACTCAAATGCCACATGTGTTGGTATTAAAATTTTGGTATAAATTTTAGTACACTTAGCATTATATATTATACATATGTGATATTAGTTTGTTTGTAGTGTATAAATCACACTTGTGTAAACATAATTAGAAGTTTATAGATATATCATATTATAGTTTGTTTGTAGTGTATATGTAGCAATCAAAAAGAAATAAGGAAATATCCCAAAAAAATGCCCCTCTATTTAAAGAGTATATCTTTTTTTCTTTTTTATAAAATAGATAATATTTTTGGGTTTGACCAGAACATAGGTTAAAACGTGGTATTTATCAATAATAGAGGTGATGTTCTTGGAATTATCCTAAGAAATAAATATACTCAACAACCAACCAATCAACCATATCTGATTTCTTAATTTTCTCGTAGAAAAATCCCCAAAATTTAACATTTTTATCAGCTTTAATATCAAAGATCTACAATCTTTAGTTGTGTTTCATCTTGGGTTAGTTTCTTTGATAATCAATACGTTCAAATCAAATATATATGTTTGTTTTTCGGAAAAAAAAATTCAAATATATCTTTGCCAAAAAAACAAAAGTCAAATATATACATAGTTATTATGTGTAAGAAATTTCCAGATTTATTGGTGATGATAGTAATTGTTACGTTACATACTGCTATTTATATATAATTATGGAATTAATGAGTCCGAAAATGGTTGTAAAAGGAAAAATTTGCAAATTTGCAAATTTAGATAAAGATACAACAAGTGAATTAATGTGTGGAGAAAGAACAAAGGGATGGGCCTATAAAAATTATTCTTCAACGTGCATGAGACGAAATTCAAAATGAGGAACCAAACTTATTTTCGTTAGTTCTTACATAAGATCGAATTATTTTTTTTTAAAGGAATAAAATCATTAATATGTTATATTTTCTTTTTAAAAAAAAATTGTTTATTGTAGTTTTCTTTATCTATTTATTCTTATTTTTATCGGTAAAACTAATCCACGAAAGAGTAACATGTCTATCACGTGTCCCATACATACTTTTGTGCGTGGCACTTAGCACAGCTGCACAGCGTTTATAGAAATTTGTAGGAGAAAATGAAAAAATATACCACAGTTGAGGCTATATTGCAATTTGCATCTATTATTACGGTTCACTCTTTACTTCAAAATTATCATCACGAAATAAGTGAAAGAAAACTAAGGTCATGTTTGGTATTTTATCCTTCTAATTTTCTATATAAAAGCTATTTCAAGAATTGAAAAATATGATTCGAATCTTGTACCAAATGTGTCCTAAGTTTTCTAAGATTTTTCATAATGTTTATGTGGATATAAAGGGGTATTGTCAATTTTGACCATCTTTTTAAGCCCAATATCAAATAAGAGACAAAGTATAAATTATTTATAAAATTGTGCATTTAATAAACATTTTGGAATTCCAAACTTACCATTGCCTCTCCAAAACTAGAACCAATCAAAAAATTTCAAAAGGGTTAAGTACAAAAATTGAAAAAAAAAAATCAAGCCTATGTTCAAGCACGCATGGTCGAACACAAAATTGAACACAGTCAAGCACGATCAAACACAAGGTCGAACACGCTCGAGTGCTATGGGGTATTGTAGGTGGTAAGATATTGTAAGGTGTTTTAGGATTTGTTGGGGAAGGGGATATTTAAGTAACTTTGGAAGTGTAAGATTGGAATGAGGATTATTTTTGATAATATTTACATATAAATCCATTTTATCACCATAAAGACATTAACAGACACTTTGATGTAAAAAGCTTAGATATAAATAAGTCGTAACAACATATATAAATCCCTGGCATCCTTAATTTGTGGGAAATTAGTTTTGTAGTATCTAGTCTATGAGTATGTTTGGGATAATTTTTCTCATTTTAACTTGATAAAAAAAGAGCAAAAAACAATTATAACATCTCAATTATGAGCCCTTTTATTTCCTTGAGAATGTTAATAGATATCTTGATTGTAAACACTCTAGTTATAAATAAGTAGTAACGACCTAAATCCCTTGCGTCCTTTTTTGGAAATCAATTTTATAGCGTGTTGTCGCCGAGCACATTTGGGATAATTTTTTCTTTTGACTTAATAAAAAAAGAAAGTGCAAAAGCCAATTATAAATTCTCAAAATGGATAATCATTAGTGATCATGTCCTATACTCGACTTTTGGAATAATTTGAACGATCAAAGTTGCTACTCGAAATTTTGGATATTATAAGATCGAAAAATATTAGTAAATAAATTTGAATTCGATTGCACCAGATCGACTCAGAAAAAGAAAAAAAAAATAGAAGCGCTCATATGATAACTAATTCTATTTACTAGTAATTGGTTGTTGCTTAATGGCAAGTTCTAAGAATATTCAATTCTTGAGTAGTATTAATTATAAGATATTTGTTTATAAATATTGTATTTTGCGATTACAAAGTATTCTCTCGAGTTTCAATTTTAAAGTACAATTATGAATTATCCATGCTTTTATTGTTTCTTCCAAAATTTATAGCGAAATTAGTTTATAATTACAAGCAGTTGCTCTTAGACGTGTGCAAACACTCATTGTTCCTCTAATTAAATACAATTTATAAGTAAGACGGCTTCTAATTATGAAATGGCAGTCGTTCATGATGTCATTCGAATTATTTCGCTTTGATTTGTAAGAAAATATAATGATATAGCCAAAATCAATTTGAGGAAGAATTCCGTAATTATATAACAGATAAGGGTTTTCTTATTAGATTAATTAGTTTTATAAGGGTTGGGTTGCAATGAGGGACGTTGGAATTGTCACTTCGTACCCTCTAGTTCTATGGGCAGACAAACTAATACCACAAATGCAAATATTCCAACAACTAGTCCCACTTGGACAAAGAGTGTTACAATTTGAAAGTGTATGTGACAGCAACTTATTGATACCTTTGTTGATTATCAAGATTTTGATTTTTGGGAAGATACCACAAGCCTCTTTTGGATTAGCTAAATACAATATCACCTTTGTGTTTTCATGAATGCAAAATGGATATGGATCCGAGTTTGCTAAATCAAGTAGACGCATGTCTTTTGACGAAATTTTAGTTATTGTAAGTTTTTAATTTGAAAAGGGAAAAAATGTATTATAAAAAACAATGGCACAAATGCCATCAGGTTAAATAGTTAAATTCTCTCTTAAACTTGCAATCAAATAACTTAAATGGCATATTGTAGCTATTTTCTTTTAACCCTAAAAAATAAATTTTGTTCAAATTTCTTATGAATAAAAAAATTAAAAAGTCATGATTATTTGACCAACTTTGACTAAGGGTTAAAGTCATCTCACATCATAGTTTTGATCAAATTTGACACCGGAATACTTTTTTCATATATTTTGATTTCTTGAAAATACAAGAGTAAAATCGGTATTTAGCTAAAACTAGATTTTATATTTTTCCTCAGATTTTCAATAGGTAGAATTACAAAAAAAGTTGTATTGTGCTCGAGCTAAATTCTATTTTTTGTCATCCATCGTGTTCTGAAAAAATTTTTTTCATATGTCTACAAGAATATGTTACAGGGAGTACTTTTTCAGATGTTTTTATAGTTTTCTTGATCAATCTCTTTTTTCTCTATCTATTCATTTATTAGCTGTCCAAATTCCTCTATTTCTTCATCTTTTCTCTCTAGTCCTGCATCACAATGTCACAATCACATGAATAGTTTCATAGTTTTAGAAAGCACCATGACAAGCATATATGAATAGTTTCATAGATTTAAAAAGCAGCATAACAAACATAACAACTAGGGATATTTTGGTAATTTTGACATTTTCACTCCTATTTTTAGATATAGGGCAGTAACGACAGATTTCAAATGTTTATAATCATGAGGAAATTTAACTAGAGATTTGTCATGTTCCAAAAATCCTAGGAAAGATATTATACCGTGAACTGTAATTTATGGAAGGAATCTATAGTTTTCAAACTAAATCCAACTACAAGATATCGCTCTAATAGAATAGGGGTGATTCCGTGAGCACACTTAATATTTTTAGCAATTTTTTAATACGTAATTGTTCCATTATTTAATATGCCAATAATATGTATTAAGTTATTATTTTATTGCAATAATTGAAGTCAATTGTAATTTTCTTATTCTTAAAAGCATTCAAAGCTACGTTGAACTTGTCCATATCCATTGTTTATTATTTGCTTACATCTCTTGGGTGTGTGTCATGGACCAACCCATTGCACCAATATTATTGCTCATCTTAGAAATAATAACTATTTTTTTAATTAGAAGTAATACTACATGCACCACCAAATTGTTTACCAAAGTTTATTCACGAACTAATGTCGCAAATTTGTATTCGATTTGTTCATTTTTAATTGGTCAATCTTACAATTAGTCGAGCAACTTTTTATCCTACCGATATAAAACATTGTTAATTGCCACATCTGTTCCTGAAATAATTTTGAAAGAAAATATTGTTGCGTGTTGTTTAATCCTTACAGTCAATTCTAGTGATCTTTATAAACTAGAACATATATAAGACTTTGGAATTAACTAGTTGGTATGATCATTCAAAGAATGATAGACCATTTAATAACATAAGTAAAATCTGCTGTTACTTTGATTATCTGTCTGTATGTACCGTTTTCAATGCATGACAATAGGGATGGTGCATTCAGATAATTTTAGATAGTTTGTGGAGCTTGTTGGCACCCTGAAATACAATCATACCACCAAGGATGGAGCCAACATTTTTGTTTAGTGGGCTAAAATCATATTTTGTATATTTTGTCTATTTTGTGGGATTATTATGCATATTTTTCTACTTTTTAATGGAGGCTTCGTATATGATTTGTGCTATATAATTATGAACACACGTGAATTATTTGACTATTTTAAAAGAAAGATAAAATTGAACAGAGGCTCAAGTCCTAATAAGCATAATGAGGCTCCGTCTCTGCCTACCATTGAGGTGGGATCTTTTGGGTTAGAGAATACAATCACCCAACAAGATCAAGTGATAAATTTTATATATTTTGACCAAAAATGTTAAAAGGGACTGGCGAGACATATTTGTCAAGTGTAGATATTAGTACTCTATTGACGTTAAAGTTTAAGGACTAAAATATGACTGATACAATAATTAGATTATTCTAACATAATTAAATCCTAAGTGGAAAATTTTCTATCCTTTTATAGAGAATAGAGGTACTATTGGTGTCATCTCATACCAACCCGAGCACAATTACATACAACTAGTTCATTTGTACCCCATATCGTTCTAGCCCCAGCATAGTTGATACTAATCATGTTGGGCTAAAAACATTTTTATTTTTGTTTCTATTTTCATTTCTTGTTTTTTACATTTTTTTTAACTAAAATTATACTTAAAAAAAAACTTATTTGAATCTAATTTGAGTGTATGTTTTTGCAAACTAGTTAATCGTGCATATAACATGTCATGCCTAGTTATCATATGCCTACTGTGTCTCGTTTCGTCAGCTTAGGCACGATTTGTTATCATTGTCGTACCGGGTATGGTTATTAACAATATCATGTTTGTGCCATCCATCTAATAATCATTTTGTGTATGTATTTTAACATATTCTTGTCGGCTTGTTTTAACACCTCTAATGGGAAAGGTTAGATTTTATTATGTTAGACTTATATAGATCGAATTTGCATAATTTGATTTTGACAATATGATCAAACATTTATATTTGCATATACATTATGCATTGATAAGTTGACGTTGTTGCTTACTATAGAAGTCTTTCATCTATTAAGTTACTCATTCTTGAAACCAACTATATATTTGGAAACTAAAACATTTTCATACAGAAACGGATATACAAATATATGTATACACTAGTAGTTGCAAATTTCCCTCTTGCTAGATGTTCATTGCCAAAATGTTATATTTTTCTTTTTCGAAACATAAACTGATACTCATGATTTAAGTATAAAATATAATCAGGCCCCAGATAAAAATAATTACAGCGACAACCATGGAACTAAAAAGATATCGAAAAATCAATTAAATTTCACTTTTTAGCTATGATATTCTTTTAGTTTAGGTTAAATACTTTGGTAGTTCATGAACTCTACTCTCTTTCCAACTTTAATCCCTCAACTTCGTTTGTATCGTTCATAGTCCTTAAATTATTCACTTTAGTTATTAGACATCCTATAAACTTAAGTACCATTTAATTGTTAACGAAATAACGTCATGAGTCCTGTGAATAAAACTAGAAAATAATTTACAGTCCTTTAATTGTTTTTTAAATAGTTTTGAAAAGAACTCGCTTCCTCTCTGCTTTTTCCCCCATTCTAAAACAGATTTTCCATTTATTTTTTTTTTTGGTAACTCACTTGAGAAGTTGTTTGAGTTAGCTGCAATGGTGTTGGTTTGCTCCTCGGAATTCTGCATTCTGCTGCACCTTAGCAACAGGGCAAGGAGAACTGTCAATTGGGGGGGTATGTTTTATCTTTTTGCGAAGGTGTTTAATTAATATGGATGAATGTTATGAAACTGGTTTATTACGATTTTGGAGTGCCTTGTCTACCTCAATTTCATGTTTGGGGTTGATATTTATATATTGGAGCATATATTGATTTTTTGGAAATTTTCGGGTACTGCTGATTCCAATTTATATATATATATATATATATTATATCAACTGCGTCAATCATTAATATGTCATTTGTGAAATTGTGATTATTGTTTATACATAATTTTTACGAATGTTCCTAACAAGTATATATATATTTTGATAAATAATTGTTTTGCATTTATATGCAGCTTCATTTTGTTTGTTGTTGTTGTTTTTTTTTTTTTTTTTTTTAATTATGAGTTCATTGAAGGAATATATAGAAATATCAACCGGAATACAAAAGAACATAGACTCATGTAGAAAAAAAAAAGTCCATTTAGGGGGGGAAAAAAGAAGAAGAAGAAAGGAAGTTTTTTTTTTTTTCTTTTTAAGTTAAAGCAATGTAAATAATTTTTCCACTTTTATCCATCATGTATACGGCACATAATGTTTTTCTATCAACAATTTAAGAGAAATTAAGTTTTGGATGTCTAATAATACAAGTAAATAATTTAGGCATTATGAATGATATAAATTAAAATTGAGCGACAAAATTGGAGACAAAGTAAAGTTTAAGGACTACTGATATATTTAATCCTAAAAGTTTTTGAAGAAAAATAATATCTTTAGCAGTAAAAAAGAACACCTTTTTTCCCCTCAAAAAATAAAAATAAAAATAGAACACCTTTTCTTAATCCTATTGGTACCGTTCAGTAATCGAAGAAACTAATCTAACAACTCATTCACGTAAAAAAAATTAAAATAAAATAAAAATATCCAACAGCTCCATCATCCATATTTTCGTGTGCTTCTAAGTCAACCCGTAGTCCCTTACTTACTAACAAATAACAACAATATACATGAGGCAGAGGTAAACTACATATAATAACGATGGAGGTGCTAGACTTGCTATTATCTTTCCATAGTTTATTCTCTTCTATAATTGAGATTTGAACGTAAATTAAACTATTTAGGCTCATTAATCGAGAAGATCGTAATGAAATAGTTTTTTTTCCTTTTTTTTATACAAGAAATAGTTACAGATACAGTCTCGTGGTATTCCACATCATCCTCTTCCAGAGTGGAAATTGATGCTCCGACNCCCCCCAAAAAAAAAAAAAAAAGGAAATGAAAATCAACAAACTAAATACACAACTTTTTTTAAAATCAAGTTTTGGTCATCAAATGATATTACATTTTCTTTTTTCCAAATGATTAAATATATACAAGACACACGTGATAAATTTAAATATCTTTATTTAATTAGGATAAGGATAGAGAATCAACTGTCATATATCACTTGGTGTATATTATCTATCTAATTATATTATTTCATCAATTTGTTGCAAATATAATAGGAAATTTAAAAACTTTTAGTTATATATATTTTTTTATAATAGTGCAAAACTTTTTATTTAACTTTTTGACTGCATAATAACTTTCTTTGGTTGAATAAGGGAATGAAAATTGACGAATATTGAACTTCATGAGCAAGTTGCCAAGTAACAATTACTTTTTTGGTCAAATAGTCTTCTTTACAGTTTGGTCATATAAGCTTACGACTTAGGCCTTAGAGGCTTAGACTTACAGTATGATAAGAGTTATGCTAATGAAAGCGTAACATCTGAGTAAAATTTTGCTATGGATTATTATTTTGAATTTTGTATAATTTTTGGTATGCGCTACATTTAGTGAATATATGATAGCACATATTTAATTTTAACACGTATCAAACTTATAATACATGTAAAAACAGACCTTTTTCAATAATATATTTTGGAAAATAGACTCCATTCAAAAATTATTTGTAAAGTAAATCTTTAATTGTTTGGCAAATGTGACTAGAGTGGTCTAGCGACGTCTAAAGAGATTTTAGCGAGAATGTTTAGCGTGGTCGAGTAATAAAAGCTATATATTTTCTAAAACACGCTATAAAAAAAATTCAAGCAAATATTATCCCGCAATAATAATAGTAGATTTACGTTAATATAATGAAAATGCATTGCAATGTAAATTATAATACAGTACAGTACATGTAATGCGATATTATACTGCAACTAGAAACTACTTCAATTTACAGATTTACTTTCAAATAGAAATTATTGCAAGTAGAATTTTCATTTATCTTACTTCGTACATCATTTTCTCAAATTTTCCTTCATACACCATGCTTTTTCTGTTGTCTTAACATAACTAGTGGACAAGTTCAAAATTGTTCTCTTCGTTCAAAATTTGTTCAAACAGTGATCATCTTCTTTTTTCTTCTTTTTTTTTTAAAAAAAAAAACGGCAATTGAACAAATTACGGGTCAATACCAAAGTTGAAAAGTTGATAATAACATGTGTAATGCGTGGAGTTTGTTGGTGATGCTTCAGTACTGGAGTATAGTAATAGTCGAGTATAAATGGAGGATTATGATGAAATAATATCTATTTGACGAGTAAAATCATATTTTATACAGAAATTTGAAGTTAGAATTCAAAATACTACTTCGTAGCTATGAATCACAACAAAGAATCGCGTGTTTTCTTGCTTTTTGGCATTTAGAATGGTAATAACATGTGAGCATGCCTTGAGCTGAGCATTAGAGATCATCTTCGTATAAATGGTAACCACATTAATTAACCAACAATGATAAGATAAGTACGTATTTTGAATCCGCATCTTTTCATAAAACAAAAGAAAATAAAATTTGAAAAAAAAAATGTGTCAACAACAAAGAGTAACGTACTATAATATCATTGTCGCAGACTTAATTAATTAGTTAATTGGTAACTACATTAAAGAAGAACTCTGACCATATTTATCTGTATATTATATTAATATAATGAGATAAAGAAATCGCTTAAAAATTATGTAGTATTACCACTTGGGTAGGAACACTAAGGTGGCTTTGGTCTTCCATTTAGTAATTGATCAACTTGAAAAGTAATTCATTTTTCTCTTAATTCTAGCATACCACAGAGAATAATGATTGATAGAAACTTGTACTATTGGTCAACAGCTGGTTTTGAAGATTAATCAATAACACCTTTTCCTACGAAAGTTTTCATAGCCTGACGCCTTGATGAGAAAACTGACGGATTTGGAGACTTTTTATGGAGTGAATTTATGAAAGAGGGACTTTTCAGCAATGAAATAAGTACTATGTGAAAAATTCTAGAATGAGAATGTTTAGTATATTAATTCAAGCATGCTAAGCTAGACTACGCATACTAATTAGAAAGATACCCTTTATCAGATTTGTTTGGCTTATGTACATGTGTAAGTAAACATACGTGTATTCACTATTTTCCAATGAATAATATCATTGTAGCACTCAATCCACAAATCCCTCTTTCCTTAGCCACATAAAAATACAGAAGAAGATATTTGTATCGATGATTTCTTTTTCGATAAACAGGTAAATTTTTTCTCTCTCTTGATTAGATAACCCCTCTTGTGCAAGAGAGATTTATTTGCTCTTTTATTGAAGGCTGGCCGACCAAAACCAAATCTAGCTAACATGATTAGGGCCGTTCATGATATAAACTTGTCCCAAACGGCCTAGTCTAGATGTCCTCCACTCTATTCCATAGTAAATTAGGTTACGAGAATAATTCCCCTATTGCTCCTAAAGTGGAAAGTTTTTTTCTAATCCAATTTTTGAACGGTAGGATTTAGATTTGATATCAAAAGAAAAATTAGGTTTATTAAGAAACGTTTTTGGTAGGGTATGTATCTTAGTAGTATCTTCACCGAACTCTCAAATTTTCATTAAATATATACAAATTTGCATACTATTTGATACTATGAGAAGTACTTCTTATCAATAAATATTTATCATGATCCAAGGTTAACTTACGATTCTTTTACAGTGTTTGTAGTGAGGCGAAGAAGAGGAGGCCGTCAAGATTGAACCTATAAATACTAAGATTTACAATTGAATTTATATGGGGTCTATGGCCACTTACAATCCTAAATTCAGAAAAAATTAGTTAATTGATTGGATTATGCTCATACATATGAAGCCCGAATCTAGTTTTGATTCTCTTGCAAATAAAAAGAAAAAAAGAAAAAGAAGATGTTAGTAAAGATTCTATAGAGAATATGTGGAGAGAGAATAGAAGACCCAGTTTGAAGAAGAAGACATATATTTATAGGCAAATAAGATATGTTTAATAAATAAAAAATTCACAATTAACTAATTAATAATAATTATCATTGGATAACTCAGATACTTACTAGATAATATCTTATTTGAAGTATAAATATCTTGATATTCACAAGTAATAATTACCTCCTTTTTGAAATATAACCCCCATAAAAACATAAATACCAGCTCATATAAGTCTCACTATACAAGCAAATTCTTTGTCACAATTTGGTGTCATACTATTGTTATATCGGTATACTCATGTCACATCATTTTTAAAAGTTTGAAAAATACAATAAAATTTATAATTAAGTAGCTTCAAATTTAAAAGATGTGGTATAAATATGAGAGTTAGATCATCTTTTTGTGTGTATATAATAATGTCAATGTTATATTTAACACAAACAAAACTGTGTAAAATGTTAAATTTAACACATTATTTCACTTTTTTACTCCAATACAAAAAGTTACTCTGAATGTTATTTTTTAACTTCTTTTAATTTATTTAGTAACCGATAAGTTCAACTAGAGTAACTAATTGAGCATTAAAAGTTGTGATTGCATTTCTCTTGTACTTTATGCTAAATTGTAATAAGAAAAAAATGGCACTGTCAAGAGGACCAAGCCGGCCCATTAGCATGCATAGCACAACACGGTTTAGGCATGGCACCTATACTAAAATATGGGCCGGGCCACGCATAGTCCAGTTATGTGAGCTGTGTTAGGCTCATAAATTAAGCACGATGGGCTCAGTGGCACAACTCAACATGACATATCACCCTAGCGAGTGGGCACGACCTATTTTCACGCTACACATATGTCTTATAATAAATAGATTGTCCAATATACAAGTGCTAACTTAATTGGAAGACACTTTATCTATAATCAATTATGATACACAAATACTATAAATTATTTTTTGTTAACAAGTTTTATATTTATGCATTAGTTCTTTTTATGTATACATTTGAATGATTTGGAGAAATTCATAAAAACGATACTAAAATCATTAAAATTTACCAATTATATAGGCTAATTTTGACCCAAATAGATTTGTACGTCTTGGCACGTAGGCTGATACGATATAGCATAAAGTACGACATAGCACAATATGTTAAAGCATTGACCAACAGGCCGTGCTAGACCAATGATTTTGAACTTTGGACTGACATGGCACAACAAGACGAAGAAGTAGGTCATGCTTGACACGGCACGAAAATATGTTTGTGTCCAACTCAAATAGGTCTTACCGGCACGACATGATATGTTTGATAGCTTTAAATAAAACCTATTTTTAGCCCAAAAACTTTAAACCCAAGCCCTTTTTGTCCCTGGCTTTTAATGACCCATTCAAGGCATTGCTGTATTAAAATTTTCTAATTTGTTCCTTTCTAATAATGAAACATCAAATTTTGACGAAATGTATCACTTTCTAGTCGCCAGTTTTGATAACTGAAAAAATATAGGGCAAAGAATACTCTTTGAATCATCATATTATGGAATTTTGGAAGTAAAACCCTATTATTTACCCACCCCTATTGAGCGAGGAAGAAGTCCCAACCTAGTTGAACGAGGGGAATGAATGCCCTTAATATTTGTTTTATGAATCATTATGTTAGGAATTTTGGGGGTAAAACCCTAACCCTTACCCACCCTAATTAAATAAGATGAAATAAAAAGAGAAAACAAGGGCATTACATGTAATACATTCGGTCAAATTTTGAGGTTTCATGAATAGAGTCAAACTGAGAAATTTTGATAGATTGAGTGTCTTAAATTGGTCATTTCAAAAGTTGGGAGCAAAATGAAATTCGGTTTTACTCTTTATAATATTAACACATAAATTTATCATATTATTTCATTTTTCACTCCAATACATTATGCTATTCTAAATGTTAACTTTAGAATTTTATTTATTTAATAATTAATAAGTTAACTTTAAACCAAACACTAACTATTAATTACTCTTAACTTTAAACCAAACACTATCTATTAATTACTCTCATGGAAAAATAAATAAGGTAATTGGTAAAATGTCGATAGTATTGATTGATTGAGTATTAAAAAGTATGAATTTTAATGTTCCAAATTTACGATAAAATCAATCTTGTAATAAAGAAGTCAAAGTTAGTCAACTGTCAAATTTTGGTATATGCCATAAATTTAATTTAGCACAAAAAATAGCATCAATTTAATTTTCACACTTCATGCTAAATTATAATATTGACTTATGCATTTAGCATTGCATTGGAATTGCTATTAGGCACAAAAGGAGACACCAATTTGAGGAAAGAACACGAGTTTTCACTCTTCCCCTTTTAGACAAAAACATCCACGAATTGAATCTTGATGTTGGTTTATTTTATTAAAGACTCTTTATCCACATTTTCCTTCCTTAAAGAATGAAAGAAACTATTATTGGAGGTAATGCGTGATAGATTTTTTAAATAAATTATATGAATGTCAAAAGAAGAAAATCGTAATAAGGAAACCCAAACGATTAACAGTTGAGACAAGCTTTGATAGAGATAAGAGAGTAATAAACATATCAAAAATTGGGGCAAAGAAGAAACCTGAGATGTCATCACCCCTAGATAGTAGAACAACATTAGGAGCACATAACAAGGAGGGTGTCTCATTTAAATAATTAAATTAAGTAAACACAAACAATGGAATAGGTAAATGCCCAAATCACCATGGGAATAAATAATTCCTTTGTCTTCTTTTTTTTTTAAATTAAAAAAATGTTAATATCACTAATAATGAAAGACAAGTTAAGGGTTTAAATAATAATATCAAAATTATCAAATCCCACCCTAGGCAAAATTAAATTAGAATAAAAGGAAAAATTGATAAGACCAAAGAGTGAGCATGAAAATGAAAGGAAATAAAAAGGAAAGAAGGAGGTGGGTTCCTTGCACCCAACGCATCTACCTTGGTTTGGGTTCGGAGTTTGGTTCGGTTGTGGACTTTGTGCGGATAAGAACGACCTCTTTCTCACTCTCTCTCTACAAAGCTCTCTCTCTCTTAACGCCATCTACCACTCCCTACAAGAACCCATAATCTCCCTCACCGCCTCCACTCTTTCTAAACCTAAAAAATAAAAGGCCTCTCTTTCTCTCATTTTCTCTCGAAACCTCACTCTCTCTCTCTCTCTAAAAGACTTCAGAAAAACACTCTCACATTTCATTCTCTCTCTATATTTCTCTCTTCATTCGCATTGTATTGTGTAATAGAGAGAGTGTTGTCTCTCTTTGGTTTAGTCAAGCTGGCGATCGAAAACCAAGACACCACAGTCCGTGAATTCAAGCCCAAGAGCAGGAGAATCATGGTGTGTATATTTCTCACTTTTTTTCTCGTTCGAATGCATTCTCATTTTTATCTTTTTTGGGGTTTTTTTTTTTTTTTTTTCTCGGTTTCTTGGTTTTCATTCGATTCTTTGATGATTTTCCCAAGTGGGTTTTGGTTTTCTGACTCTGTCTTTTTTTTTCTTTTTGCTTTTTGGCCTTTGTTTTATAGGGTGCTGGAGGCCCTGATGATGAGGACACTAGCAGGTGGCCGCCATGGTTGAAGCCTCTGCTCAAAGAGAGCTTCTTTGTTCAATGCAAGTTGCACGCTGATTCCCACAAGAGCGAATGCAATATGTACTGCTTGGATTGTATGAACGGAGCTCTCTGCTCTCTCTGCCTTGCCTACCATAAGGACCATCGCGCTATTCAGGTTCTTGGCTTCAATCCTTGAAACCCTGTTTAAGATTCCCCTGTTTTTCGTCATTTTTGGCATTTGGGTTTTCTTTCTTTTTCCTTTTCCCCATTTGGGTTCTGTTTTTCTTTCTCAAGGAATCAAGGGAATCCTTCTTTTTTCCCAGCTTTTTGTCACTCGTTTGGGGTAAAAATGGCTTCTTTTTTTTCCTAGTCTTTTTGGAACAAAGATGGCTCTTTTGAACAATTGAGTCAAAAACGAAATGTAATGCTTTTGTTTTTAGATTTTCAAATAAATTAAATAAAAAGGAGAAAAACCCAATTGAGCAAAACCCACCAGAATCTTTAAATTGAATTCAGAAATCTTCTGCTGCTTCAAATGTTCACATTTTCCATGATTTTTACATGGTTTTGAGTTCGAGTATTTTCATCGGTTTCTGATTGAAATTTTTTGGGTTGTGATTGATGAAATGACAGATAAGGAGGTCCTCATACCATGATGTGATAAGGGTCTCGGAGATTCAGAAAGTTTTGGACATCAGTGGAGTCCAGACCTACATTATCAACAGCGCCAGAGTGGTCTTCTTGAACGAGAGGCCTCAGCCTAGGCCTGGCAAAGGTGTCACCAATACCTGTGAAGTCTGCGAGCGAAGCCTCCTTGACTCCTTCAAATTCTGCTCCCTCGGTTGCAAGGTATATTAGCTTTCTCCACAATGCCTCTATCATTGAGTTTTCCCCTGTTTGGTTTCCGGGAAAATGAAGGAAACTGAATCCGAAATCAAATTCTTTCCCTCTTTCTCTCTCCTCTTTCTGTTTTGTTTCTGTCCCTCAAGCAATCAAACCAATCAGCTCAGACTAAATGTCATTCATTTGGTTGGTTAACCCGAGTTGACTTTCCGTCGTCTTGTGGCCAGTGATTACTGATTAGGTAGTTAAATGTGGGACTTTTTCTGAATTCCGTACACTTTTTCCTTCATTTTCCCGGGAACCAAACGGGTCTCATGTCCTAATGAACCGAATCCCGGTTCTGGGTCAGTCGATTTTTCGTATTCCCATCATCAATCTGGCCTGAAGATTCTCAATTTCTCTGGTTTTGACGTGTTGGGGTTCAGTTTAATTTTGACAAATTTTGGGGCTTTTTTTTGCAATTTCAGATTGTGGGTACCTCGAAGAATTTCCAGAAGAAGAAGAAGCAATTGACGGTAATGGCGTCGGATTCTGAGGATTCATACAGCAGCAGTAGCCATGGCCACCGGTCAAAGAGCAATAACAAGGTTCAGAGCTTCACGCCGTCAACACCGCCCCCAACTTCCGTTAATTACAGAACGGCCAAGCGAAGAAAGGGTATTCCCCACCGAGCCCCGATGGGAGGACTACTCATTGAATACTGAGTCCTCTGTAATTTTTAGTTAATTGCATTATTGCCCCGTTCATACTAAGTTAGTTTTGCCATAATGCCCTTCCAATGCCCTGAGCTTTTCACTCAAAGGCCGGTGTTGGACTACCCACTACACTAGCTTAATTCTCTCTCTAGCATTGTACATAGTAGCCAATAGAAAGTGCAAAATGAAAAGTTGGGAAAGGTAGGAAATAAAGACAAAATGAAGGACCAAGTGAGCAAAGAGGAGTGGAAAAGAAATATATATACCTATATGAATATAGAGTAAGTTTTTTAGACTTTATAGTGTCCTAGTTTTGACGATGAAAAAAACAAAAAAAAAAGGGTGGTGGTTTTTACTATTTTAGAGTGATTATACATAAGTTTTGGAGTTTCATGAAAATGTAAATACTGGGTTTATTTTATTTTTCTTGTCTTTATTTTTCCTTAATGTTAGAGAGATAGGGAAAAGACAATGTACTCCTCGGAAATAGGGGAATGTGTCTATATATGGAATATGTAATAAGAGTTTTTATAGTTTGTAATTTTGTATGTATAGTGTATTGTGTTTTCTAATTTTAGAAGGTTTTCGACTGGTGGCGGTGCAATCCATTCCGGCGGGTCCCACGGCGGCCGCCTCGTGTGGGATGGTTCAAGACTGAGTCTCGGCGTGAGAACGTGGCAGGTTGTGATTGGATGTTGGAAAGGTTGTCTAGTCATCTCGAGTCTCGGAATCAAAAAAAAAAAAAGTAGGTCAGCCGCCCCTCCTTACACGATTTTTCCGCTTAAAATTAAAAAAAAAAAAAAATCGCGTGTCAGAATTCAGAAAGTCGGTTTCTTTGCAAGTGGGTTTCATACTAATGTGGGACCGTCATGTCGGGACACGTCTGCAGCCGTTGGATCATTTTTCGTGGTGATGATGCTTTGTTCTAAATTCTAGGGTAAAATTCGTTTTTATTTTCGGAAAAAAAAAGAAAAGAAAAATGGGATGCTTTTTAGCATGTAGATACTTTTCAATTAAAATAGAAACTATTTCCAATAGAGACAAAAAGATAAAATTTAAAATAAACGAAGGAAAAAAATATGCAATTCAACTCCATCCTGGGGTAAATATTTGGTTATTTTTTAAGCCGTTTTATTCATTAATAAAAAATACAAGAGTCAAAGAAGTTTTCAACAGGGTATAAATTATTTGAAGCAGGGAAGTGTGAGAACTGATCCTCTTAAATGGTCAAATTTTTAAAAAAATTATTACATTATATATTTCTGATGTAGTATGATGCTGAAAAGTTTAGTGTTTTAATTTTTGTTTATCAAGCTCTGAAGTCTAAAGTCAAAATAAATAAGAATGTTTTAAGGAAATTTATTTTTAACTATAAAAATGTTATTAAATTCAAGCAATAGTTAATAATTTATGTGACGATGGCTAGGTTTAAAGTAATGTAATATAGTTTCGTGATCTTTTGAAGTTGTTGAAAAGCCAGATTGATCAAGTTATATACGAAATTCATAAAATGATCACCGTGCATAAGCTTCACCTGTCCCCCGAAAGGAGATTACAGAAAAATATATACGGCAGATCTTCTTTTGATTTTATATCACCTGCGATCATCAACTTTTTCCCTAAGTATTAATCAGGTTCCCAACTTTTTTTTTTTTTTGGTAGTTTTAGATCCCAAATATTTCACATTCGTATCGTTTTAAACCTTTTTCAACTTTTGCGTCTAATTTAGTCGTTATCTAACAATTTTAGTATCATTAGGGTTCTCAACCTTTGCACAATGTATCATTTAAATTCTTATTCTTAATTTTGTAGTTTTTGACTCCTTAAACTTCTATTTTTGTAACACTTAGATATTTTTGAGTTAAAATCCAACTCTAATCAAATTGTACTAGACAAATTAATGAAAACTAACAAATGAGAACTACCAATGGAATTTCAATACCAATAAGACCTTTTTCAAAAAAGATAATCTAAACAACAATATTATTTTTAATTAATTCTTATTACCTACAATATTGTACGATTTAATTGTCTTACTAATGGTGGTTAAATTCATTTTCTCCAATTATATAAACTCATCAATCTTTTTTTTTTTCAGTTAAAACTAATAAATAATAAAAGAAGTTTAAAAACTTCTTAAATAACAATTAATAGAAAAGCATGGGCTTTGATGATAATAATAGTTAATAACACAAAAATCGATATTTATGAATAGATAAAGATCGAGTACATACATGGATATAGCAAGATAAAAAAAAATGTACAATTTAATGATGATTTCTTATCAATGGTTGTGAAATTCACTTTCTGCAATTTTATGAACTCACAATCATTTAAAAATAGTCTAAAAGTCTCTCAACTGACAAATGTACATTAATTTATACAAAAAATATAGGTTTTGATATATGTATTTTTAGTATATATTTCAATAGATATCTAATTGAGTCATTTTGGTGTTACTTTGAATTTAGCAGTTTTTATTAATTTATTTATTCCAATTTAATTAGAGTTATATTTTAACTCAAAAGGACTTAAGTGTTACAAAAACAAAAAAAAAAAGTATGAGAAGTCAAAAGCTACAAAATAAAGAATAGGGACCTAGATGATATATTGTGTAAAATTTGAGGACTCAAGTGATACTAAAATTATTAGACAACAACTGAATTAGACGGAAAAGTTAAAAATAGACTAAAATAATACGAATGTGAAAGGTTTGGAATCTAAAAACTATAAAAACAAGTTGAGAATCTGATTAATACTTGGGGGGAAAGATTGAGGACCACGGGTGATACAAACCTTTTTCTTTATTATGCTAATTATAGAGTACCGTTAAATACACGAGCATATTTCTAACATTGATCGTGACCATATTTTATAGAAAAATAATGACTTTTATGTATTTATTCTTAAGCGTTAAATACCCATGCATATTTCCGACAGTGATCATGATCTTAGTCTGTAGAAATATAATAACTTCGAGGAATACTAGCTGCACTTTTTTTCACTCTTTTTTGCACTCTCTTTTAAATTGTTAAATGCACACACATTCTTCATTATAATATACACGCTCAGATTTCTAATACTAATGACTTTATTTTATAGAAAAACAATAACTTCAATGTATTCACTTTTGAATCGTTAAATAGGCGCGTATATTCTTCATTGTACTAGTTATAGATTATGGTTAAATGCATATTTCCGATATTTATCATGACCTTATGAAAAATAATAACTTCTAGTCTTTTTTTTTTTTTATTTAAATGGGACTTAACTAATGACCACTACTTACTACAAATTTAAAGGAAAATATCACACACACACTACCAAGACTTGAACCCCTGACCCATCCAAACTCACACACACATTCTTAAAGCCTTGGACCAACTGAGCTAGCCCCAGTTAGCAAATAATAACTTCTAGTTATTTACTTTTGAATCATTAAATAGGCACGCATGTTCTACGTTTACTTTCGAATCCTTAAATAGGCGGGAATATTCTTCAATATACTAATTATTAGCATCATTAAGTACGTGTGCATATTTCCGACACTGATGACCTTAATTTATGGAAAATAAATAACTTCTATGTATTTACTTTGTAATCGTTAAATAGGCGCATATTCTTTATTATACTAGTTATAGATTACAAGAGATTTTTTTTTTCTTTTTTAGGATGGAGGAATTTGAATATAAAACTTCAATATTAAGAGTGAATAGTGGTTATTAATCATGCAGACTTTGATCACACTGCAATATAAAATAGTTAATATAAATTATCAAACATTTATATGCTAAAATAAAAAAAAAACATAATTATAGTGAAAATATTGCTCAAAACCAAGTTATCAATTTTTTTTTTTTAATTTGACTTGTTTTCGAACTATGATTGATATATTGCTTAACAGGGGTAAACTATACCATCTGGGGAAAATAAAAAATAAAATGAAGATTGAAGAGGAAAAAATGGAGTAGGCAATTGGAAATTGGAATGGAGCCTAACATTTCGTGTGCACAAAATACACGTGCAAATAAATTTAAAACTCATAATTGGGTTATTTTTATTGGACAACATAACATTTAATTTTGGGCTTGCCGTGAACACCTACTGAAATGGTTTCTCTTTTCAAGTGCCGGCCGAAAATTGACACATGCATATTGAAATTGCATTGACACCTAACTTTTATGTCATTTCATATTTAATTTTCCTCTCTCTTTTTGGGCAAAGGTTTTACTTATTTATATAATTTTTTTGGGGAATGTCGATTTAATACAGATTGGATCCCTACTTTGTTTCCCAAAATTTTGAGACGTAACATAACCATTCACTTAATTTTACTCTCTCTAATTTAAATTTACCGTTCATGGACTAGAGTCTAGCTTTTTATTCTTTGACCTACCTTTTAGGTTTTTGTAGGTACATATTATTTAATTATTATATATAAGACAGGGAACTTCTTGTTTTACACGTGCCTTACCACTTTTACCCCGGCCATTACTTTTTATTTATTTTATTTTGTGTCCCACTTTATGTTGCTATCATATCCTTACTTCATCACGGTTTACATATTTACCGACCACATTTTTTGACCAAGCTATTAACCTTTTTATAGTTTATTATCTTTTTGAGTGTATCATATTATGGCATTAGTGTCAATTATTACGCCAAACGTCTTATTATAACAATAAAGAAACAGTTAAATGGTAAACATCAAAGTAGTGATTCTTGTGAAAAGAAGTGTTGATTACAAGTATTGTACGTTCTATCGATGTAACTAAACTGTAAGTCTAAGTTTTATAGCTTGGCTTTGATTACAATTCTGCCAATATTTTTCCAATTTTCACAAAATACATTTTAAATACCTTATCATGAAATGTTTTATGTTTTGTGAAGTTCTATAAATGTTTATTCCATACAAAACTTGGATTGGCATAACATCCCACAGTGAAATATGATGCAGATGCAATGTAGATACCCGATACAATGTCACATGACACTTAGGAAAAACAAAGTATATATTTGAAGAAAATATCTATAACAAAATAATTAAAAGTAGCGAGTTTGATCTTTTCTTTTCGTTTCCTTTTTATTTCAAATAAAATAAAATAAAACATAGTAAAAGAAGCTGCTTCATCAGGGGAAAAAAAACTACAGCTAGTTGTTCTGCTAGAGAGCAGCTAAGTTCTGAAATTTTGAGCTTGAATTAAAACAAGTGTTATTTAATTTGAAACCATCTTAATTCTACTCGAGGTTGCAATTTGATAACCAGATCATTTTGTTACAAATGAATTGTTCCTTTATATATGGTGAATTTGAGGGTATATTTTGATTTACACCCCGAAATTATGAGGCCTTTCGAATATTATCCCCGTCGTTAAAAAAATTGGTCATATGTACTATTTGTCTACCCTATTTTTTAAGACGGAATTTCACATGTAGTGACGATAATTGAATTGAATATTATTTTAAGAAACTCTGTCAAAATCTGCCTTAATTGACAGATTTCATATGATTTGCAAAAATTAAGGCATGATTGACACTGCAAGATTGCAAATTTAACGGAAATATTTTCTCTAAAAAGAAGCAATGTGCCAAAAGCTATATAGCGTTTAGGGGATAACGTACAATATAACCTAAATTTTATGGTAATTAATAGAAAGTGTTATTTCAAAAAATGACAACAACACAAATCACTAATCTATAGTTATCTTACATATTTAAAAATTTTATGATAAATATACTTTATAACATCCTTTTAAAAAATTAAAAAAAAAAAGAAAAAACTCAACGTAAACACTAAACAATATGATAACTAAAGACAAACTTCGTTTGCTTCTTTTAAACTTCTTTTTTCCTTTTTAATAAAAAGACATTATTGAAACCGATTTTTGGGGTACATATTAATATTCCATTCTTAACAATGACACGTTGCCATGGATTTTCTCTGGCGGTCTTTGTACGTCTTTTTATACTCCATATAATATTGGTTTTAATTAATGGAAAAAATACCTCGTCAGTGAAAAGTAAAGGGCCACGCGTCGAAAAGATTCCGTGCATTTGCTGAGTAAGCAATGTGAACGTTCAATGCGTAGCTGATTGTTTTCAACGTGTAAGCATTCTAGTCGCTGAAACATTCCTGTAGACATCAGTTGCCTAGTGGAGAGATGTGACGTTAGAGTGGGTCCTACACGAGAAACAAGTGCAAAGTTAAAATTAACACCAAAAAAGGGGGGGGGGGGGGGGGGGAATTGGTGGACTACTACTACTAGGTATTACCGTATAACATTCGAGGCACGCATGAAAAAATAAAAATAAAGAATGAATTTTGGGGGGATTAACTCCTTTAAATAAACTAAGAGAAGACACTTTTTCTTTGAAGGAAAAGGCGAATAAATAATGCATTCTTTCAAAAAGAAAAAAAAAGACTAATTAATTATAAGGGGTAACAAAAATCTCATTGTGATGTAGACAATTTATTTTAATTTCTTAAAATGAGAAAGCTTCTCTCTCAGATTTCACTTTATGAATAAATCTATACTTGAATCAAAATAAAATAGGAAGAGGAGAAAAATATTAGTCTAAGAGATTCAAAGCCCATGTCAAACCTAAATTTATATAAATTTTTTTTCTATAATTATCTTTTTCTGATGAGATTTTGACAAAGAAGTGGATTTGTTTATAAACTGAAATCTGATGGGAGGAATTTATAATTTTCAAAAAATCAAATAGATTGTCTAATTTAGCAAAAATCAAGTGATCATGCTTAGCCGAATGGTAACTACACCTCCTTCTAATATCGAGGATCCCGAGTTCAAATCTCCACTTTCCCAAAGTAAAAAAAATAAAAAATAGCAAAAATCGAAGGAGGTTATTGTAATAAGAACTATAGAAGAAATTTACAAATTTTCTTTCCCAAAATCCTAGCGGCTTTGAGCTTTCTCTTCTTTTGTGATTTCTACTCAACTGGAGAGAGACATCTCCCTCATCTGTGTGGGTTTTGTTTATTTTTGTACCTTTTTTCAATTTTTTTTTTGATAATTCAGATATGATATCTTGGAAGAATTTATATATCTAAATCTGGAAGAATTTATTAGTTGATCTTGATATTCGCGATAGATTTAGTTTCACATCAATCAGATAAACCAATTTAGATGGCGGTGGACTTTTGAAAGGATAAAAGTGGTATCCCTAGTTGAGTTCTAGGTATTCTTCTCATAAGGTTGTGTACTAGTCATGTATACTTCATTTATTATATTTTTCTTCTAGCCCATTAGTAAGAATCAATGGTTTAGTTTATTGTTTAGTGTTATTGTGTCTTTGTAATTTGATGTATGTATTGGATCCTCATTGATTGAAATGAAATTTCTTTTATTCAAAAGGATATATAAAAAATTCAAGAAGAATTTGAAAATATTGGGCATCATTATATGTCTGGAATTGTGAAAATAATTACTTTAGTATATATACATTTGTCGTAAATATGTGCTGCCAACTAATTATATTGAATTTTCCTGCAAAATAAAAAATGCAAATACGGGCAATAAAACTTTTACATGGATATACATATATATTTGTAATGACGTTAGACCGTAATTAAGGAAGAAGCTTTGTAGGAATAACTAAATAAATAAATAAAAACAAATATACATGAAGTTTTTCAGATTGGCGCGTGGTTGGTGATATCCTACAATTTATTTCTAACTCAAAATGTTATGTAACATTATATTAGCTATGAAAATATTTCCCAAGAAAGCACATCATAGAGAACATATACGATTATAATTTATACCGACGTGCTATGTTTTACTGCCCGTTAAAGAGGACATTAGCTAAACTTTTCAAGTTCCAATTGTTTGAAGCATATTTTCTTAAAACGGCAAACGTTGAACAACCTGATCATTGGTTTATTTTAGCACGTCTCTTCAACTTAATTACCACACAATTTAGAAATACATGCACTGCTTGGAATACTATAATAAGAAAATAATTGTTTTTTGACCTGGAAAAAAGGAGAAAGTAGATTCAAATGTTCTAATGAAGATCCTATGATGTAACATTCTTACCACTTAATTAGGCTTTTTTAATAGAAGAATGAATAATGAATTTTAATTGTTTTTTAGGTTGTGAAGAATTAGAAATTATGCATTTTGAAAGGACAGTAAAATTTTGAAATTTTCACTTTTTAGTCTTCTAAGCTTGATAAACAATAGCTTAATTTTTCGAGAAAGTGATAATTTGATTTGAGTTAGGTCTTGTTATATACCCCAATTTAATTTAAAATAAACACTGTTTTGATACTTATCACTATGATAAATTACTTACCACTATGGTGTTGTGTGATCTCAAATTTGGGAAAATAGCGACCTCAAATTATTAGCAGATCAAGTCATAAATAGAAAGTTTGGTTACACAAAAATCCAGTTCACATATTGGACATTTAATATTTAATCTGGCAATATGGAGCATCTAGAAGAATCTTTGACAAATCAGGTAACTATACTTTTAGGAAATCGACTTAAAGAGAGGTGACTAGCAAGCTCAATAGTCGAGTTTAGCAGAAAATTACTCCATTCTTGTATAGTTACTGTAATTCTATTGTATAGTTTTCTATTAACAAAATTGGGAAATATAAACTATTTTTATCTAAATAAAGAGCGCTTAGTCTCATTATTTTACGCACAACTCTATCATAAACATAGCCATTATGTTGAAATTATTCTTGAAGTAGGCCATCTTTTTGATCTCGAACCACACTAAAATTTTTCGTGTTCTTTATTGTTTTACTAATTTTATGCAATTCAATTCATAAATTTTAATTGCAATTATCTTGTTGACAAAACCTCTGTCAACAAATGGTAAATGGGAGCTCAAGATTTATGACTTTTTTCGAGGATGTATTTGCAAAAATTATTACCAAACTCGAAACTGAAAATTATATTTAACTGAAAACTACTATTAACATAAAATCTAGTATATAGGAACGCAAGCAACAAAAATATAATAAGAAAAAGAAAGAGACGACAACACAATAATGGCATAGATGAAACACATATAGGTTAACTGATTTTACTTTGTATAAGATTTCTTAATTTTTTTTTATGAATAGCACTTATAATATTATAATATTGTAGTCGACCTATATATTGTGTGAGGAAATCAAATTAATTTCCGTGCTATATTTTACTTAGCCTTGTTATAAAGAGTTTGGTAAAAACATTAATTACTAACGTTGAGACACAGCCCTACCAAAGCTTTCTAGATGATTGAAAATAGATATTCCTCTACAACTGTCATAATCTATCAACATTTCCACCTATGAGAATAAATAAAAAATAAAGACAGAATTGATGAAAGATAATAATGGATAACCGATAACGACTTCTTATTTAGTTTTTCTTTTTTTGATAAACGACTTCTTATTTAGTTTGTTTCTTTTGATTGATAACCTCAAAAGAAGATTGTGTAAAATATATTTTGCATTTCCTTATTATTATTAGGGGAGCTATATTTTTAGCCCATACAATTATTAAGGCACCTTTATAATAAATAAAAAGACAAATAAGAATAAGAAATCAAAAGTCATATATTAAAAGCATCCTAAATATCCTAACTTTCTTCTCTGCAAATCTATGAACTAAAACAAATTAATAGTTTTAATGTTTAGGATGAAAAGATTGAATCATTAAACAAAAAACTATGAGAAAAACAAAATTTAAACAAAAAACTATGAGAAAAACAAACAATTAACATGAAAAATTGAAACACGGTATTGAAAAAAAAATAAAAAATAAAACGAAGCAAACTGTGTATAAAGCAATTAAATTTTACTTTCTCTGCTTTAATTTAAGATTAAAAAGATTATAAAAAAAATTATAATTGGAGGAGATGCATTACGCATAAAAAGAAATTGTAAAAAAATAATAATAAAACAAAATATGGAAGGGAATTTAGAATGGGAACTTTCTGAAAATTGAAAAAGAATGAGAGATGAAGATGAGGTGATTTTCTTCTCTCTTTTTTTTTCTTTGTCTCTTTTAGTCATTTTATTGATCAATGTGGTATCTTTATGTGAAATGGGGGTATATATAATCCCCTTATTATTATTATTTTTGTTGCCGTTAGTTCAATTCATTTTTTTTGGGAAAATATCATTCCCTGTAAAATTATGTATCGACTATCAGAGCATATAAAAAATATCAATGTCCACTCATAAAAGCCTTAAGCTAATGCAATACAGGTACATGTACACTACGAAGGCCTTCTAGATAAGTGATTCTCATGTCGCAATTGAACAATACGCATATATATAAGTTGCCAATCTGGTAGGTATTTTTTTTTTTTTTGGGCCTATGTGGTTCTCATGTCACAATTAAACAATATCCACATATATATAGGTTGCCAATTTGGTAGGTATTTTTTTTTGGGCCTATGTACAGGTATTTTTTTTAGTCGTTGGATCAATTATCTAACGGTGATCCAATGACTATAATGATGTATATGAAAGAACGTGTATCATTAATATTATTTTTCTCTCTTATTTTTTACTATAAAAGATATGCATAAAAATTTTTAATTAGCCAAAATGATACCTATGTATAAATAAATAAATAAAAAAACTACTAAATTGGTGCCCATATATAGGGCACCATATATATATACACATACATAAAATAGATATCAAAAAAATAAAAATCAAACAAAAAGAACCAAACGATGGAAATTAGGAAAAGAAATTTTAGTATGTCATTCGTTTAATCAAAAGGTAAATTTCATTTAGCAATTTTTTTTCTTCTTTCTTTCAACTAAGGAAGTAACTCGAAAATCTTAATTTAGGTTATTACATTTAAAACTTTTTTAACTAGCATAAAGAGGATATTCCTTTTCTTTACAGAGTTTTGGATGGTAGCCAACTAGAGATATCTTAGAGTACTCATCAAACTATACAACTAATATAATCTAAAGTTGATGTCTCTATTATAAACGAAAAGCATAAGAGTATTGCTACTCGTATTTGCAAATATCTCTATATTTTAATTAAAACAACTACAAAAGAAAAGTTATACCAAAAAGGTTTTTTCTACGGTTTATTGCATCTCATCGTAGGTTTATACATTAGAACACAAAATGCCACGTCTAGCATAACTGTATGGTGATACTTGTCCGTCCCCTGATCGTACATTTAACTTACTTTCCATCCATTGTTGGTATTTTATACTTTAAGCTGCATCTTTAGTACACTTTATTATCGAATTACTTTGTTGCATGCTCATAGTAATCAGTTATAATTTGATATAAAAATATTAGAAACAAAAAAAGTAAAGAGAATAACAAATAAATAAATAATGTTTTGGAAAGTCTTTTTCCCCCACTATCAAGTATGCGATATGGACGTGGTTGCTCAATATTTCTTCTTTCATTTTCTATATTTGATACTTAATTTTTCACCCATAAAATGATAGAAAGGACTAATTAAAGAGAATATCTAAGCCAATAATTCTTAGTGACATTAAGATCTTTTGCGAATCTTTAATACTAGAGACATGAATTATTGAGGTACAATGTATACACTCTAGATGCCTAAGCCAAAGAGGAAACATTCTTTAAATTAGACCATAATTTCTAGACTAATATATATACCAAAATAACCACATGGGTACTGGCCTTTCCCACAGAATATTTTGAGTCCTATTTATATTCACCTTTTGTCACGTAACCTTGTCATCATAGCTCAAAAAGAGAGAAAAATCAATCCTCAAAGATTGTCTTGTTCCACCAGAAACGTCTTCTATTCTAATAAGCTCCCACATTTCAAGAGATGGGTTTCACTACAAAAATAAAGATATTGATGGATTAATTACACTATTCATTTAAATACTTATTTCGATTTCTCTCTTGGAAGCTTTTGTTTATCTTTTTGCTAAATAAATTTCGGCTAGTTTTTAAACAAGGGATAATATCACTTTTATACTTTATATTTTGGCACTTTATTTAAATTATAACTTGTGTTTTGACTATTATCAACATTGACCCTTAAATTTGAAATTTGTTATAAATTTATACACTGACACCTATTTAGAGCAGTTAATTTACCAAGATGCCGTTTAAAAAATGAAAAATAAATTATATAAAAACTAATTTGAGAATAAGATTATTAAATCATCTTTAATTGCTATAAATTACTGTCAGGGCATAAATTTGTAACAAATATTAAATCTAAAGGTCAATGGTGATAATAATCAAAACATAAAGTACAAACTAAATAAAAAGTCAAAATACAAGTTATAAAAATGATATTATCCCTTTTAACAACGATTTTAACTTAGTAGTGACAAATTAGGTTTAATGAAACATTCAAAGATCATTTATAAATATACATAGGAATTTTTTTTTTACCTGTGTATAAGTATTTTTTTTAGCATATATATATATATATGGTTCCTAATCCAATATGTATTTTTTTTTCCTATCCACAAGTATTTTTTTTTAGTCGTTAGATCATTATCCAATAACTATCATAATTTAGATAGTTAGAAAAAAGATAAATAAAAATAAAAATTCATTATTTAATACTTTTCTCGCTCTCTCTCTCTCTCTTTCTCTCTCTATTTTTTACCATGAAAAAGTGTGCATAATCAATTTTAATTAGGTAAAATAATATCTACAGATATGTGGTATTGGTACCTATATATATATTTATAATTGGGTAAATGTTTGAAATTGAGCTATGAATCACATAAGGCACTGGGGCACTGACTTTTGTATTAATTGATGCACAAAGTATTTGATTTGACATGATTTTAAGTCGAGTACATATTTCAAAGTGAAACAACATTATTTTTTATAAACGTAAAAACAATAATGTATATTTTATTGTTAATAATAAACACTTTAACTTGTACACAATTTGGCACAAAAATTAGTGTCCTTAACGTAACTCATAATAAAGTTGATTATCATGGGAACGCATATAAGACCTTCTTTCCCTTTTTCTTTGGTTGGTTTTCCATAGTTCCCATAAGGCTATAACGGCCTGTCTCCAATATTGTGGTGTTAAAATCAACTCAAAATTATAGCGTACTATTTATAGTTCATCTTAAATTCTAGTTAGATACGGATTTGTCTTTGACTCACATATTTGGCTTTATTCACATCATCACTATAGTGTAACACTATGCTTGTGGCGATAACAACTTGTAGGAGAAATACCTTTAAATTAAGGGGCTGGATCGAGCTTGGCCACTGCTTTTTATTAAATAAAGCCTCTTCTAATTCCAGTGTTAAAATGATAGAATCCTAAAAAGAAATCAATTAATTAGGAAAAAGTTTGTGTTGGGATATATATATATATATATATATATATATATATATATATAGAATAAGAATGATGCATATTGAATCCTTTTTCTTTCTTTTGGTTGGTGGTAGCCATGTAGGAAAACACACAAAAAGGATTACTCCGAACAAAAAAAAAAAAAAAGAAAGGTCGCAAAGATGTGTGGATATCTCACTCCACCGTCTACTTTGGGTTGAGTTGATTAGAGCTACTTTTTTTTAATTAATGCCATGCCCATCACACCCTTCTTTTTCTCTCTCGCTAAAAATAACGTTCTCTCGACTTTGCGTTATTATTATTCATTATATATGAGATGGGTTTCATCATCAATGTCATGCGTTTCAAATCTCGATCCTTCACTTGCTTCTTTACATCACTAGCTATAAAAGAAGACTGAAATATAAATAGAAAATTGTAGATGTCTCATTGAAGGTAGGTCCAACATTAATCAAGTTGCCCAAGCCATGATGTCACATAGTTTACTAACTGTTTTTTGATGATGGGTAAAGCAAATAAACCCCTCCATCATGCCCACACCATGCTGATGGTCCTCTTTTTGTTTGGCCTCATTAGTGGGTCTTTAATACCCTATTGTTTTGTTTTGATATGGTTATCTTTGTGTCAGGTCACCAACACTACCAGAACTCTTTATGTATTTATTTTTTGAATGGAAACCACATGATTAATACTATGAGAAAATGCAATACATATAGATCGGCGACTCTAAGCATCCTAACTAAGTTGCTATCCACTTATAACATCTTTGACTCTATTTTCGCAACTGAAAGCATCACAAAAATTACCAGCAAAACTCTCTCATACGTTGTACTATAATAAATAAAATATAATATCTTGTAAAGTATAGAAAATTATCCTGGAGAATAATACAATTAATTGTAAATTTTGAGCCGTCAGATTTTTATCATACTCTGTCATATTTTGCATATATATATATATATATTGGCTTCTTATATTATATAATATTATCAAACATTGTGAAACACTAGGTAATACTCAAGATAGATGTTTTCTCTACATAAAACATATAATTGAGTGACTATTTTCTTGGTCATTGTCAGTGATGACATAATAGCGGGGTAGGAGCTTTCTGTGTTAATCAATATGTATTCTAGTGCTTATTAATTTGCAAAAGCAAACAAATATAAATATTATTTGCTAATTATCATCAGAGCATCCCACCAAGCAATGAAAAAAGGGCACCTTCGACCTAATGATTTATTTATTTTTTATTTTTTTCGTTGGTGGTTCTCATTAATTTGAGTATATAGAGATACCATTAATGCTTATTTTGCATTCCCTTAATTGGCTAGCATCCTATTAGGTTCAGGACAATCAGTATTGAGTGTACATAATATCAAAGCAAGTATTTTGAAGTTCAAACTCGTACAGATATTGGATTCTTTTATTTATCACATTCTGTTACTTAGTTCCAGCTCTATAGTTGGAACATGATAATAAAAACCATTGCTGCTTTGACTTGCAAATATTTTACAACGCTATTTCACCTCCAATTAGTCACATACTGTCATAAAATAATTTATGAATCGAGCATAAAATAATAGATTTTAGAAATCGTACTTGATCACAAATGGTCTAACCTGAAACAAGGGATATAAAAAAAAATACAAAATAAAAAAAAAATAAAGAGGAAGAAGGAGGCAAAAATATTAGTTGTAGAAAGCTCATGAGGTGGCCATTCACATTTCAATGGGCCAAACGGCGAAACAGCAGCTCGAGGACTTGGACTTCAGTACCGAAGAGGATAAGCTAGTGACTGGGCTCCTACAACAACGTACGTATACTGACGTACGTATGTTGAAGTCGCTTCTAGATATTTCCGAACAATAACTAGTTCATATCCTTTTACCCTTAGTGTTTTTTTTTTTTTTTTTTTTTTTTTTTTTAAAATAGACAACTAGTTTAGATCCATGACCAACCATAACAAACGTAATTAACGAGCCAAAAAAAAAAAAATGAAAAACTGTGAACGTACACGACTACAAGTGCTACATAATGGGGCTGTATTCTTTTCTTTTTTTTTTTCGAAAATAAAAATAATAAAATTGGAGGGGCCTTATGTTCTTGTCCCTTCATATGCATCCATTTTTTGGAGCTGCGATTTTTTGTAAAATCGAGGAACGGCCCAAAAGTTCGTTCACAAAGCTTCCAAATATTTCATGTCTTTTAACGTCTCCTACCATGGTTTAATGGGGCAGTGTTTATAGCAATTAGGATCTAATAATTAGGATGCCCTACGTGGGTGTTGGATTAGCTGGGGCCATTATATATAACATTTTATTGGAGGCTTTTTTTTTTTTTTTGGGTGTTGGGGGTGGGTGGTTTATTGAAGTTAGATGCTTAGATTTCATTTCAGACGTTTTAGTTATGTATCATTAAATGGCATTCAATTTTAAAAAAAAAGTCATAATCATGTATTGAATAAAACATTGGATAAGTTCAATTCTCCATTCCGACTTGGATTTGGCAATTAAGGAAAGATTATAGAGTAAAATATTGCGACATTTGTCGACATTATTGCGACCATATCCGTATTTTGAAATCTCGACATTGATATGTGGAGGAAAAATTTTTCCCGTGTATTCATAAAATATCTGTGAAATGTCGACAACATCGAGGATATGTCGATATTGGTTAAATATCGATAAAAAATGAGCTAATATCGAGATATTTATGGACATTGTCGCGACAATATCATCGATATTTTAAAATACTGACAGAAATGTCAAATTTTTTTCTAAGTCTTCTTTTTTTTTTTTTTTTTCCTTTTTCTTTATAGAAAATAGTAGTAAAGAATATAAAAATAAATAATAGTTCTCTCTCTACAATATGTCAGCAAAATTTTGGAATTACTTGTATTTAATGAGAATATTTGTACTACTTGTATTTATTATTTTGGAATCTCTACAAAGGACTCTCTGACCTTTGAAAGAAATTTTGGACCAAGACGGGAATTTCTTTTATAATTTTCAATCTCATTGAAATTCGTTTTGGTATTGAATGTATTTGAACTGTTCTATATTATCAACGATTTTTATTTATTTTCAATGTAATTTAGAACTAGTTATAATTTGTAAGTTATTTATATAAGATGTATTAAATACAATAGTGTGATATATATTTTGATTTAAAATTATTCTATAAAATAAAATTCAGTTATTTTTCTACTATATACGTATATTAAATTGTCTTATAAAGTATAAATATATTTTATTTTTAAATATAAAGTAGTATAAATTATGTAATATCACTTGTTTTAGCATTTTTTAGAGTTTTCCTTGAGAATTTTGGTTTTTAAGATAAATTTCAGTATTTTTCCAGAATATCTTAGATATCAACAATATCTTTGACAATATCCGTAAAATAAAACCCTGATATCGACATCAACAAAGACATTTTAATCCTTAGAAAAGATACGTCTTTGTCCTATTGTTTCATATAAAAGACCATATTCATCATATAAACAAACTAACGGAGAAATCTAATGACCTAATAGAAGTATAAAATAATGGTAAAATAAAGGAAATTAAAAAAAAAATGTAAAAGGCGAGCCCAAGTATATATATATTTTCCATGGGCACAACTACATTAATTTTTTTTAACCTATTTATAGCTATTGTTTTGCTCAATTGAAATTCCATATGAACGCCTTTTTGTAAGTCCAAGGATAGCTAACCCAAGAGAGGGGGTGAATTGGGTTTTAAAAGCCTTTGCAAACTTTTCTTTACAAAAAAGTAAATTAAGCAAATAAAGATAATAGCAAGTAAAAAGGCTAAATAGCATGCACAACCTTAAGACAAATAAATTAAAGAGATAAGGATAGAGAAATGCAAACACTATTTTTACGAGGTTCAACAAACACGACGGTTTGTCTACGTTCCCAGCTCTTGGCAACCCACTTCGAGCTATCCACTATCGGATCAAGAGAATGGGCTTGACCGTCCCTTTTAAACAATGAGTGCTTTCTCCTTAGGCACACTCATGTCTTTACAATAATCTTGAATCCGGCTCTATTACGCGTAACACGGATTGTTTAGACTCCGGTGCTAATCTCACATAAACTGGGTTGTTTATGAATTCGTTGTCAACCTCACCTCACAAAAATAATTTTGATTTGATTGTTGATATACTTAACTAGAATCTCTTAAAGGAATAAAGATGATACAAGGTAAGCCTAGAGAGAATAAATAAGAACACAAAATATGATCTAGTTTGGATCAATAGATTTTTGTGAACACAAAGTAGATTTGAAAGTTTGATTAAGAAAAGATGATTTGAACAACTTGAAAGTATGTTTAAAGTAATATAGGAATGTTCAAAAGTAGTTTCAAGTTTTAAAAAAGCTTCTACAAATAGACTAGAAAGAAAACTAGCCGTTTTAGACCGTTTGACAGACAATCTGTTATTTTCGACAGACCAAAAGTTCACTTTCGGTAGACCGAAAATACTAACAATTGAAAGTGCGGTTATAACGGTCGGATTTTAAAAAGTCGTTAAAAACAAAAAGCAGAGGAATCGCTAGACCGATTCTCACTGCCGGTCTGCCGATTCTACCCGAGAGCATGTTTTCAATTTTATTTCAAGGCTTTTTCAGTTATTTCCAAAAAGTAACTTTATAAATTGATTTAATATGTAATATAGGAACTATAGAAATTCATAAATCAATTTAAAAACTTGTGTAAAATAGATTTCATATTTTAATTGGAGATGAATAGATTTGACAGTTTAGCTTTGAAAAATTTCTAATTTTATGAAAAAATTTGAGCCATTAAGATTCATATAATTTGCAGACAAATATTCAAGTACAAGAACTAAGAATATAACCTTTGCTAGTCTAGGTCTTGTTATCTTGATCTTTGTCTTCAAGCTCTTTTCCAAAATCCATCTTGAATATCTTGTGATCCTTACAATTTTACTTGCTATACACTCAAGTAGATTATTAGTATTTAATTATATGTTTGTTAGCTTCAAAATATGAGAATATGATTGATGATATAAAGCATGACTCAACAATCTCCCCTTTTTTGATGATAACAAACATTTGATTTAAAAGAAGTAAGGAGTAAGAAAATAAGTTCAGTAAACAATCCTCACCAAAACTTGATTGCTCATCCTCAAAATATGCTTGATGAAAAGAGAGTGAAACTTCCCCTTAAACTTGTAAGATATGCATATTTCATTTGAGCTCATAGATACCAATTGATTGAATAATCAATAAAAACAATCAAAGCAATCATAAATCCAATACATTCTTCTCTCCTTTTTGATATCATCAAATAGAAATCCATAGGAAAAAGAATAAAGAAAAAGTAATCCAATACCAAAATAGAAAAATATGAATTCATACATTGAGTTCAGGCATGGAAAGTAAAAAAAAAAATATAAAGTGCACAAAAAAAAATTTAAAAGATAAAGCATAAAGCATGTAAACACAGCTAAAGAGGAGGAAAGCGCCCAGCATCATCCGCATCATCTCATCCTGTTGATCTTGGACAATCTGGAATAATCGTTCTTGATGTTGACGGGCTGAGTTGACATTAGCCAATAGAATCTCGAAGTGCTCAAGTTTAGTGTCATGTAGATGCTGGATGTCAAGCTGGATGGTGTTTAAGCGTTCTGATAGGCTATTGAATGCAGCAGTATAATCAAATTGCTGTGTAGGAGCCTCTTCAATATGTGTGCCCTCAGGAATGCCTTCAGTAGTGCCAGTAGCAGCTTCAGTACCACTACCGCGAGCTTCATGTGGATCGCCTGTTCCTTGCTCATGTACTTACTTAGTTTTGCTGACCCATTCGTTGTTGATAAAGCTAAAACCCATAAGACTGAAAGTCTTGTTGTTGATCTCAACATCAATAGTCCATAGTTTATGTTCAGCTTCATCAATAGTTAGAATGTTGAAGTGTTGGAAGATGCGAGTGAGTAGAAAACTATAGGGAAGGGAGGATCTCCTATTCTCTATAGTATTGATCATCTCATGAATGATAAAAAAAGGTAAGTTTAGTTCTCTTCCAACCAGAATAGAGTCAACAAAGCAAATATCACAAAAAGTGGGTGTATCCCTATGACTAGCTCTAGGAAACATGTTCTGAGACACGAACTGAAATAGAATCCTATCCTCTAGAGTAAGATCAGTGATACGAGGCTTAGGTTAGAAACTGTTAGGGGAACAGACACGGAGTAGAGCTTGTTGAGGCTCAAAATCCTCAATCATAGGCCAAGTGTTGGTAATGGAAAATCTATAACCACCCATAGGCAAATGTAAAATTTCAGCCAGAAGTTGTTCAGTAATGGAAAAATCTATTCCCTTGAGGAAACCAAAGCTAGCATGTTATCCTTTAGAGATGTTTGTACTGGCATGAAAACCTTTAACCAACCTAGGGTATCCTGTCTCCCGAATAGAGCAGAAATCAGTCCATTCCATATTTTCAATGTAATCTGGAAATTTGACATAAGATAAATCTCTAAAATTGAATGTTCTACCCCAGATTATACTCTTTTTGGAAAAGACTTCTTTGTACCTGGTCATAAGAAAAAGGAGAATATAGGAGAGGATTGTCTAACCTCGCCTTAGTGCGTTGTTCTTGTTCCTCAGGACAGATTTTCTTCCCCTTATGCCTTGGGTTGTCCCTTCTGGGAGCCATTTGATCAAGAGATGAAAATAGAGACTCAAACACAAGGGATTTTCGGAATTCTAGGGTTTAGAAGAAAGAGAAATCAGATTTTGATGCAAAACAGTGTTGAAAACAAAGATTAAGAGTGAAAAAGCGATGAGATCAACTCTGGTTGGGAGAAAATTGAGAGAAAAACATCAAAACGACTTTAAAAGCCGCAGGTCTGCGCGTTTTCGGCAGACCAAAAAAAGGCGCGGGTCTGCGCATCTTCAGCAGACCGAAAGCCCAATTTCGGTCTGCCGATTCTTCAAGAGAGACTGGCCTTTCCAGGACAGTCTTTCGGCCTGTCGAAATCTCTATTTCGGCAGATCTTCAGATCAAAACACTTTTAAACGATGAAATGATTAAAACAGCAGTAAAAATATCAGCAAGATAGCAATTTAGCAAGCATACAAGACAAAATAAACCATATTTAAACATAGAAAATTATCAATGAAGCTCATCATGATCAATCATGCCAAGTTCTCTACGAATCATGCAAAAACGATCCTCGTTGAGAGGTTTAGTAAAGAAATCAGCTAGTTGTTTTTCAGTGCATATAAACTCAATAAATAATATCATCTTTTTGCATATGATCACGAAGAAAATGATGTCCAATATCAATATGCTTAGCATGCTTAGCACGTGAATGTAAAATTATATTTTTGGATAAATTGATAGCACTAGTATTATCACATTTAATAGGTACATGATCATAATTCATTCCAAAATTCATTAAAGTTTTTTTCATCCAAAGTATTTGTGTACAACAATTACGAGCAGAGATATATTCAGCTTCAGTAAGATAAAGAGCAACAGAATTTTATTTTTTACTAAACTATGACACAAGTGAATAACCAAGAAATGACAAGTGCCACTAGTGCACTTGCGGTCGGTTTGACAACCGGCATAGTCTGTATCCGAAAAACTAGTAATGTTAAAGCGTGTGCCTTTTCGATACCATAATCCTAGATCCATAGTACCATACAAATATTTTAATATACGTTTTACTGCACTAAGATGTGATTCTTTAGGACTAGATTGAAATCTAGCACATAGACAAATACTAAACATTATATCCGGTCTACTAGCTGTTAAGTAAAAAAATGAGTCGATCATACCTCGATACGTAGTGATGTCCACTGCTTTACTACTTTCGTCTTTATCAAGTTTGATTGAGGAGCTCATAGGTGTTCTCATTGACTTGGAGTTCTCCATATCAAATTTCATTAGCATATCCTTGATGTACTTGGATTGATTGATGAAAATGCCTTTTTTGCTTTGTTTGATTTGAAGTCCGAGGAAGAAATTAAGTTCTCCCGTCATGCCATCTCAAACTCATTATGCATACTCTTAGAAAATTCTTCACAAAGAGAAATATTAGTAGTACCAAATATAATATTATCAACATAGATTTGAACTAAAATCATTTCTCCCATTTTTTCTTTTTATAAAAAGAGTAGTATCCGCTTTTCTCATAGTGAAACTATTTGAAATCAAAAATTTACTTAATCTATCATACCAAGCTCTAGGAACTTGCTTTAAAATAAAAAGTCTTTTTCAATTTAAAAATATGATCCAGATACTTATAATTTGAAAACTAAGGGGTTAGGCTACATATACTTCTTTTAAAATTTATCCATTTAGAAATGCACTCTTAACATCCATTTGATATAGAATGAAGTCTTTATGATATGCAAATGCTAAGAGCATCCTAATGGACTCTAATCTTGCTATGGGTGTGAAGGTTTCTTCATAATCGATATCTTCTTATTGATTGAAATCTTGAGTTACTAATCTAGCTTTGTTTCTCACAATTACCCCATGCTCATCTACTTTATTTCTAAAGACCTATTTAGTCCCAAGAACCGATTAATCCTTTGGTCTTGGAACTAATTCCCACACATCACTTCTTTCAAATTGATTTAACTCTTCTTGCGTAGCTAGAATCCATGATTTATCATTTTCAGCATCTTTAAAATTTTTTAGTTCAATTTGAGATCTAAAAGCCATGTTATTGCAAATATTTTTAAGTGATACTCTAGTCTTGATTATTTGTAAGGGGTCACCTAGAATTTGGTCTTTAGGATGAGCATAATTGAATTTTAAATCTTGAGGAGGAGAGAGTATGTTACCATTATCGCTTTCCTTTTCTTCCTTAAGATCTTATTGTTGTGGTTGGGTGCCTTTCTCTTCATTCGCTTTCTCATTTGCATTTGGCTCATTTGAGCTTGGTTCCAAACCTACAACATCATTATTATCTAATTTTCTCTCCTCATGGAGATCGTTAGACTCATAAAAAATAACATACATAGATTCTTTTACTACCAAAGTTCTTTTATTAAACACTCTATAAGCCTTACTAATACTAGAATATCCAAGAAAAATACCAATATCGGATTTTGAATCAAATTTACTCAAATTGTCTTTAGTATTCAAAATAAAACATTTGCAGTCAAAAACTTCAAAATAGCCAATATTGGGTTTTCTTCCTTTCCAAAGCTTATAAGGTGTCTTGTTCAAAATCGACCTTATCATAACTCTATTCACAATATGACAAGCAGTACTTACCGCTTCGGCCTAAAAATATTTTGGCAAACCATTTTCATTTAGCATACTTCATACCATTTCTTGTAGTGTTCTATTCTTTCTTTCTACAACTCCATTTTGTTGTGGAGGTCTAGGAGCAGAAAAATTATGATCAAAACTATTTTAATAGCAAAATGCTTCTATTTCATCATTTTCAAACTCATTACCATAATCACTTCTAATGTAGCCTTTTTCATTTTGCACTTTCTTGCAAAAGATGGTAAGTATATTTAAAATATCATTTTTATGAGCAATGAATAGAACCTAAGTTAATCTTGAAAAATTATCTACTATCACAAAGACATAGTGTTTTCCACCAAGACTAGCTACTCTTGATGGTCCAAATAAATCCATGTGAAGTAGTTACAAAGGTCTAGAAGTAGTAATGACATTTTTGGTTTTAAAAGAATTTTTTACTTATTTTCCAAATTGACATGCATTACAAATCTTGTATTTTTCAAAAGTTAAACTAGGTAAACCATTTACAAGGTTTTTCTTTGAAAGCTTAGAAATAGTATTCATGCTAGCATGTCCAAGTATTCTATGCCAAAGCCAAGAGTCATCTTTTAAAATCGAAAAATATTTATCTTGACTAAAATACTTTTCAATATCAATAGTATAAACATTATCTTTTCTTTCACATTTGAAAATAATTTCTTTTGAACAAGTGTCATCGATCAAGCATTTGGAAGGCTAAAAAATAACTCTATAGCTCTTATCACAAAGTTGACTTATAGTAAGTAAATTATGTTTAAGACTATGGACAACAATAATAGGAGAAGAGATAGAACCAATGTTACCTATACCCAAAATCTTGCCTTTAGCATTGTTTCCAAAAGTGACATGTCCTCCATTTCTTTTTGTGAACAATGAGAGCAAGGAGTAGTCACCGGTCATATATTTGGAGCAACCACTATCCAAGAACCAAAAGTTCTTCTTCTTTTGTACCTACATATAAGAATCAAACTTTGATTTTTGGTATCCATACTATTTTGGTCCTTAAGTGTTAGTTCTAGATTCTTTTGATACCTAAGCTAGTTTTCCACCAAAATATGCATTTTTCATCACAAAGTATAAAAAACTAGTATGTCCATCTTGATTGCAATAAGTGCAAGTGTGTTTGGTGTCACCAGTACTAGCTTTCACAAAATAGTTTTTGAGGTATTTTTGTTTTATAGAAGATTTGTACCCAATACCTCCTTTATCAAAAACACACTTTTGTCCACCAAGCATCATGTCTAAATTTTTCTTTCTATTTATAAATTTGTGGACAATTTTGGTCAAGTCTAAAACCTTGTCATTTAAGGAAGTATTTTTTTTTAATAAAACATCACAATTACTACAAGACAAATTTACTTCATTTCCTTTGGTACACTTTTCAACTATTTTTGACAAACTAAGAATTTTCTTTTTGAGAGCATTGTTCTTGAAAATGAGTTTTTCATAGTTTCTGTGTAAATCATTGAAATCACTTAATAAGTTCTCATATGATAAGTCACAATCACTATCATTTTCACTAAACACTACTTGTATCACTATCAAGAAATTCAATTTTAGGTTCAAGTGAGTTTACCTCTTTTTCTATTGCCATGAAACACATGTTTGCAATTTCTTCTTGTTCTTCTCCTTCGAATTCTTCTTCTTCACTATCATCCTACGTGGCCTTTATTACCTTCTTCTTTATTTTTCTTCTCAAGGAACATTCATTCTTCATGTGACCGGGCTTCTTGCATTCAAAGCAAGTGATTTGGTCATCCTTCATTTAATTTCTTTTCTTAGAAGTCATTGCCTTTGGTGTTCTTCTTGAAGTTCTTCTTTTTGAAGTTTAGGTACTTTTTGTACCTTTTGGTAAGTAGGGTAATGTCTTTAAGCTCACTATCCGCAAATTCTTCTTCTTCCTCAATGTTTTCTTGCATGGCGGCTTTGAGAGCTATTCTTTTCTTTTTATTCTCCTCTCCTTCATCTTCATTTTTTTCCTTCCTAAGAATTTCACGGGTCATGAGAGAACCCATAAGTTCTTCAAGAGGAAGTTTGCTAAGATCCTTAGCTTCTTAAATGGCCACCACCTTGCTTATATATGCTTGAGGAAGACTTCTAAGAATTTTTCTCACCAGCCCACCATTTGGAAATATTTTTCCTAGAGCACCGAGAGAGTTAGTAATAGTTGTGAATCTAGTAAACATTTGTGAAATAGATTCATCCTTTTCCGTTTTGAACAACTCGTAGTTTCTATTAAAAATGTTGATTCTAGTTTCTTTTATAGAGCTAGTTCCTTGATAAGAGACTTCTAACATGTTCCATAGTTCATGAGCATCTCTAACTTTTTCAACATTATTATAAATATTCCCATCTAAACCACACATAAGAATATTTCTAGCCCTACCATTTTTGGTGAAGTTGATTTTATCTTTTTCATCATATTCTTCTATGTCTTTTTCAACTTCTCTACCATCAACCACCTGTGTTATTTTCGAAGAATCTTTAGTAACAATATACCATAAGTCAAAATCAATGGACCTTAGATAAGTATCCATATGACTTCTCCAATAATTAAAATCGCTACCATTGAAAAATGGTGGTTTGGATGGAGACAACCCCTCGTATTGAAAAGAAAAATTTGTTAGGCTAGTCATCTCAAAAATAGTTAAGTTTTAAAAATTTGAGCACCAAGCTCTGATACCAATTATAAGTCTAAGGCTAGCTAACGCAAGAAGGGGGGTGAATTGGGTTTTAAAACTTTTGCAAACTTTTCTTTACAAACAAGTAAATTAAGCAAATAAAGATAATAGCAAGTAAAAAGACTAAATAGTATACACAACCTTAAGACAAATAAATTAAAGAGATAAGGATAGAGAAATGCAAACACTAATTTTACGAGGTTCAACAAACACGACGGTTTGTCTACGTCCTCGGCTATTGGCAATCCGCTTCGAGCTATCCACTATCGGATCAAGAGAATGGGCTTGACCGTCCCTTTTAATCAACGAGTGTTTTCTCCTTAGGCACACTCAGTCTTAAATCCGGCTCTATTACGCCTAACATAGATTGTTTAGACTCCGGTGCCAATCTCACCTAAACTGGGTTATTTATGAATCCAGTGTCAGCCTCACCTCACAAATATAATTTTAATTTGATTGTTGATATATTCAACTAGAATCTCTCAAAGGAATAAAGATGATACAAGGTAAGCTTAGAGAGAATAAATGAGAACACAAAATATGATCTAGTTTGGATCAATAGATTTTTGTGAACACAAAGTAGCTTTGAAAGTTTGATTCACAAAAGATGATTTGAACAACTTGAAAGTATGTTTAAAGCAATGAAAGAATGTTCAAAAGTTATTTCAAGTGTTAAAAAAGCTTCTATAAAGAGACTAGAAAGAAAACTAGCCGTTTTAGACCGTTTGACAGACAATCTGTTATTTTCAGCAGAACTTTCGGTAGACCAAAAATACTAGCAGTTGAAAGTGCAGTTGTAACGGTCAAATTTTAAAAAGTCATTAAAAATAAAAAGCAGAGGAATCGATAGACCGATTCTCACTGCCGGTCTGCCGATTCTACCCGAGAGCATGTTTTCAATTTTATTTCAAGGCTTTTTCAGTTGTTTCCAAAAAGTGACTTTATAAATTGATTTAATATGTAATATAAGAACTATATAAATTAATAAATCAATTTAAAAACTTGTATAAAATAGATTTCATATTTTAATTGGAGATAAATAGATTTGACAGTTTAGCTTTGAAAAATTTCTAATTTTATGGAAAAATTTTAGCCATTAAGATTCATATAATGTGTAGACAAATATTCAAGTACAAGAACTAAGTATATAATCTTTGCTAGTCTAGGTCTTGTTATCTTAATCTTTATCTTCAAGCTCTTTTCCAAAATCTATTTTGAATGTCTTGTGATCTTTACAATTTTACTTGCTACACACTCAAGTAGATTATTAGTGCCTAATCACATGTTTGTTAGCTTCAAAATATGAGAGTATGACTGATGATACGAAGCATGACTCAACATTTTTATGTAAAAAGTAGAGATAGAAATACATTTATTAATTTTTTTTTTCTAACTAATCAAATCATGGTAGCTGTTAGATAATTGATCTAATAGATAAAAAAATACCTATAAATAGGTTAAAAAAAAACTTACTAGATAATGATCCCATATATATATATATATATATATAGGGAACAATCCAATAGGTATTTTTTTGGGATAATAACATTAAAATACCCTGACTTTTAACATGTAATTTTTTGCAAAATAACACCTTTACTTATGAATGTCTGCAAAATAATATAAAATTTTCGCAAAATAATACTCTGACTTTTGAATTTCTGTAAAGTAATACCCTCAATTTTGAATTCTACAAATAAATATCCTAACAATTAAAATTTTTACAAATGAATACCCTAACATTTGAAATTCCTATAAATTTATAACCTTAATACCTAATTAGTTGATTTTAATAATAAAAAAATAGTAGTAGCCATCATCAACTTAATTAAAACTTATTAAAAAATAATAGAATTTCTGAAAAATATTTATACTTAACTTATTTCACTTTTTATTTAAAAAGAAAAGTAAAAAAATTAGAACGAGAGGTAAAGATAGTTAATTATAAAAAAAAAAAAAAAGAAACATGTGAGGAAAAAAAAATTGTGTTTTTCTAGCAATTAACCAAAAAAAAAAACGAAGTTATAAAATAATTTTTGAAAATATACTAATATCTAAACATTTTTATTAAGTTAATGAGAGGTGTTTGCATCTTTTAATTTACTCACAGTATAAATATACAAAGAAAATAAAAGTTGAGGGTATTAATTTGCAGAAATCGTAAATGTTAGGGTATTAATTTGAAGAATTCAAAAGTGATGGTATTAATTTGCAGAAATCGTAAATATAATTTGTAGAATTCAAAAGTAAGTGTATTAATTTGCAAAAATCGTAAATGTGGGAGTATTAATTTGTAAAATTTCAAAAGTGGGGTTATTAATTTGTAGAAGTTCAAAAGATATGGTATTTTTTGTAAAAAAGTTAAAAAGTGATAGTATTTTTACGTGATTAACTATTTTTTTTTACTTATCTATAGGTATTATTTTGCCCAATTAAAGTTGATTATGCACGTCTTTTTATGGTAAAAGGTAGAAAAAAAAATAAATAATGAGTATTTATTTTTATTATTATTTTTTTAACTATTCAAATTATTGTAACTATTAGATTATGATCCAACGGTTAAGAAAACAATACATATCAATAGGTAAAAAAAATACTTATTGAATTGATAACCATTTATATATATAGGGCACCAATCCAGTAGGTATTTTTTTTACCTTTACATAGGTATCATTTTAGCCAATTAAAATTTATCATGCACATTTTTTCATAGTAAAAAGTAAGAGAGAGAAATAACATTAATGATGCACATCTTTTTATGTATATCATTATAGCCGTTGGATCACCACTAGATGATAATCTAACGGCTAAAAAAAAATATCTATACATAGGTAATAAAAAAAAAATACTTACTGAATTGGCAACCATATATATATAGGTTGCCAATCCAGTTTGTATTTTTTTTTACCTATGTGTGGGTATTTTTTTTTAGCCGTTGGATCATCATCTAATGGTGATCCAACGGCTATAATGATGTACATGAAAAAACATGCATCATTAATGTTATTTCTCTCTCTTACCTTTTAATATAAAAAAATGTGCAAAAAAAATTTTCATTAGCTAAATTAATACCTATGCATAGGTAAAAAAAAAAAAAAAACCTATTGGATTGGTGTTCATATATATATATTCATATTTATATAATATACTGTGCAAAAAGTAGAGGATTTTGCCGCGGAGTACACCATAATCACCATTACAATTTTCAACAAAATAATCTATCTATACTTTATATGGTAATAATAATAATATGATTTAACATTCATATACGAACATTAACAGATTCCCTCCAAAAGTCGAGAGCGCCAAATCTGCGGGGGTAACTGAGAAGGTTTGGAGCTCTAGCTAGTAAGGGATAAGAAGAACGCAAAATGACACACCTAGACAAAAATAATTACAGTAACACCCAATGTGTCTAAAAGAAGTGTGAAAATTAAATAAATTTTTTGCACTTTGACTATGTTATTCAATAGCCTCTTGGTTTGACCAATTGATATATCTTTGACCTTTAACTGTTTCAATTTTATATCAAAAGCTCTAGCAGGTTCGAACTTCTGTTTCAAAATCTCCAACTTGCGAAAAACAATGTGGTTTTAGAGAAAGATATCAATGGTCACTACTAAAATATTTAGGGTTGATCCTCTTCAATAATCTCTCTGTCTTATATAATATCCATAATCCATTTTTGATGGTTACTTTATGTACTACGTACCCCATATTAGAACATAACATGAATATTCTTTTTATAAAATTAAACCACCTATATTATTTGTTGTTAGCTATTTAAATTGTAACGACACGTATTATTATTTTCTTTTTCTATATATTTGGAAGCATGCATATGGTGTGGGATGAGTCTTGCATGTACGTAGGTGTCAATTTAGTTGATATATGCCTATAAAATTTTGAAGCTCTTTCACTTTATTTACTTAAAAAATAAATAAATAAACAAAAATCATACACACATATTTGGAGGAATCAAAGTGAAATCTCAAAAATTGCTTAAAACATGGATATTTTATATATTACCTTATAATTAATGAACCATTTTGCTATCCTTTTATTACATTTTCAGCGTTGTAGAAAATAAATTCCCTTTTATAAATTAGCCAAATACATAATTAGGATAAGAAAAAAAAACGTATTAATTTCGTATGAAATAAAAAGTTCAGTGCTATAAAACCTATTACTATAAACTTGTGTGCCCATCTAGTTATTGAACTCAGAACCCCCGTGAGAGGCTTCTATATGAGGATCAAGAAATCATATATACACTCACTATATCTATATGTGGTTCAATTACTTGTAACATCACCTGTCCCTCTCTATAACACACCAAAATCTAGGGTATTATACAATAACTCGCTTCATCAAATAAAAAATCAAATCCAACTTATGCAAAGCATATTACAAGCAACCTAATATTGACCATGCTCAAGCAATGACATCCTATTTGCAATAGCACCGGAAAGATCAACTTAAATTAACCTTAGAACTTTGATTCAACTTAAGTTATTAATCCTTGATGAGGATTGTGAATCAAATTATAATTCCAATTTGTGGCAGTGCACAGAAATATTGAGCAATATATCCGATCTTTGAAGGCGAGTATTTCGCACCCATAGAACGGAATACGTATATTAGTATATGAGTGTCCTTTCTCTTCACGTGCTAAAGCAGTCAATAAGAGAAATGTCAAAGCAGTTCAAATGTCAACCAGATCAGGGTACGTAATATAGGGTCCGACGTACCGAGAGACAAGAAGTCGAAGTTAAGTGAGTTTGTGTTAGTTTCATAGAACTTTATTTGACGTCTTTTATGATTTTATACACACATAATATATATATATATATGAAGGACTTCTCAATATATATATATATATATATATATATATATATATTTAACCGTGTTAAAAGTGAATGACATTTATAATAGAAGATTCAAAACTGAAGTTAATTATTTAATAAATATTTACTTTTATTTATTTAATTACTTATCTTTTTGTAACTCTTTAAGTATGTTGCCCGAGTTACTTAAAATTCTTATGCTTCATAATTTTCGGTGTCTAATTACTAAAGGTTGCCTATAGATTAAGTCACCAAGATGGCCTCCGCAAAAAGCTTTCATCCCAATACCGCCAAAAGTCGGCCTCTTTCAACTCCTATTACGTATACAATTAATGGCCTTCTATATTCATGATTACTTCGAAAAACTGTCAAATCCTTTAATAAACGACTGGACAATAATATACCAATAAAACAAATATCTCGAAACCAAAGTCTATTCATTCATCGATTCCATTCATTTGAGACGTCTTCCACATATATACACAACATAAAGTTCAACCATTTCATTATGGGGTTTACAATTTGTGGACAACATTTAAAAGGAGACAATGATGACCCGATCAATGGAATAGTACTGTACGAAGGAATATACAAGGATTTGGACCAGGCTTCACATCTATTAATTAAGCTGTTCATTGAGTATGAAAGGTCTAATGCTTCTCTTTAATTGTTGATTAAATATAGAATTTGTAGCCTTTTACATGAAACTAGCTTAACTTATCAAATTAGGGAGTGTGAAAACCACTTCTTAACACACAAAAACACGCATGTTAATTTCATAATCGACGAAATATCGTTTTGCAAAAGATCGAAAGAAGGGAATAAGTTTCAATTTTTGTAATTGAAGGTTTTATGTGATGATTTGGAAAAATATTTGTCTTCGTCTCAAAGACCTTTTATACATTATTTTCGACGAATTAAGGGATAGAAAGAGAAATTATATGGTATTAGAAAAGTAAGAGCCAAATTTGACGCACTTCTTATCGTCTTGAGCTTTTGAGATAATTAGTTTACCAATATAGTGCAAGAAATTAGAATAGATAGTCCGTAATTATACTTTTATTTTCTTATCTCTCGTGTGATCGGTCTTCATGTGAATTAATTTTTTTTTTTCTATTTTCTCTTATTTGAATTTTGTGATATTATGTGTTAAATTTGTACGTTCTCTAAGCGTTTATATATTTGGAATTAAAACCATCCAACATCAATCAGAGCTCCTTTTAGTTTGAACTTAAATTTCGAAGAATTAGTAAACTAACATAGGGTAAATTATTAGTGACAATTGATATGCTTCTTGATTTTCATATCTTTTCCGGAAGGTGGAAATTTTGCATTTGAAATTTGAAGGTATACTAGAGATTGATGCAAAATTGAAAAAGTTGAAGGTCAAAGATTTTAGCAAGTGGTTAACCTATATGAACCATGAAGTTTAAACATTGTGATGATATTGGCATATTGTTATAGTTCACCAAGATATGAACTATGAAAACTAAAAGAAAACCCATTAAATTGGGTGAAAACTGCAAAATCCAATTCCTGCTATAATAACCAAAACGTTCAAACTATTCTTGCTCGATCACCAAAAGAAAAAGCTTGCTCAATAACTTAGGTTTACAGCCACAGATCATTAGTTAGCTATAAGAATCTAAATGTAAAGGGCTTATTTGCACCACAGGCACTGCGTACGAAGCTAATTAATTCACATATATTCCTAACCAACTATATATATATATATATATATCTCCGTCCGTGCCATACAAATTCACAAACTTGCACCTAACGCCAGGCTTTTTCATCGCAACTTGTGTGTTTTAGAGCCCACCATCCACGCATTTTCTGAATGGTCGTATCTAGCTGAAGAATACACAAAATTACCTTTTTCTTTTTTTCTTTCTTTCTTTCTTTCCCCCTTAAAGTAGTTTACAAATTTTTTTTTTTAATCTGAAGTCCTCTATTTAATTTCGATGTCCCAAATTTCATTCCAAATTTCATTCACTAATTGTATTCATGTTGTCATTTTAAAGTTTTAATAAATAAGAATGAAAAAAGGGTTGCATTGTAGGAAATTAATATTTCCTATAATAAATTGGTTCACATATTATATAATTATATCGGTGTCATATTATTTCATGTTGATCCTATTTAGTGGCCTTATTAAGCTGGGTCAGGAATATCCATCAAGAGTATCGATTTGATAATGTGAATACCTAGTTCTACAACCCAATTAAGATTGATGGATACCTAATTAAATTGTATATAAAGGAAACTATATAGATTATGGTACCCAGTCAAATCTATCACTATTGTTTCTTCTCTTGCTACCACCATCATAGTGAGAGAAATCTATTGGGCAGTTTTAATTTGGCTGTGGAAGACTGATCTCCATCACTATTGTAACATAGACATGCAAGATATGTCTTCTATCTTCAGTATTTTTAATTCTTGATTTCTAAGTATATTAGATCTTGTGGAATTGGGATTAGTGTTTAATCTATTATAGAAAAATCTAACATTGTATGGATCCCTCCGCATGTTGTACATTGCAAGAAAAATAGGATTTTACGTCACTTTTTTGGTGATGCCAAAGGCATATGAGGTTGTCCACTGAAGCGATATCTATCCAGGCGCCGTTAAAAGTCTGAGATTTCACGTCGCCAGAAAAGCAACATCATAGACATATGAGGTCACCAGAAAAGCGACGTCGTAGACATATGATGTCACCAGAAAAGCGAAATCGTAGAACGTCGCTTTTCTGGTGACATCGTAGACATACAACGTCGCTTTTCTGGTGACGTCGTATGTCTACGACGTCGCTTTTCTAGCGACGTGGTATATATATCACTTCGCTTTTCTAGCGAGATGGTAAATATTTTCTAGGGGATTTTTAATTAAAATTCATTCAAATCCCTTAGATTTCATTTAAAAAAATAGAATTATAAAGTCATCAAAATATACATATAACACCAGATCCACATATTTAAAAGCACAATGTCTAATTAAAGTTTAGTTATAAATTAAACTATTGATAACAAGCTAACAAGTCACATGCATAATCTAGGTAGTGAACGAATTTAGTCAAAAATAAGAACATCAACCTAAAAGCTACATATATATCTATGATAAGTTATGATTAAGTGAGATCAAGGATAACCTCAACCAATATAATCCATAAGCTCTTCAACTTATTCTTCACGAACCGTATTTATATTGTCCATCGTGTAGAAAGTTTGTACTTGGAACTATGTATTCAGAAAATAATAAGTTTGTTAGAATATTGAACTTTATTTTAAAATGTACAATATTATATGTTAAAATTGAACTTATATATAAAATTGGCATATACCCTTGTAGCGAGAAATAATCGAATGTTAGCTTGTTCAATGATTTCACTCATATATTTGCATACATAAAAATCGCATTCTATATATGATGGTTGTCTAGGATACTACATACAAATAGAAAGAATACATAACAAGTTAGAATGAATAACATATAATCAACAAATATATATATATATATAAGACAACTCATTTACGTACCTTATTGAGGTACTTATAAACCGGACCATTAGCTCTATATCCTCTTGATTCTTTGAAGTCATTATACAATCGAAATACCCTTTTGATTGATATATATAAAATTAGAAACACATATTTCTATTAGTTTATGTAAAATATATAACAGTAATAAACTATTAGAAAAAAAAAAAAAAAACTATTAGAAAAAAAAGACTTACTCTATTAGAAAAATAATAATAAACTATTAGAAAAAAAGACTTACTCTATCATAGTGAGGCCAAATTCCTCACAAACATCCAAGTTCAAAAGATCTAGAAACCAAAAATTCCAAGTTCAAAAGATCTAGAAGTCAAATATATTCTTTGGGAGGGTAAATGAGAAGTAAAATCCAATGCTCCCTAATTATTCAATTATTAACAAAGATCATAAATAAATTATTACAGAGACTAATAAAAAAAAATTGCAATTAGTAAGTTCTTAATCTTACGCATGGTTTTATGGAACAACTAATATTTGCTTATCATTTTCCATCATTAGCATCCGAGATGACAAAAATTCAGCACAAGTCTCTCGTGGACCACTCTCTGTAGTAATATTACTTGGATCTTTTACTTGTCATTTTCCATCATTATCTTCTTAGCACTCAACTTATTTAAATTTTCACACTTAACACAAGGGCACATGATGGCATTAGGATCTTTTGCATTCTCTACAATAAATTCCAAAAAGATCTCAACTTTATTTTTATACTCAATCAATAATCTATCGACTGATATCCACTTTTTATCCATTCCAATCAAACTAAGAAAAATGAAAAATAAACATAAATTGAAGTTAATTAAGATTACTTAATTTATAAATCTACATATATTAACAACTTGATAAAAATTGGGCAAAGTCTCCCCTATTTATAAATCCTATTAAAGTTTTAATTCATAATAAAAAATCAAAACAACAAATCACATACAATAATTTTATCCTTATATTACCACAGCATACAATTTCCCAGAACCTAATCTCTTCTACATAAGATTTTCTAAAATATAAAATAAACAAATATACATATCTTATTGTGATTAAGAAAATTAGTTAGAGAACATACCTCAAATGATTAAAAATATCTAGACCAAGGTTGGACTAATAATCAACACTAATCTTTATGTAATGACTAACACCAATCTTGAATTAAAATAACAAGAGAATACAAATATATCAGACAATTAAACCAACCATTACTACAATAAAAAGAATAATAAATATAAATTATGAAAGACTAAAACTCAGCAAAAAAAAAATATATATATATAAATATAAGTACCAAAGAAAAAACAATTTAGAGAACAATTATCTGATATAATTATCAAAATTTGTACAAATCACAACGCTTTTCTCTTGTGATAAACGCCAAACCTCTAATATATATATATATATATATATCAAAGTAAAAAACTCATACTAGTACAATAATAATTACTAAAAACCAAAATTATAAAATACATAAAAAAAAGTAAAACAAATTATTAAACTATGATTTTAATCTAATAACTAATGAATTACACTTTTAAGAGTAATTAAGAATCTCAATATTTCTTAACTACATTCAAATGACTATATAGGAAAACTGTTCAAAATGGCTAAGTGTAAAAACTTAAATTAAACATGAAAATATTAGATAAAATTCGGATAAAAATAAAGGCCAATACAATTATATATGAATTCTAGCAAAAAATGTGACTTCAATTATTAAAATTACCTCAAGTGGCAAGAAAAAATAGAGGAATGACAAAGAGAAGCAGCGGCTATAGCTTGGGTTAAGGTAAGTATAAAAATCTAAACTAAAACATGAAATAATTAGATAAAAATAAAGCCTAATGCAATTATATACGAATTGTATGGAAAAAATTGACTTAATAAAGCTAAAATTACCTCAAATGGCCAGAAAAAATAGAAGAGGGGCGAAGAGGAGTGATGGCAAAGGGAGGGGGGCAGGGAGGGTGTCGAATGAGAGAGTTCTGCTAAGTGCAGAACTCTAAAATTAAACTAACCAAACGACGTCGTTTTTTTAGCGACATCGTACAGGAGCTTCCCTATCGCTGAAAAAGCGACATGAAAGGTGAATCATGTCGTGCGGAATGCGACGTCGTATATCGCGTTTCCTGTCGCTTAAAAAGCTTCGTAAAACAGCGACATACGATGTCACATTTGGTCGTTTTCTCGTCGCTTTTTAAGCGATACAGGATTTTGTGTCGTTTTTCTAGCGACGTTAAAGGCCAATTATTTTCCACGTCGTGCTGACATCATAAAGCAACGTAAAATATAGTGACGGCTTTGCCCTGTTTTGTAGTAGTGGTAACTTTTTCAGGAGTAGTAAAAATTTTGTGAAGGAGTGTTTTGCTCGCTTCATTGACTTTAGATTTACTTTTGAGGCAGAATTACTGGCAGTTATGGTGGGCATGGAGATTACTTGGAATACTAGTTGGAGCAACTTTTGAATTGAATTGGATTCAATTTATGTGGTTAATTTGCTTGAAAGTAAGCAAGAATTGGTGCCATGGAAATTACGAGGTACATATCTTGTCTCTTTTCCATGAACTTTGTTGTGTCACATACAAATGGCTGTAGACAGTTTGGCTTTTTCTGTTTTGTAGACTAAGACACTGGTGGGCACTTAGCTCCTAATTTTATCTCCAGGATTGCTCACAGAGACGTGCTTATTCTTCCTTAGTCTTTTTTCAGACAGTTTTTTTCTCGTTGAGTTTTGTCTAGTCAGGTTTGGTTTTAATGAGGCACAACATGATAGTTGTTCTTTTTCCTACTGTTCAGTTATTTTTATCTTTTGAACTCTTGTATCTTTTTTTCGCTTTTATTTGTTTAACTAAAAATTCCTAGACTGCAGTTGTTGGGTGCAGGATAAGTGGTCTATGCATTAAAAAAACAAGTCTGAAAAAGTTAAAAATTTAACTTTAATCTCAAAGTTTATTGATGAAATTGGCATGAAAAAACTAGTTAGAGAGGAGTTGATAAGACATATCAAAATGGATAGCATGAAGACCGATGTGAATTTTATATTTTTAGGAGGTCAATCCGTGAATATGAAACTTCTGACAAGAGACTTCAATATTAGAGGTTTTTCGACGGGTGTTTAAGGAGTTTTGATAGAGGTTTGGTAAAATGTATAAAAGACGTCCATACTAGCTCGAGGGTTAATTTGGTAAATGTATGTCGTGACTCGGTTAAGGAGCTTTGATAAGAGATCTCAGTGTTAAGAGGATAATGTATCAATCAATTAGGCAAAATTTATTAGGTAAATGAGCGGCATGGAGAGGCATTGGGTTTATATTCTAAACCAAGTTTAACATTTGTGAGAGGCAGTCAAGTAGAGAAAAGGGCCGGATGACGTTGTCAAGTGGAGAGCTTTGAATTAACTAGCTACATTTTCATATGTAGCCAGTACCCATGCTTTAATAGCTGAAGTCCTCTGTAATATAAGGAGTGGGATTAATAGTCACAATGCCTTATCTCTCGATCACCCACTACTCCTACACTGCAGCAAAGCAAAATTTCCACTAAATATATGAAGATACGGGATGAGATTATCCCAATGTATACTAGACTGTGCTTATTTTTCAAATTTTAAATGATTGATATTAGTTCCACATGGAGAGAGGTAAAAGGCACAAATAGTTTAAGGTTTTAGCTTTCATCATAAATTAAGAACCTTAAAAGAGGGAAAAAAGGAGAGGGGGGTCCCGCATAAATATGATTTTGTTTATGAAAAAATAAGGGGGAACACCTTATAATAAAAACACGGTTCTTTTTGCGTCTTTAAATTGCTCAGAGCTTTAAGGCAAAAAAAAAAAAAAAAAAAAAAAAATGCTCAGAGCTAGATAAGGGTCATTTAGGAGCAAAACAATGTTAAAACAACCTATATATGGTGCTTAATAGAGATATGGAGTCATGAATAAATTCTGTGGTTGGTATATTATACTTCTATTAATTTGTGATACTAAAAATTACAGTTGCCTCATAATATCTAATCATCTAGGAAAAAAATTATCCTTTTTATTTTTAATTTTCAATTCAGATATATCAAAAAAAAATTGTATATTTTAAAATTCAAATGTCGAAAACATACTTCTCTATATCATATAGAAGTGAATATTAGACCCAATACCCATTTTCTAGTATTTATTTATTTGTTTATTTATTTACTTTGGAGAAGTGGTCAGGGTTTGAACTCGGAACCTTCTATATTGGAAAGAGATTTTTATATTGAAAGGAGGTATGGTTACCACTAGGCTAAGTATGAGACTACCATTTTCTAGTATATTTGAATATGTACTTTATATATATACACCTATTCTTTTTAGATATACATTTCGCATATAAAATACTTGTAATACATTTAGAGTATCAAAATATATATATATATATATATCTGTGATAAACATTATGAAATGTATACAAGTTTTCAGGAATACTTTTCATACAAAATGCATACCCGTGGTATACATTTACACCTGTGATATACAATTTTCCAAAAGAGTATAAATCCATTAAAAAAAATGGGTATCAACATAAAGGTATTCATGCACTTTTACCCATAGATATTTGTCTATTTGGGCGCTGGATTTTCCCTTTCCCATTTTACTTGGGCTCAACTCATAAAAAAAAGGATAGAGTATATATAAGAAATGTCCTTTGTTTAGATCAACTTAAAAACTGGCCGTGTTTTACACCTATTTAATTAATGGCCATTTTATAATTTATTTTGAAAAATGGCCCTCTTCTAGTTAATCTATTTTTAAAAAAAGTAAATCAATTTTTTTTAAATATAAATAAATCATTTTATACAAAATAAATCAGTTTTATACAAAATAAATCAATATAATTTGATGTATTAAATATGAAAAAAATTTCAAAATCCGGCCATTGTTTAACAATGTTTAGAAAACAGTCATTTTTTAAACAATAATCCAAAATTCAGCCATTTAGCTTAAAAAGCCCAAAAGGATTTGGGTAGGACTCTTGGACCAAAATGACTTTTTTTTGACTTTTTTAAAAATAACATTTTTAGGAGCATCAAAAACATTTTGACCTATAATTAAGAGTTTGTTGACCATAAAAGACTATTATTATATTTTTTTTCCATGGTCAAAAAGCTCTTGACTACAGGTTAAAGTGTTCTTGACAATCCTAATTCCTAAGCATGTCATTTTAAAAATAATTCACTAAAAAGGTCATTTTGGCCCAAGTTAGTCCTACCCATGTCCTTTTTTCCTCAACTCTAAAATACTCTCCCTTCTTGCCAGAGACCAAAGAGTAAGCCTAATAATAGAGTCTAATCATATCAAATGACCTTTTTAACACCATATTAATATATATATATTTAAAAAATGGCCATTTGTATTAATTTTGACATTGAGTATATCATATATCAATTTTATAAGTTTTTATATTGAGTACATTTGATCTCTAATATTGTTAAACTATATGCATATGCTGGAACTTTTATATTTGGCCGTTTTGCCAAAAAAAAAAAAAGGGAAAAGAAAAAATGGACATTCATTAAAAAAGGTGTAAAAAATGGTAATTTCACTAAGAGCCCAATAGATCATTAGTTTGTCCAGAAAATTAGGAGGAAGTTAGGTTTAGCAGCATTTCATGGGCGTAAGATTTACCCTAATAGTTTCTTTTTAGTTATGTGCTTTTTATAACAGTTCTTACGTAAAGTTCCAACATTTTCCTCTAATTTCATGGGCGTAAGATTGATTAGTCTTTAACATCTACTGACAAGTTGAGTTTTTCTTTTTTCTTTTTTTGTTTCGACTAATTTGTTAAGGTTTGTCTACTGATTTATTGAAGTTTGTTGAACATTTAAATTGAGTTTTAAAAACATAATATGAGTGATTTTGGTGAAAACTCCTACACTTCTAAATATAGTTATAGTAAGTTGCTATATGACAAATTAAGTTTCGATTTGGAACTGTCCGAAAATTATATATGTTATCACTTCTAACGGAGAACGAAAGATATAAGCAGCCACTTTTTTATGTTGCTGCTATAATTACTATTATTTTCTTTTAAAAACTCTTAGTTATCCGTTTAGGGCCTGTTTAATATTATTTTCTGTTTTTTGTTCTTAAAGTACTGTTTTCAAATATAAAAAACAATAACTGTTTTTTATTGTTTTCAAAAATAGATAATGCTTGAGGTACCAACTTTTGTACCAAATTTTAATACCAACACATATGGTATGTGATTTGTCACCACTCAATTAGTGATAATGTTTAATCTATTCGTGGTAAGTTTTAACATACCAATTAGTTGGTGACAAGTTACATGCCACATGTGTTGGTACAAAAAATTTGATAGAAAAATTGGATGTGTAGTGTTATCCTTTCAAAAATACTAGATGTTTAGCAAATATTTTCTAAAAATCAGTTTTTAGGGTAAAAAATAGATGAATATAAAATAAATTATTTTCGTATTAATACAAACAAAAATGTTTATAGAGAAAGTCAAGATAGTTTAATGAGAGAGAAATTCAAATGAGGGAATGGGAAGAGATAAAGTCATAAGAGAAAGGTAATGAAAGATAATAATGAGAGAGAAAGTAATGAGAGAGAATAAAGAAATAAAAAGTAATGAAAAAGATAGAAGAAAGAGAAACTAATAAAAACATAAAAGAGAGAGAAAGTAAGAAAAATATATAAGGAGAGAGAATAAAGATAGAGAAAGTCATAAAAGACAAAATAGCAATAAAGAATGAGGAGAGAGAATGTGATTAAAAGAATGAAAGAATATAAAATGATGAGAGGTAATAAGAGGGGAGAAAGTGATGAGATAAAATGAGGAGAGAGAGAGAGAGAGAGAGAAAATGATGAGAGAAAAAATTATGAGAGAATTTGTGTGTAAAATTCATGTCAAATAATGAGTTTTTTTCTTAAATAAACAAAATAATAAGAAAATACTTTGAGAGCAATATTTTATTGTTCTCTGAATTATCTATTTTCTTTAACTCTGTTTTTAAAACTTGAAAGAGCAAATAATCTGTTGGCAACCTTCATGTTGTAACATGACTGGTTTCACGGTCATATTACAACATGCGACTAAATATTTGATCTGATTAGGTTTTTTAGTATTTTTCGTATTTTCCTTTTATATGCTTTAGGTCACGTTTTATATAGTTGTCAAACATAAAAATCTGATCATATTAATGCATAGACATATTTAATTGTGCAAGGAATGGGTAAGTAACTCTTACCAAAATTGGTTTTGAGTATATGTCATTCTTACCGTAATTTGTTTTGAGTATCTGTCTATTTTTCGTTAAGAAAATTCCTTTAAATGAATATTTTATGTGTAATATTATTTATGGAAGTTTCCTTAATTTATTTGTGCTGATTCTTATTGTTTAAAGTTGCTCTAATTCGTGCAATTAGCTGTCAATAATGTTTGAGTAACTGATTATTTTGTTTCAGGAGAGTATTCTGATAGTTTCTTTTTCTGTTACAACATAATTGGTTGACAGATCATATTACAACACGTGGACAGAATCAATAACTATTTTCCAGATCCGTTTTTCTAAGTTTAGTAACAAACTTGGCTGATCTTGCAAGTCTTCTAATTTACATTAAATGTTTTTAATTATTATTTGGCAGATACACACGTGAAGGCTTACTCCCTTCTCTATTTAAAGACCACTTAAGAGTAGCTTTATGCAGAGAGACCACTATTATATTTTTGGGTTGTAAAAGAAAAGTTAATCTTTTAGCCATATTTTAGACTTAGGAGGTGTCCTAGTCGTTTGAGTAATAGTGCTTCGGGAGAGGTGCTGATTGTCTTTGGGAGAAGATCGACTTCAAGTACCTGAAGTGATTTTAGAAGAACGAAGTCAACTTAAGACGAGTGGTGCTCGCTAGACATATTAGTGAAGGAATACATCCACATTGCGATAATCAAAAGAGGGAGTCTTTTATTGTATAAGTTAAATTGAGGTTTGTATTCATTCAAACTTTGCTAATATTATTTATTCTCTGGGTGTGACCCCTTGGACGTAGGTTATCGGGAGATAACTAAACCAAGTAAAAATATCTTGTATCATATTTTTACAATTTATGCATTACCACCTCATGTAATTAATTTTCAAAATTAATTATATTCGGTAATACCTGATTAACGGGCCTAATAACTGGTATCAGAATGGGACACTAACGTTTTTAGTGAGATCTTGCAGTGTATTTGATCTGATTTTTCAGGTATGTCATTACTTGCTAAAGGTGGGTCCATTTCACGCCCTTCACTCCTTGATGGCACGAACTACTTCTATTGGAAGGCATGCATGAAAGCCTTTATCAAGGCTCTTGATGAAAAAACTTGGAGATCCATTCTTAATGGTTAGAGTCCTCCAAATACTAAGGATGAAGAAGGGAATGATATTCTTAAACCTAATTTGACTTGGTCATCCGATGATGACAAACTTGCTAATTGCAATTCCAAGGCTTTGCATGCTATATTAAATGGAGTAGATACTACTAGGATTAAAATGATTACTAATTGTGAATATGCAAAAAAAAGCGTGGGATATTTTGCAAACGCACTTTGAGGGTTCTGGCGATATAAAAAGAACTAAATTAATCATATTAATTTCTAAATTTGGAATGAGAGAAGATGAAACCTTACCTGAATATTTTACTAAGCTTTATGATATTTCTAACGAATCTTTTGCTCTTAGAAAGCGATTTTCGGATACTAAGATGGTTAGAAAAATTTTCCATTCTTTACTAGACAGGTTTCAACCAAAGCTCATGACCATAGTGGAGAGCAAGAATCTTGATCTAACGAAAGTTGAGGAATTGATGGGATCACATCAGACGTATGAGATGAATATCAAGCAAAGAGAAAAAGCCTCAAAATCGGCGTCTAAATCTACTAAAGAAGATGATGAAAATCTTGCCTTGTTGACAACAAATTTTGGCCAATATTTGAAAAATATGGACAAGATGTCAAAATCGGGCAACACTAATAAATGTATGAATTTTCGTAAATCTGATTCTTCTAAGAAAAATGGGATTCAATGTAGAGAATGCGAAGGGTATAGCCACGTGCAAGCTGAGTGTGCCAATACCTTGAAGAAAAAGGCAAAGGCTATGACCTCTATATAGAGTGATGGGGAATCTGAAAGTAGTCAAGAAGAAGATGAAAATCATGTAAGTAATCACGTAGCCCGTGGTGTTTCTTTGGTTTCAGATGACGTTTATTCCTTGCAGAAATCTACAGGTCATGTTGCAACACATTCTGCACACAACAGTTCTGTTACAACATCCGTGACAGAAAAAGATCATGATAGTAATTCTAACAGTGATGAATCTGAATTGGATGACGAATCAATCCAAGAGTCATATGAGAATATGTATTCTCAGTGGATTAGAGTGGTAAATCAGAATCGTTCGCTTGAAGGAAGAATTTTTGCCCTTATTCAGTACAAGGAGAATTCAGAAATCAAAGTACAGAAATTGGAGACCTTAGCGGCTGAAAAGGAAGCAAAACTAAAAGAAGTCTCAGCTGATCTTGAAAGGAATCAAAAGTTCTTAAAGATGTTAAATTCAGGAACTGACAAGCTTGATCATATTTTGTCCGTTGGAAAATCCAGTTCTGATCATAAAGGACTCAAATTTAAAGGTGAGCACTCTAACTCCAAAACTGTTTTTGTTAAGAGTTCTGTTTCTAAATCTTTTGCAGGAACAAGTGCTGACGTTGTTACACAAAAATTGTATGTTACAACACAGAATAAAATTGCTTCACCATCACAAGTTACAGGTAATCGTGCTGATATTGCAAGACACAGATATCATGTTGCAACACACTACAAATCAGCAGCATCTGGTTCGACAGGTAAGCATAGTAAGTTTGTTCCTACTTGTCATTTTTGTGGAGTTAAAGGTCATATTAGACCACGGTATTTTATTATGGTGAATTTTTTTGAAAATAAATATTTTTCACATGTGATTCCTTTCCAAAGAAAAATACCTATGAAAAAGATAGATTTTTCAAATAAAATAAGGAAAGTTTGGATAAAGAAATCAGATTTAAATTGCTCTGCTTCTTTAACTTGTTTTAGAACATGTGCTACTAACGATATTGGATGTTCTAAGTACATGACAGGTGACAAAATTATACTGGTGGATCATAAGAAGAATGAGATAAACAGCTTTACTGATGAAGCTGTAGGAGATTATGGTTCAAAAGTGCATGTTACAACATAGCCTGACGCTGTTGTAGAACTAGAAAGTCATGTTACAACATCAAACATTGATGCTATAACATCAACTGAATAGAGACAGATTGTACCTGCGGAACTCCCATCCAAGGTGAATAAAAATCATCCTTCCGACCTGATGACAGAAAGTATTGATGATTTCATAGTTACAAGAAAAAAGTATATGAATTTGATCAAATTTGTATGCTTGTCTTCTTTGATTGAGTCTAAAATAAAATCATTAATTTTAGAAAAGTTGAAACAGAGATACAACTTGCAGATATTTCCACAAAATCTTTTGACTTTGCTCGTTTTTCATTCCTTAAGGAACACCTTAGGAATATGTTCCATGTGATTTGTTACTTTTAATTTTATGCTAAATTTTGCCTTTTGAAGTTGGGATATTTTTGTCCTTAGAGAAAATTTGGAAAAAGATGAATTTTTGTCAATTATAAAATGATTTTCTAATATATAGTTTTTGTTTTTTTTATCTTTTAAAATCTTTGAATATTTCAGAAAAAATTAAAAATCTTAGATTGGATTTTGACTGACTAACTTTTGATTGTTTGATCTCAGGAAAGAATTTATGTGCAAACAGGCTCCGTAGTCAGAATAAGCTACCTATACTGATGTGTGAAAGACATCTATGAGTAATCTGGTGCTATGTATCACAAATACAGTAAAGGACGATCTACCATGTGAAAAGGGCTACCTCAGTGATAGAGTAAAAGCTACTGACTGTGGGTGCTTTATTTTTGTGCTGTTATTAAAAAAAAATATAGTAGTAAAAAATAAAGATGTACTACTCAAGAAATCATAGCACACACAAAAGCCTGTAATAAATGTGAATTTTCGTGGAGATCAGCAAAATAAGATATGTCAGTTACTTTTCAATTTTTAGTGATTAATTTGACCTAAAATTTTCTGAAAATTTTGGAAGATAAAAATGGTAATATCTGTCTATTTTAAAATCATTTTATGATCGATAAAAATTCATCAATTTCCATTTTTCATTCTAGTTTTCTATATGAAAAATTCTGACTTTGTGGCAAAATGAGACATATTACAACATGGGAATAAAATGATTTTTTCAAACAAAAATGGTTGACGGAAAGTCTACTTGTTGATGTCATATGTTGAAACATATTCCAAAAGACGATTATTTGATTTCTCAAAATTTTTTGGCTCTAATTTATTTTTCTTTTTCAATTTCGTGTAACTGAAGGGTTTTGTGTGCACGTTTCTTTTATCATTGTTCTAACCCTAATTTGTTTCCCAATTTGGTCTCTCAAATTTTCTCTGTGATGAAAATTATTCATTTTCTTTTCTCTTGCTTCTTTTTTATGCTCTCTCTAGTTTTGCAGAAGCTTTTAGTTGTGATGAATCCTCCATATTAATAAAAGACATGTTTCTTTCCTTCCTTTTTGATGTCATGTCATTTAGTAAGTGGAAGTTTTTCTGAGGGGGAGTCATGAAGAGAAAAGAGAAGAATCATAATGATACTGATGTCATCAAGTTTGTGAGATCCTAAGAAAAGTAAGTCGTTATCTTGTTGTTGTGAGTAATAATCAAGAGAGAGATGTGTCATAATTACACTCTGTTATGTTTGACACTCTTTTGTTTTTGCAGGATATGTTTACTACTCTGTATTTAAACATATTTCTCTGTGATCAGATGTTTTGTGATTGACAGTTTTTATCACTTATTTTTGTGTTTGTTTACTTTGCCTTTGGATCTTTTGTCTAAAAGGAGGAGAAAGTACATATAGATTTTTGGCTACATACTAACCTTATTTTGCAGGAATTCAAATATTTGTCTAAAAGATGCCAAAGGGGAAGATTGAAAGAGCAAATAATCTGTTGGCAACTTTCATGAGGGACTAAATATTTGATATGATTAGGTGTTTTAGTATTTTCTGTATTTTCCTTTATATGCTTTAGGTCACGTTTTGTATAGTTGTCAAATATAAAAATCTGATCATATTAATGCATAGACATATTTAATTGTGCAAGGAATGGGTAAGTAACTCTTACCAAAATTGGTTTTGAGTATAAGTCATTCTTACCATAATTTGTTTTGAGTATATGCCTATTTTTCATTAAGAAAATTCTTTTAAATGAATATTTTATGTGCAATATTGAATGGAAGTTTTCTTAACTTATTTGTGCTGATTCTTATTGTTTAAAGTTGCTCTAATTCGTGCAATTAGCTGTCAATAATATTTGAGTAACTGATTATTTTGTTTCAGAAAAGTATTCTGATAGTTTCATTTTCTGTTACAACATGACTGGTTGACAGATCATATTACAATACGTGGACAAAATCAGTAACTATTTTCCAGATCCATTTTTCTAAGTTTGTTAACAAACTTGGCTGATCTTGCAAGTCTTCTAATTTACAATAAATATTTTTAATTGTTATTTAGCAGATATACACATGAAGGCTTGCTCCCTTATCTATTTAAAGACCACTCAAGAGTAGCTTTATATAGAGAGACCACTATTGTATTTTTCGGTTGTGCAAGAAAGGTTTTTCTTTTAGCCATATTTTAGACTTAGGAGGTGTTCTAGTCGTTTGAGTGATTGTGCTTCGGGAGAAGTGCTGATTGTCTTCGGGAGAATATCGACTTCAAGTACCTGAAGGGATTTCAGAAAAACGAAGTCAACCTAAGATGAGTGATGCTCGCTAGACACGTTAGTGAAGAAATACATCCACATTGCGACAATCAAAAGAATGAGTCTTCTATTGTATAAGTCAAATTGGTGTTTGTATTCATTCAAACTTTGCTAATAGCATTTATTCTCTGGGCGTGGCCCCTTGGACGTAGAAAACTGAACCAAGTAAAAATATCTTGTGTCATATTTTTATAATTTCCACATTACCACCTCACGCAATTAATTGGAAATTAATTATGTTCGGTAATACCTGATTAATGGACCTAACAAAACTATTCTTAGAGAAAAATGCCGAACACCATTACTTATTTTCAGAACACAGTTTTCTGTTTTTGAAAATAAAAAACAGTTTTTTGGTTATGATGCCAGACACTCTCTTAGCAGTCTTTAAAAAAAATTATTATCTTTGTGCAATGGGTTAATTTTGTAAATTTTGATTCTAAAAGTAGCATTTCCTAAGAACAAAAGTAGATCAATCTATCAGAACTAACCAAAACAAAAGTTACATGTATGAATCAGATTGATTAAAATTGAAATATATTGATACAAACCTTCTCATATAATACCTCAATATACAATTAAAATATAACAATGTACCAATACCAAGAAGAAAATTAACAAAAATTACATAGAATAATATGTAATATATCTGGCTCATACATCGTGACAATATTTCTATAGACTAAGACAATAACATTTAAAAAAATGTCAACTATAACTCAAAATAATAAGAATCTAATGATCTCATAGCTGTCATTTCATTGAATTTGACTTTGGATACTTTAGTTCTCTAAAATGGCGCCCTCAGGATTCGAAGCTCTAGCTATTCACTTAAGAGTTTTAGACTGGATATCTGATAGTCACCATACCAATTAATTCTTTAATTTTTGTCTTGAAATATACGATCATAAACAGAAATTTTTCGATTTGCATTTCTCTTGTGAATTAATTAAATGCCTAATAATAAACGATCAACAAGCCGTGGAGAGATATACAACAAAACAAGTTACTGGGAATATATTTGGCAAAGCAACTTGTTTATCAAAGTCATTTTACTAATATCTAATTAAGTTTAGTGAATTATTTTCAATACGAATCTATGACAGTGTGTTTGTAGTAGGTTCAAATCTCCCCACCGTATTAGTGATGTAGCTTCTTAAAAACTCTATGTTACGGGGCAAGGTGTCGAACAACATATGAATTATTAGAGTGATTAAAGTAACACTTCAGTTAATAAGACCTTGGTCTACTCTATTAGTTATTATCCCCTAACTTATTAATTATAATTTCTAATAATGAACTAACACTACCTTATGTAGTGTACTAGCTAGACACCTAAGTTGATATTTGTGGCAAATCGTGATTGGGAATTATGAGGCAATGCATAGGGGTGGCAATTCGTGTTGTCGTGTCATATTCGTGTCGAGTCGAGGCATATATATAACGAGTAATTACTAAACCCAAACCCGACACGTTTATTATTCGTGTCATGATATGTAAACCCACACCCGACATGCTAAATAAACAGGTTAACCTGTGAGCGACACATTTAACACGTTATTTAAATAGGTCGTATTCAGATCGTGTCCAACGTAACACGATATGCTAACATGTATACTGTTAACCCGTTAATTGAACTCAATTTAACATGTTAATGTTAAATATGTTGTATTTGGTTCAACTTGACATAATATATTAACCTATTA
>JXTC01000117.1:486857-528482 GCA_002914845.1 Trema orientale
AGAGGTGTTTTTGAATGGTCCATTCCAATACTCCCATTCTAATTATAACCCATTCCACTATTTTTTCTATTCAAATGTCTTCAATTCCAATTATAACCCATTCCACAATTTCCATTCAAATACACCCATTCAAATAGACGAACCAAACGGGGCCATAGTTATTCATAGATCTCAGTACACCAAATATTTGAAACAAGAATCTCTTTAGAATTATAATAATTCATATTAAGTGTAACCTTGCTTGTATCTTCGAAAGAGATCCTCAGTCTTGGCATTCCTAAAGGCACAACAGCCAATCAAATAGACCGAAATCAAAGCAACTAAAGTTATAATCAGTACTACATTAGCTCTTCTCCACTCCTTCCTCAAATTGGCTAGTAAACCGGCTTTGCAAGAGTTGCAGTTGTAACAAAGCTGCGTTTGGTCGTTGCTCCATGCAAGGCAGTCCATATCGGCCGCGTTGTTTATTGGGCTTATCCAGTATGTTGGGTTCACAAATGTGTAACCGCATTGGGTCGGTGGCTTACAACATCCTGACTGTTAGGCAAGAATAAATAAAAATAAAATAAAGGGGAATGAAAAAGATAAAGGAAGAGGAACAATTTGGAAAGATGTAAAAGATAAGCATATATATTGTTCGTTGAAGAATCTTGATCATTTCATTTGTGGTTTAGTTTTGTCTAATAAAGTGATGTTATATATTATTCTTTGCTTTTTATTAAGGTCGTGGCTTCCTATCTAGAAGATTAATTACTTAATTTCAGAATAATTATTTGAATTTTTTCAAAGAATAATTATTCGATCAACTAATTAAGGGATACAAACACAGATGAAGCTTTAACAAATTTAGCTTAATAAGAGAGGAAAATGCTAAAAACAAAATTCGTGAATAGAGATTGGATTGATGTGCCAGCTTATTTAGACGTGGCAAGTAGTACATGCCATATACTTTTAGCATTTTTGTTTTAAAGGAACATGTCCAACACTTTTTCTAGTGCTACTTAGAAATTGGTAGAAATTGGTATTTCCTTCCTTTTCGTAAATAAAAATATTTCTCAATGCTTGGGAAAAAAAAAATTAAAACAAAACATGTTAAAGTATCTTATTTCAAAAACAGAACAGAACTATACCCGTAAAATGAAAATCAGATAAATAAAGGATATTTAAAAGCATATTTAGAAAGACGACCTCAAACAAGTTGGAATAATCTAAAGAGTAAAGTGTGAAAATATTCAAACTAAGAACAAAAATAATAGTACCACAAATCCAAACAATGTTCGATAATTACCTGCAAGGAACTAATCCGTGCATTAAAGAAATCCTGAGCCATACGGTAACTCTGGTTCAGCTCAGCACACATACTCGTGGAGCTAAGGCATGTCCTAATACTATCCCACTTGTAAGAGCTCCGAACTCTGCGGCGAAGCCAGCCGGAGAAGTCATCGAGACGATACTCCAAGTAAGCGCGGCTCGGCTCGATGTGACCCGAGCCGCGGATGGTGACCATGTAGACGAAAACCACCAAAGAGGCAAGCAAGATTATGAGGACAAGCATGGCAACAAGGTAAACTACGAGAAGCCATGGAATTCTCCAAAACGCCCCCACGAACCCGGCCAGAGCCACCACCAAGATCAAGATTCCGAGAATTATGACCGGCCATTGGAGGATCTTGACGCACGAGTTGTCGGCCTCGGTTGAGAGCCAGATTCCAGCACCGATGATGGGGATGGAGAGGAGGACGGCCACGAAGTTTATGGCTCCTATCACGTTATTGCTCAATGCCATAGTTTTTCTTTTTTCTTTCTTTTATTTTTTTTGGTTTTTAGGGTTTTACATGGAGAAGTGTTTTTGGAGATAAGCTATATGTTTTTGTTGTTTGAGGAGAGTTGAAATGATAAAGATTGAAAAAGGGTTAATAGAGTAAGTGACAAGAGTAAGAAAAAGATAGGGTACGCGGTGGAACTAGCAAACTTTTGTGTTGTGAAAACCAGCCTTTTTTGTTCCTTACCTTGGATCCATGAAAGCTACTAAAGGTAGTGATAATAATAGGTTTTGTGTTTAAATTTATATAAAAATCAAAATAAAAAGTGGGTTTTGAGCCTTTTGGTCTAATATTCACTTTTTGAAAAGGAGTGCCTTGTACAGGATATGAGGAGAAAAGAGAGATTTAGAGAAGAAATTAGGGTATTTTATTTGTTGTGTAACATTATTTAGGTGATCAAGAAAGATGTCATGTGCGCTCCTAGTACTTTTTAGTTGCATCCACATAGATATTGGTATCAACGATATACTTTCCTTTAATTAGCTGTAATGCATGGCCATCGATTGTTGCCTTCCCTAGCTCATTTTGGACTTAGCAATTTCATTTTATTTAATTGTAAGTTAAATATTACAAAAAATATATATACTTATGTCCTTATTTGAAAAATAATTGCTTGGCATTATTTGGTTCTTGTTTAGACTAAATTCAAATTGTCTTTTGTTATTATGTAGTCTCCAATAAACTGGTATGCATATACATTTGACAATGAATACTTGATTGATAGATGTAAGAGTTAGAAGAGGCATGAAATTGAATACAGTGAAGTCTAGCTATCTAGTACCAAAAAAAAAAAAAAAATGCTGCAATAGCTGAATAAGAACAAAGTGTAGTCACTGTTGGAATTTTGACCCTAATAGACTTATTTCCTCCCAATATTTTATTGCATGATGTGATATCTCCTGTTGCTGCCTTATATACGCGCGTGTATATGTATAATACTCAATAAAACTCAGATATACATAGCACAATCACTAATGTATCATTAATGTACTTTTAGTCATAATTTTTTATTTATAATAATAAAAATTTTTGTAACTAAAATTATATTTAGTCACAATAAATTATTATTTTTGTGACTAAAATTTTAGCTACAGATTTTTAAATTACGATATAAATATAATAACATTCTTTCAATCATGAATTTTTTATTTTTGATCACAATTTTTCTGGTCACTAAAAGTAAAATTACTAAAGGTTAATTAGGGCAAAGAAAATTCCTCTTACTCTCTCACTTCTCGGTTCTCGGTTCTCACTTGATAAAATAGACATGATTAAATAATAAATAACCATACATACTGCTAGCTACTTCCATCAGTAGAATAGATTACGGAAAGTTTCTTTTGTCTTATTATCATTGCAATGTTAACCCAATTAAAAATTATTTCTGCTGCAAAAGAAAAAATAAATAGGTAATTTATCTAGTGGCAAATGATATGCTAATTATATTTCGTGTCATATCCGTAGATGAGAATATTATCTAATTATCTAATTGACACGAAATTAGGTAATATCGTCAAATGGAATAAACTTCTAGTGGCGAATGATATGCTAATTATATTTTGCTCTATGTTTTATGGTTAATTACAATATTCTCGTCTACATTTTCATATAGTGAACCTATAGTTAATGTTACTAACCGTACACATCTCAACTCATAATGAGGGCTAAAACTCACTCTTTTTTATATTTGAACGAAGGCGAACAAGAAACAATTAATGAGTGAGAAAGTTTCCTTTTTCTTATTCTAATTGATATGTAAACACATGAAAGATAAATATATTTCATTTCTTTATTCTCTTTGCTCTCTATTACAAATTAGTAAGCACACCCTCAAATTAAGAGATTCTATAGACTTATTTTTGTCTTAATTATACATGACCGGCCGGCCAAGATGAGAACGCCTCTTATGCATGACCGCACGTTGAACAGAAAGGTCAGTACTTAGTACACATATTTGAGCACTAAAATTGCTGTATAAAGCTTCTTTTTTTATTTTATTTTCTTTTTCACCGCTTTTCTCTTAGAAAAAATAAAAAAGGTATATAAAGATTTTCTTGCCAAAATTTCAACCTTTGTTTGACTAAATGACTGAAGTGAACTTTGGTAGACCCGATTTTATGTGAATGATTTTCTTTGGTTCATACATTTTTGTCAATGCTGCTGCGTGGTTTAGTACTTATTTAATTATGACAGTGTGCAATTTAAATTCGGTAGCTATTGCTGTGGATATACTTATAGTTATGGCCACGTATCACCAATGTGCCAAAAGGTTAAACGTTAAGAGTACTATAATGGTGCTATTTATGTAGTTTATATTTTTGAAATCAAACAATAAATCCACATCTTGTGAGATTTAATGCAGAGCAACTGATAAGATTTCTTTTAATTCCCTACCTCGTAATTCGCCATTGATATCACCTTGATTGACTAATTAGTTAACGTATAGCTTTAAGATATTTCGTTACTGTGCATGGAAACACAAAAACCGGAAAAAAAAAAAAGAAAAAAAAAACCAAAAAAAGAAATGATGCTGCTTTTAGCTAGGAATGTAAATCGCAGTTAAAAATTTCACGAAATGAAACTTATAGTTATGGCATTAGCACCTCTCACAGGCGAAGTTGACACCAGTTCGAATTACCTCCAAACAGAATAAACAAAAATTATTCATAGGATAGAAATTGTATTTATTACAATTACAATTTCTTAGCCAAGTAATCAGATCTGGCTATTTTTATTATTAGTATTTTTTTTTTTTTTGTTTTGCTTTTCACCACGCGAGTACGTTTATTTACTTAGTACGTTTATTTACTTAGTAGTATATATCGTACCTAAGAGTACGCATCTTTCATATATTGATCGGCTGGTCATATAGTAATCATTTTCATCTCCCGTAAATTCATTTAGTTCTGCAAGGACCACAAATTTGTTAGGAACGAATCATTCATATAAATGTCAAATACAGGAAATATGTATTTTGCAAGAATTTCTGCATATATATGATATATTTATACATAATACGTATGCATGCAATAAAAATCATGAGTAATAATATTTACGAAGACATGATTAATACAAAATGAATAAAGCATATGTGTTTGTTTCGAAAAGAATTACGTAAAGTATGTCATTAAAATGACATATATTTACGTATGCATATATCATTCATTCACATGCGTGCACATATTATTGCAGGAGCGTAATAAGTTATTAACTATATATGAGAAATTCAAAATTTACGTTGTTTAATTATATTTTTCGCTTTGTCCAATATTATTCATTTATCGATTTTTTATAAAATGGAACACATTAGCAAATGATTGAGTAATGAACATAATTATATATTTAGTTTAACTAAACTAGACTAGCTAACTAGTTACCTTCCTTTTGCGGCAACTCTCGTTGTCGCTCTCGCTATCGCTACTGCTGCTACTGCTATCGCTGCAACTACTATGACCCGACAGGCGGTCCTTGATCCTCCCAAACAAGTTTCTATCCTTCTTCTGCTCGCACGCGGTGGCCGCCGTGTTGCTAGGGCAAGCGGCGCCGCTATTCTTGTGGCCGTGATTGTGACCGTGCTTGTGGCCGTGGCCGTTAGATTTGTTCACACATTTGCATGTCACACCATCAGTGGCGTGGTGCTTAGTCTGGCTCTGGGCATGACTGTGAGAGTGAGAGTGAGTGTGGTGGCCACCCCTAGCTTTGTTGGCACATTGGGCCTGCTGCTGTGGTTTGGCCAAGCCCTGTCCGGTCAGGTGGTGGGCCTGGGTGTGGCAGCTGCTGCAGTGAGTCTGGGTCTTGGAAGTCGCCACGTGGGTCTGGCAGGTTTGGGCCTGGGCCTGGCAGCTGGGTTTGCAGGCTTGCTGTCCGTTGTTGTTGTTGTGTCCCTTGACCCAACTAGACATCTTTTGGCCCAAAGATGAACCGCCGTTGCATTTCTGCTGGCAGGTCTCGTTGGTGGGCCTGTTGCATTGGAGTGATGAGGCCATTTCTACTAAAGCCGAAGAGAATAGAGAGCTAAGAAGATTACTAGGTTTCTTGGGTGGCTCCCGCTCTCTCTCTCGCTTGCTTGGTGCCAATTAGAGGCAATATTTGAGCTCTATATATAGGCAATATTGGAGCTACCAAGTGGGTTTTTTTTTCCCTTCTATAATGTGACACTTTGAATCTGCTTTTTATATTCGGCTTTATGGACCTAAAAGGGGAACTTATTCCATGAGCCAGAAAAATATTCTGGCCTTTTTTCAGCCACTGGATGAGTTCCATATCTCTATATATTTTGGTTTTAAATGTTGATTCCCGTATGGAGCTGTACTGACACTGCTGTTAATTACATATTCAAAATATATGATAAGTTTCTTGAATAATGCTATAGGACATCTGTGGTGCCTAGCACCACAGTGATGTGTCAATCTGTCACTGGCTAATCATAATTATAATTTAAGTGGGGCCTATGTAGGACTCAGTTTATTAATTAAATCATCCAATGACAAACAGACATGTCACTGTGGTGCTGGGCACCACTGGTGTCCCATAGCATTACTCTAAGTTCCCTAGATGGTCCACCCGCTAATTTAAACAATTTTTAATATTTCGTACCCAATAAAGAGATTATATCTTTGATGAGATTATTGGTTGCTGTTATTTTTGTCGAACACAAATTTATATAAGCAGTTAATTTGTTATATATATATACAGATAATATTTGTATATATACTATATTGAATGATATATATACATATAGGGTTAGGTGAACTTATAATCGACTATTTTAATTTGATACTAATATGGGGTATTTACAAAATTCCAGGCCTAAGATATCAAAAATTGAAAAATCTCAGATGGACAAATTTTTTTGAAAAATCCTAGATTAATTTAGAAAAATATTATTTTTTAAAAGTATTATTAGAAAAATAACATTTTTAAGAAAAATACCATGTTTTACTTTAAATTTGGCATTTTTCAATGGTATTCGAGGTAACCAGTTAAGTTACTTGGAGTAACCAATCCAGTTACTTGGAGTAACTGTTCAAGTTACCTCAGGTAACTCAACTAGTTACCTTAAGTATCTTATTAATCAATAAAAAGTCATATTTTTGTAAATACTTTTAAAAGTGGTATTTTTATAATTACATCCGAGATTTTTCAGAACAATTTCAAATTTCGGGATTTTTCAATTTTTTTGAAAAAATACCATAAAAAATCAAATTTCCTCTACTAATATTGCTCAAAATCATGTGACGAAAACTTGTCACTTTAATTTATGGGAAACGTTCATAAATACCTTTTTTAAAATTATATTTTCATAAATACCCTTTTTTATTTTTATTTCATAAACACCCATTTTTATACCTTTTTTTGAGAAATGTAGACCACTACTGTTTTACACATGAAATGTATACCACGGTATATATTTCATGCATGAAATATATACCGTAGTCTATATTTCATGAATAAAACTTATACTAAAAATTGGCACACATTTTAAAATGTGTACCGTTTATATTTTACAATGAAATGTATACCTCATGGATAAAATTTATATTGTAAATATGGACCACTCATATTTTTCATATGAAATGTGGACTATAAAATAGGTATTTTTGAAAGAAGTTTTAAAAACGGGTATTTTGGAAACAAGTTTTAAAAAATGGGTATTGGATGTAATTTTTACTTAATTCATATAAACAAACGGGTCTTATAGTAACTGAATTTTAGGCTCAATTTAAGTAAATGTCCATTTTTCAAATATTATAGCAAAATATACAGTATAAATAAGTGTAAAATATTGTATACCAAATATAAAAATATATATACTTAGACATTTATATATAAAATTTAAAAAATTGATATTTACTTAATGAAATTTAAAATATTTGTCCTCTAAACCAAAAATTTAGTCGAACAATAACCCTCATTGTCTTATGCGTCTAATTATCACCCAAAACGAATATACACTTGAAAATGGGTTACCATGCCATGCAGCTTTTCGGAGTTCTCTCCGCCAATCCTTATCTCTTAGAGAATCATGTTCAATAAATATTTGATAAATATGTAACGTATAATAATTAATAAATTCGTTCTCGAAATATTTTTTTTCCACGAATTATGGGCATTGTAGATATAACGAATGCCCCATGTATTACTCATTTATTGTAAAACTAATCCTTTCGTTCGGTCTATATATCAATGGATTTTGCTGATATGGCAAATTTTTATAGTTTTCATATATTGATTTATCTGAAAAATATGATAAGTCCATAACAACCATAATTCAAGACGAAAATACAATATTGTGCCATTTTTTGTACCTAATTATGCATGTTTCTGATATTATGCTATTGTCGTAATTAATTGTACTTATTTTAAATACTATGTTATTTTCATGCCTGATTATGCTTTATCCTCTTTTTTTATATCATATATGATTTGTATGTATAATTAACTTTGTTTTCAAACTCTTATTATTCTTGTGCTATAGTTGTGTTCATTATTTTTTTTTTTTCAAATTTAGTTGTTTTAATATTATTAGTACATATTTACTTTTAAGTAATTATCAATTATTGATTGTTAATTGTTATGTAATAAAAAAAATTATTTGAAAAATTAACATAAACTTTATATAAATGTAAGTATAAAATGAAATATTATAAGTGCACATAAGAAATAATAATTAATTTGAGTATCTATAATTTAAGTACAACACAATTTGATTGGCCCTACTCAAATTATATCATAATACATAACTCAAAAGTTATTATTGACACATACCCAAACTATATTTTTCTTTCTTAACTTTTTAAAGGTTTTCTATTGGATATAACTTTTGCTCTTAGACTTTTATTTTGAACTATTTTGCCAAAGTTTATTAAATTTTGGGTTTTTCTTTTAAAAATTAGAAATTGATATAATATCTATATATTATTTTTACTTGGAAAATGTTTTATTTTATTTTCTACATTTTTCTAGAATTATTGCATTAAAATTATGCCAAAAAAATTTTATATAACTTGAATTTAAGTATATTTTTTGACAAAGTAGTTATTTTTCTTAATCATGCCATCTGCTTGTACTTATGCCATACCAATCCTTTATTAATTGTGTTGTGCTAGTACGGGCTATTAGTTATGGCCCATTTTAATTAACACCATTGTTTTATTTATTAGGCTTTTAAATTAATTGCATATGATTATCACCTCCTATAAGAGGTTAAAACCCTAATAAATGACCTTCTAGGAAATGATTCCCAGTGAAAGAATGAATTTATTAATTTCTTTTGTTTGAGATTTGGTTCCTCTCGTTATGGAATAGAAATAGAATAGATCATTTTGATAGGAATTTCTTTTTTTACTTATTTTTAAGAATAGTTTTTTCGTTTTTTATTTTACTTCTTGTGTTTAATGAGAACAGAATTATATATTTATTCATTTTCTAAAATTTAAAAAAGTAAAATTCACCCCTAGATCAATCATACTGTCAATTTTAGTTAATGGGATTATATTTTTATCCCCCAAGCTTGTATTAAGGCATCTCTTTTTTCTCAATATTTTTTATTACTACTTTATCCTTAAGTGAAAAGACTAAAATATGTAGTTATATATATATATATATAGGTTGCCAATCCCGTATGTATTTTTTTTTTACCTATGTATAGTATTTTTTTTTTTAGTCGTTGAATCATCATCTAATGGTAATCTAACAGTTATAATGATGTACATGAAAAGACGTGCATCATTAATGTTTTTTCTCTCTAATTTTTTAATATAAAAAAATGCGTATGATAAATTTTAATTAGCCAAAATGATACCTATGTATAGGTAAAAAAAAATACCTACTGGATTGGTGCTCATATATATATATATCATTTTTAACTTATTTTTTTAATAATTCGTCCCTAATAATCACACCCGATTATAATATAATTAGAAACCCTAAATTTCTCCATAAACCTCATACCTCCTAATTTTTTTCATCAATAGAATAATATTATGATGAACTTTAATTGTTTTGAGTCAAAAAAGAAAACTTAATTAAACCAAAAGAAGGACCAAAAAGTTTTATATCAAATACTCAAGTTATTTATTAAAATCGGAGAAAATAGTATAGCATGGATTATTTTTCCCAGGTATATAATACACCCAGTATTATTGTTGTTTTTTTTCCTTTTTTTTTAAAAAAAAAATCTTATTCCATCATCGTTTTTGGAAGAGCAATGAGTTTGTAGTATTTACGTACCAAATTTTCGTTTATGATTTTAAAAAAGGAACACATCTCTACTTTTGTTTTAGTTACTTGCTCTTTTCCCACAATGATCATTTGGGCCAAAAGAAATACCAAAATTGATAAGTAATTAAAATTGATAAGGCAGTGAATAAGGTATGATCTATTTTAGCCTTTAGGAATGGAAAGGTGCTTAAAATAAAGGGCGCGTCTACAGTAGGGGCGTCCCTGCGTAGGGCTCTGTCTATTCACCGTTTGATGAGAATCTGTATATAAACAGATTCCTCACAGATTCCCGTTATTCCCCACAGATTCCCATCAAACGGTATATAAAGGGTGGCCCTACGTAGGGGCGCCCCTACTGTAGCCCTCCCCTAAAATAAAAGTACAAATTTTTTTAACAGAGTTAGTTTAGTTGAAGGGTACTTTTGTGCTGCTACCGAGTGCAAATATAGGCCCATGTTGGTTTAACCTTTTAACAAACTAAAAGCATTTTTCGAATAATCTGTGGGCCAAAAAGTATTTGGTAAAAATCTAAAAATCAGATTATTCAATAATTTTTTGACAATTTGACAAAACTACCTCCAATAGCCAAAGCTGACCTGAGGCAGTTTTGACCTTTAAATTATGCAGAAATCTGTACTATTTTTTAATGAATAAATCATAATGGCTAAAATACCCTCTCTTAAAAGTAAAAACGCCAAACATTTAATTGAGTTTATTTTCATATCAATATTTTTAAAAATTACTAATATATTTAAATTATAATTGACTAAAATACTCTTCATATTAGTTATTTTGAAGTAACCGAATTGATTCTTTATTAAAATTTTTAATTCAAATAAAAATAAAGTAAATTAAAATAAAACAAAATAAAAATTTAATTGAGTTTGTTTTTATATATATATTTTTAAAAAGTATTAATATGTTTCGTATGTACAAATATGCATAATTGTATAATAATGTTTATTTTAGTCATTTTATAATTGTACAACAATTCAGCCATACAGTTTACCAAACACTTTAATACAACTTTTTTAAGTCACAGTACTTTAAAATTATAATTTATCAAACACTCAGCTACTTTACGGTACAACGGATTTTCTTTCAGCACAACTAAAATTATTTTCCTTGTTAGGGAAATAACCTCCCTGGTAGACACGCCAAATTGCGAAAGCAATAAATAAAGTAAAATAAGAAAATATAATTTACGTGGTTCACCAATTTGGCTACGTCTATGGGACTACTGCAGATTGTTCACTATAAGGAGAAAATTTTAAACAATATTTATAACACTTACAACTCACAGCCCTGACCCCAATTATACCCAAGAATTTTTCTCATAAAAATTCTCTCAAGAACTTCTTAGTTAAAGCTCTTTCTTTATCTCTCTATATTGAGATTTTTTCCTCTTTTTGTTGGGATACCAAACGAAGTTGTGAAGGGGTCTATTTATAGGCTATAATATTTCCCATTTCATATGCTTGGTAGCCTACAATGGCTACCCATTATCAACAAAAATGTGTTTGGATGGGAGGAGTAAAAAAAACATGTTTTTATATTTCATTGTCAAAAAATATGGCGAGTCACTGTTTTTGGCTGTCCACATTCTTTGACAATTTGACTGCCCACATTCTTTGACAATCTCCCACTTGAAGACTTGATTCAATTAGTCTTTATACATCATGATCAATGCAGCAGTCCATCTCTCCTCTTCATACTTGCAGGCCAACTGAAGCTGAACATAACTTCAGTTTATCAATGGTCATCGTCTTTATTAGCACATCTGCAGGATTTTTACTTCCCGGAATCTTGTCAAACACTGAAACTCCATCTTCCAAAGCTGATCTGATGAAGTGATACCGTACTTGTATATGCTTTGTTTTGCCATAAAAAACAGGATTCTTTGCTAGGTGAATCGCACTTTGACTGTCACAATACAACACACTCTTCTCTTACTTGTGACTTAGTTCTTTTAAGAAAGACTTTAACCATATTATTTCTTTGCAAGCTTCTATTACGGTAACCCCTCAGTAGTTGAAAGTGCAATAATCTTTTGCAACTTGGAAACCCAACTAACTGTTGTACCTCCAAGAGTGTATATATATCTAATAGTACTCTTCCTGTCATCTAAATTATCGGCCATATTAGCATCCACATAGCCTTGTAAGCCCAAATTCGTCCTTCTAAAACATAAGGTTTTGTTTACAGTACCTCTCAAATATCTGAGAATTTGTTTTACTACTTCTCAGTACTGTTTACCTCGATTACTCATATACTGGCTCACAACTCTCACTGCATGGGCTATATCCGATCTAGTACACACTATGGCGTACATAAGACTACTAATAGCAGACACATAAGGTACCTTTGCCATGTAAGTCTGCTCTTCCTCCGCCAAGGATGACTGCTCTTTGGTTAGTTTGAAGTGACCAGCTAAAGGAGTACTCACAGGCTTTACTCTGTCCATGATAAATCAGTTAAGTACCTTCTTTATATATTCCTCTTGTGATAGCTTCAACGTCATGTTCATCCTGTCTCTAGAAATCCTCATCCCAAGGATTTGTTTTGGTGCTCCTAAGTCCTTCATTGAGAATTCCTTTGACAATTCTTTCTTGAACTTGTCAATTTCCTCAATGCAAGCTCCAGCAATTAACATATCATCTACATATAGAAGTAAAATGATGTATGAATTGTCAAACCTCTTCATATAGCAACAATGATCTACCTGGCATCTTAAGTAACTATTGTTACTCATGAATCCATCAAACTTCTTGTACCACTGTCTTGGAGCTTGTTTAAGACCATACAAGCTCTTTTGAAGTTTGCACACTATTTTCTTCTTTTTCTTATACTTCGAAGCCTTGTGGTTGCTTCATATAAATTTCTTCCTCTAAATCAGCATAGAAAAATGCTATTTTGACATCTAGTTGCTCTAGATACAGGTCTTCCTTAGCCATTAACCTGAGTACTATTCTAATTGTGGTCAATTTGACCATTGGAGAGAAAATCTCTTTTTTTTGTACTTCGAAGCCTTGTGGTTGCTTCATATAAATTTCTTCCTCTAAGTCACTATAGAGAAACGCTATTTTGACATCTAGTTGCTCTATATACTGGTCTTTCTTAGCCATTAACTCGAGTACTATTCTGATTGTGGTCAATTTGACCATTGGAGAGAAAATCTCGGTATAGTCAATGCCTTCTTTCTGCTGAAAACTTTTTACAATAAGTCTTGTCTTGTACCATTTGCTACCATCATGCTCTTCCTTTATTTGGTAGACCCACTTGTTGTGTAGTGCCTTTTTTTCTTCTGGTAGTTCAGCCAACTCCTATGTTTTATTGGACGACAGCGAATCTATTTCATCTTTCATGACTAACTCCCATTTGATTGACTCATCATCCTGTATAACTTTTTCATAAGTCTATGGCTCTCCTCTATCAGTTAATAAAATGTAATGCAGTACAGGAAAATATCTTTGTGGCAGTCGAGTGGTTCTGAAGAATCTCTTGAGTTCAATTACAGAAGTTTATAGATCCGGTTTGGGAGCTATAACTTCTTGATTTTTTTTTGGGCATTATTTTTCACCTCATCTATTGGGATGCCATTCAATGGCACTTCATTTGTCTTCTTGACTTCAGGACATGCACCATTGGCTCTGGTACCCAATACGTCTTGTATAACACATCCTCATTGAAGATAACATCTTTGCTCATGATGATCTTCTGAATTTGGTTATCCCAGAAATGATAATCAATCTCATCGTTGCCATAACTGACAAAGTAGTACTTTTTGAATTTTGGATTAAGCTTACTTCGAGTAGCAGGGTCAATATGAATATAGGAGAAACAATCGAAATCTTTTAAGAATGAAAGTTCTACCTCTTTATTGCTTTAAACCTCTTTTGGTATTTTGAAATCAAGAGGTGTTGAGGGTCCCCTGTTAATCAGAAATGCTGCAGTGTTAACTGCTTCAGCCAAAACATTTTCGACAATCTAGTATGTAACCTTATGCTCCTAGCATTTTCGGCAATCTAGCATGTTCTTTTAGGGTCCTATTCATCCTCTCAGCCATACCATTCTGTTGTGGTTTTTCAAGAATGGTTTTATCCGTCTTTATCCTATTGAGTGTACAATATCTCTTGAACTCATCATCTTTATATTCTCCTCTATTATCTGACCGCAAACACTTTACTTTCAAATTGGTCTCATTTTCCGTCGTGGCTCTCCGCTTCTTAAAGGTATCGTAGACATCATATTTACTTTTCAAAAAATAAACCCATACCTTTCTGTTCGAATCGTCAATGAAAGTGACATAATATCTTGAGCCTCCAAGGGGTGTCACAAGGGATGGTCCCACACATCAATATGGACCAGCTCTAACTTTGCCGTACGCAGTTTTCTTCCGCCTTTTGAAAAGCTCACCCTTTTTCTATTTGCCAAAGATATAGCTTTCACAGAGATTATGCTCAACTAACTTTAGCTCCGGTAGCTTTCCTTTTGACAGCATCACCTTCATTCCCTTTTCGCTCATATGCCCAAGTCTACATTGCCATAGACTTGAATTAACATCGACATCTATAGCTTCTAATATATCTCTGCAACTGGAAGTCATATAAAGAGTCCCAATTATTTCCTCGAGCAACAACCATGGCTCTTTTACTGACCTTCCACGAGCCAATAGAAAAGGTCATGTTGTATCTATCATCATTAAGCTGCCCCACCGAGATAAGATTCCTCATCAAGCCTAGTACATATCTTACTTTCTGGATTTTCTACACCGATCCGTTTGATATCTTCAAACGAATATCACCCATACCAATAATTTCCAATGGTTCTCCGTCGGCCAGATATACTTTACCGAAATTACCAGAAATGTAATTCTCAATAATTTTTTGGTATGCAGTGGTATGAAACGAGGCTCCTGAGTCTAAAACTCAAGAATTAATTGGACTATCAACAGATAATAGTAAAGTCTCTTATACCTCCTCAGTCACAACATTGGCATTGTATGAGTTGTCTTTCTTCTTTGGTGCTTTAAAGTTTTTCTTTAAGTTACTAGTCCTGCCACAGTTCTAACACTCTAGTTTTCTTCCTAGTCTAGACTTGTCTCTATCATTCCTTGATTTGGACTTACCGCGACCTCGATTAGAATTCCTCTCGTTGTTTCTGTCCCTATTCTCGAGATTTAGGGTAGAACTCGATGATGTTCTTTCACTGGAATCTACTCTTCGCACTTCTGGCGAGAACTCGATCCATGACATCATTGAACTGCAACTTCCATTTGCCAATAAAATTGCTAACTGCCGCTCTCATAGGTTCCCAACTATTCGATAAAGACACCAAAAGAATGAGAGCATGGATCTCATCATCAGAATTGATTTTAACAGACGTCAATTATGAGATGATCATGTTGTACTCGTTGATGTGTGTTGCTATTGAAGCACTTTCTCTCATCTTTAAATTAAACAACTTCTTCATCAAATGAACTTTGTTGTTTACCGACGGTTTCTCATACATATCTGATTGGATGCTCATCATCTCTACTGTGGTTTTTGCCTCCGCCACATTATGAGTAACGTTCCTCATTAGCGTCAATCGGATTACGCTTAACACCTATCGATCAAGGACTTTTCACTCGTCGTCCTCCATTTTCTCTGGTTTTACCCCAGGCTGATATAATTTCTTGCTATGCAGATTATCTCTAATATGCAATCTCCATATTGAGAAATCTGAACCGTTGAATTTGCTGATACTGGGTCCCCATCCGTCTTCTCCAGCTATCACTTCTTACTGTTGACTTTTCGTATAAGTGAACATTACCCAACCTAGCGCTCTAGTACCAGTTGTTAGGGAAATAACCTTCCTAGTAGACACGCCGAATTGCAAAAATGATAAATAAAGCGAAATAAGAAGACATAATTTACGGAGTTCACTAATTTGGCTATGTCCACGGGACTACTGCAGATCTTTCACTAAAGGAAGAAAAATTTACACAATATTTATAACACTCACAACCTTGACCCCAATTACACCTAAGAATTTTTCTCACAAAAATTCTCTCAAGAACTTCTTAGTTGAAGTTCTTTCTTTATCTTTCTATATTGAGATTTTTTTTCTCTTTTTGTTAGGATACAAAATAGAGTTGTGAAGGGGTCTATTTATAGGCTAAAACATTTCCCCTTCACATGGTTAGTAGTTTACAATGACTTTCCGTTGTCAACAAAAATGAGCTTGGATAGTAAGAGCAAAAAACACATGTTCTTATATTTCAATGTTAAAAAATATGATTGGTCACTATTTTTTACTGCCCACATTTTTTAACAATTTGACTGCCCATATTCTTTTACATTCCTTAAAATTTATAGCTCTACCAAACTGACTCACAACCTCTTTCAGTTAAAAAACAAGAGTACTCAAACCCAACTAACCCAAACGAGACATGGTGTCTCTCCCAGTTTCTTTGAAAAAAAAGTCGTCATTTTAATGCATGCAATAGCCATAGATTAATAGTTGTGTCCCACTCGCAAATAAAAGGCTGATAGTTTTTTGTGTTAGGCACCTTAAATACTTTTATAGCACTTTTTTTAAAATTTTTTATCATGAAATTTATATATAAATTGGTTTAACTAGGAATCATCTCTTTTCAAAAATCTTAGATCAATTGAGCTAGCTTTAATTAACAAATGCTTTCATAGCATTGTTCTTATACATAAATCAACTCTCCCGCTGTTGTCAAATTATTTATTTTAGGTTAGTTACATTTTTTTATAAAAAGTTAATTATACTTTTATATATTTACGTTTTAACTATTTCTCTTCTTAAAAATCCTAGATTAATTAAGCTAGCGTTAATTGATAAGTGCTTTTATAGCATTGTTCTTGTACATAAAGCAACTCTTCGTTATTGTCAAATTATCTATGTTTGGTTAATTACTTTTTTTTTTTTATAAAATGTTAATTATAATTTTATATATTTACGTTTTGACTGATTACCTTCATATTTAAAATTTTGTAACAATTTATACATTATTTGAGTCAGACACCATTTTTTTTTTTAATATAAGTCGAACACCAATTTTAATTATTAAGTTTACCATATATACCCTTTTAAACTTCAAGATATATAACACAAAATGACACACCCTTTTAAACTTCAAGATATATAACACAAAATGACACTTTAAATGAACTCGTGTGGGATCTAATGCGTGAATTACTGAATTACGATCATCCAGTAAAACCAAATTTGACTAATTTGTCCTGCGTGGATATGATATTGGTAATTGGATTAGATAGCATATCCCAGTGCCCTATCTCCTCCTCTTTCTCCAATCATTTGGGATTTGGGAACAATGGCGGCATTGGAAGCTTCACTCTGTCTTTGCTCAATCTACTCTTCTTTTTCTTCATCATCATCATCATCATCATCCACTAAACTCCTCTCATTCCCTAAAACACTAATCTACCCGTTAAAGCTCAACTCTCTCAAACCTACCATTGTTCTCCCCCACCGAAACTCATTCTTTGCTCCTCCCTCCAGAAAACTCTGCTTCCAGCTATGCTCTGCGGTTCAGGAAATTGCGGTAGAAGAAAACCCAGACGAAACCCATGTCGAAAATCAGAAGAGAAAGCTCTACGTCGTCAATCTTCCATGGTCGCTCACTGTTGTAGACATTAAAGAACTCTTTGGCCAGTGTGGAACTGTCTCCGACGTTGAGGTTCTTTCCTTTAATCTTCTTTCTTTCACTCATTTTTTTTCCCCCCCTTAGAGTTCATTTCTTTAGGTTCTGTTTTGGTTATGGTGTTTTCGAATTTTGTTTTTTTTTTTTTTTTAAGATTATAAAGCAAAAGGATGGAAGGAGCCGAGGGTTTGCCTTTGTGACAATGTCTTCTGGGGAGGAATCTCAGGCTGTTATTGACAAGTTTCACCTTCAGGTAATTTAAGTTGTTTTGGGTTCTTTATAAATGCAATTAAATTGAGATTATAATGGCTTCATTAGGTGCTAGTTACGAGCCATAAAGTTCTGTTTTTTGTTGTTTTGTTTTCTTTATTTTAGACTATTTTATTAATTTCCTTTTAATGTTCTATTGGAAGATTTATTGGTGTATATTTAGTTTTGATGACAACTCTCTACCGAGAAGTTTTTAAATGTAGAGTATTTTCAAATGTAGAATTAGGAAGACTTCGGTACTGTCCGGTTGAATATTGGGAAATCAGTTTAGAAGGGTGAGCTGCATTGAGAATTAAGAAGTTTTGATTGTTTTAAAGGGCCAAATAATGAGAATGCAACTTAGAGTATTTGACTTTATGTTTGATAATTAAGAATTTCTTTAGGTTCGGTTTCAATTTAATGAGGTTGCAGTTTAGAAAATTTAGCTACAGTTGAACTGTTTTTATATGTTCACTCATTCAAGGGGCCATTTAAATGAACTTTCTTCCCTTTATTTTCAGATTTAATACCTCTCTTTTGATTTATACTTACTGCATGTTGAATCTAATGAGTATGCTGTTGATACGTGTACATATATCCTTATGTGATACCATTTGCAGACTTCCAATTTTAATGGTAAGAAAATGATCCTTAATATTGAAACATGCCATACCAGCTTTCCGTTCTGATTATGTTTGTGTTTTGCAATTGGTGCAGGAAGTATCTGGCAGAGTCATTAAGGTTGAATTTGCAAAGAGATTCAGAAAACCTTCTCCTCCACGTCCTCCTGGCCCTCGACCTGGAGAGACACATCATAAGATTTATGTGTCTAATCTTGAATGGAAAGCAAGATCAACCCATCTCAGAGAGTTTTTTTCTGAAAATTTTAATCCAGTTTCAGCCAGGGTTGTCTTTGATGGCCCTAAAGGAAGATCTGCAGGGTATGGGTTTGTCTCTTTTGCCACAAAGGAGGAAGCGGAGGCTGCAATATCATCTTTGGATGGGAAGGTAATAGCATAAATCAGTATATTAGACATTCTAGCATTTTCCTTTGTTCATTTAGTATACTAAACTTAGTAGTACTTCTTCAGATTTATGTTTGAGTACCCTGCAACTATGTGATCAAATTAATATCACTTGTTCTGTTTCTTACTTATCTTTACTCTTTAGTAAAACCAAAGTACAAAAATCCTATAGTTTTACATCTAAATACATGTTTATAGCACTTTGAACGCTTGAATGAAGTATTATAAAAATGTGTGCTTCTGTTTTTCAAAAAAAAAAGGGGGGGTGGGAATCCAATTTTATGAATTCGTTACATTTATAAAGGTCAAACACAGATGTATACCTATCGCTGCCCCCTTGGGTTCATTTTCTTTGGATTGGTTCGCTATATGCCTGTTTCCATGCAAGTCATCTGGAAATATGCATAGAAACAAGCACACTGGCCTACCTACAAACCAAGAAGACATGACTTTATTTGCATATACATGATTCAAAGTCCAGTATCAGATAAATCACATAAAATTACATGCATTTAGTTACTAGTACTTGATGTTTGATTGAGGAGAAATATTACAACTTTCAATTCTTCCTCTAGCAGGAATTAATGGGCCGGCCACTTCGCCTAAAGTTTAGCGAGAAAAAAGTGGATGAATCTGAAAGCCAAAAGGATGGTGAAGTCACGTTAGAGGGTCAGACTGAAGAGTCATAGACTCATATGTCCACAGTAACTGGTTTTGACAATCTTGATATTGTTTGCAGATATTGAGTCGAAAGTTGTAAAGATCAGAAATTTTGACCTCAGTCGCCCCATGTGAGAGATGGAAGGTTTTCATAGTTTTATATTTCGTATTAATATCTCATTTCCCTCTCTTCATATAATGACTAATTTACGCTACATTCTCACTAAAAGTTTACCATTTGTGACATACATGACTATATGTTTCTAGTTTGAGTTAGATGAAAAGACATAAGAGTATTAGAGGCCTGACACCATCTCTGCAATCTGGGCTGCCCATCACAGTGGGATCCCACGTGGCATGTAACGTGGTGGGCGGCTCAGATGCTACAGTTTCATCTGCAACTAGCAATTTCCGAAGTGTTAATACCTTAGAGTTGCTTTAAGGGCATATGTTGATGTAGAGCTTTTTTGCTTTAAAGTCTTATTCAAATTACTTAAGACTCAGTAGCACCACTTATTGTAAGATTGAAAGTAAGCTTTTCTTCACCGCCAACCCCAAATCCCTGGAATGCCTTCAGTAGTCATCACAGTCACACCATGTACTGTTCCAAAGCCATATGACAGTAATTGAAGTTCGTTTCTATTACCATGTTTAACAATCTGAGTCTCCCTTCTTTTTTGTTTGATTCTTTTGGAATGGTCAACCTGTGTATCAACCACCTTTATCATTTTTATGTACCGAAGTCATTCCCGGCATGTCTGACATCTAAGATTCACCAGCATATGCGTATCATAGAGCTTAATTTTGATTGAGGTTACCAAATTTGATTACTTCATAGCAGATTTAGTTGCATCTTTGAGCAAAAACACTGTATTGCTCCAAGATACTATTTTGGTAATCCAAAAACTTTCTTGTATTTCTTGAGGCCTTTTGCCTTCTTTTACAGGGACACCAGGAAATATGGAGAGGTTTGTAATGGAGTAGGCTCTTTTTATTTTTTATTTTTTTTGGTGGACTTTTGAATTATTCAACCATATCTCTATATGATTGGGGTGGTTGTTTGAACACTAAGGAAATGTATAAATATGATATTTCACATTTTCACTGTTCTCAACTTCCCATCCACAATATACTTCCTCGTACCTACTCTTATTCATTGAAAGTTAGGATACCGATTTTTAAAGAATTTATTTAATGGACTATCATTCCTTGCTAAGATCGTTTCTTTTCAAAAATACATTGGTAGCACGCATATTGTCATATTTATTTACTTATAAACCTAAAAAGAATTTTTCTTTTATTTTTATTTTGTTTTCAGTGGAAAGATTTTCAAACCTTTTATGGACTAGTGAGTCTTTCCGAGAAAATTTTGATTCTAGTATTTTACGTCAATCGAATTCTAAAGAAAGCTCTACTTCTGAGCATGAAATTTGTATCAGGGTCCACAGACTGAAATTTTAGGTCATTATAGAATTACAATGTTTGCTAAATTTGGCTGAGGAATTTGCATGTTTTATATTAGGTCTGGAATATTTGTTCTGGAAAGATAAATGTTTAGATGTTTTATTTATTGATGATGCCTTTTTCCCCCTATTTTTGTATTGTTTTACCTTCTTCCTTTCGTTAATATGTAACACTTCCTTTTTCCCATCAAAAACGCTTTTATAACATAGTATACACCTCGGCCCAGTCTTGAATTCCTCCCAAAAAAAAAAAAAAAAAAAAAAAAAGCGCCCCAAAATGAATTACAGGGAATTGTAGTAAGCAGGTGAACAGCTTAATTCCAACAGTTGAAAATGATAGTGATTGTTCTAGTTAAGAGTCAGCGTTATAGATTTATTTAAGAAAAACAAAAGGTCCATTGTAGTCTCTTTTACTTGTTGCTCTAAGAAGATATTGTTTTAGGAAAACGAATATCCCGCTTTTAAATTCTGTTCTCTATTCTCAAAAAAGAATGTCTTTGGCTTACGATTTTAATTTATTTCCTGTTCTCATGGAGGAGAATAAGTATAGTAGTTCACACCAGAAACCTACACTTGATACCACGAAGGGGTTAGTACAGCGCTTCGGATGTCTCTCTTCCTCGTCCGGGGATGCATCAAGGTTCGATACTTTGTAGTCCTACTTTTAGATTTTGCTTAGCTAATATGTTGTACGGCATTGGGTCTTTGGTGATGTGAGTGAAAATTGAGTAGAATTGGATGAGGTCTTTCAGTTCCATTGGTGAGTTCCGGAATTACTATAATGATAAAAGAGATAAAACTAATAATTATCATTTTTATCCAACAAAAAGAAACCTACACTTCATAACAGATCAATTAACATCTATGATTTTACACTTTCATTAAATTATTTCTGATAGAGGTCACGTGAAATGTGGGGACTAAGTTGTCTCAGTACTTACACTAAAAAGGGTCAATATATCATATATTTGCACATGAAGTCGTCTGCATAATTGAGTGGGAACACCCCTTCCATGGCCTAGACAATGCATTATTGAAATCTTTTTTTCTAATATTGTATGTGATATGACATTGGCTCTCTTTTATAGGAACTTTGTCTTCGCTATTTGAGTTGAAAGTAAGTGTATAGTATACATATTCTTATATATATTTTATATTCACTATTTGAGTTGAAAGTTAGTGTATCATATACATATTCTTACATATATTTTATATTATCATCACAAATTTATAAGCATGGCATAATCTGTTTTTCAAATATCCTTCTCCATATTTGTGAGTTGTGACATATTGTAATTAAAAAAATGTACTATGATGCTAGCTGCTGGTATATTATGGTATGGTTCCTTTTAATTAAAAAATGAGTAATTTCTCTCTCAAAGGAGAATCTCCTTTATTTGCAATTCCTACTGTGTCTAGTAGTTAGCCAATTAGAGGACTGAATGGTATTCGTACGAGTCTGAAGTCTTTGGTTGGCGTTACTTAAATTGAAAGTGAGTTTTACGAAATATACAAACATATTGAAAGTGCATGGACTAGATGGAAAAGATAATGCTGATATAGTACAAATTGAATTCATGGTTTTAATAAAAATATGTTTATAAAAATTTTGCATGGACTGGATGGAGAAGATAATGTTGATATAGTACAAACTGAATTCTTGGTTTTAATGAAAATATTTTTTTAAACGTTTTGTAAATAGGGTGATAATTTGGTATATAACATAACAACACGACTAACAACTCGACTCGAGATCAACATATTTAGCTGAACCTACTTGATACGAAATTTACTCGAATTTATACGATTAAGTAATCTTTTATTCGAATATAATAGATAATTATTTCTTAAAAGTTATCTTTTAATAAATTTCTGATATAAATAAAATGAAAAACATAACTAATGAGCTAATTTGTCTTAATATAGTAAAACTTAATTAAAAAATCAACTAAACTAACAATTATATTATTTTTTTTTTAAAGTGGGACTTAACTAATGACCTCCACTTATTACAAATTAAAGGAAAATACCTACTACTATTCAATCCCTATTCCACCCCATTAAGGATAATAGGTTTTAACGCCTATTCCCGGTAATATAATAGATAATTATTTCTTAAAAATATCTTTTAATGAATTTCTGATATAAATAAAATGAAAAACATAACTAATGAGCTAATTTATCTTAATATAGTAAAAGTTAATTAAAAAATCAATTAAACTAACAATTATATATATGTTTTTTTTTAAGTGGGGCTTAACTAATGACCTTCACTTATTACAAATTAAAGAAAAATACATACTACTATCCAATCTCAAGTAGTGAGTGCTCTTACCACTTGAGCCAACCCACTTCGTCAATTAACAATTATATTATTTACATATATTTTGACGCATCAATATGAACGACATACTCATTAGATGGGTAACACATGAGATAAGATAACCAAAAACCAACATGAATAATTAGGTCGATGAGACACATATTACCGCCCTTATGTAATAGCAAAAACGTAGATATTTACTGTGTATGTTGGAGATGATTCTTTCTGTTAGTTGATTTTGTCATATATATTTTCTCAAGTACAGTGGTTTAAAAAGTTCAAACCAATCTAGTCCTAGTTCGGTGGTGGCGGGGCCTCTGAGAAGTTGTAGCAAACACATTAAAGAAGAAGAACAAGGGGAGAAGGAAAGGGCTAATATATTTTCCTATAAATTAATCAAAGGGACCCTTGATTTTGTCTAGAAATATGGCTGGAAACGTCTCTAATTGAAGAGTGATTAAGTTTATGTGAATTCTATTTTGTTGTCTCATTCTTTAAAAGTTCATTTTCGATGGAGATCAGCTTGGTCTAGAGCCTCGGGTATATTGCTCATATGGATCTCGCTGCGACCCATATTTATCGTAAGGGCAATCGCGTTGCAGATTCTTTGACTTCTCGAACACTTTCCATAGTCAGTCCTAGCGGTGGTGGTACGCTCATTCTTTTATTTCTTCTTTTGTTTATGATGATTGTATTGCGAAGCCTAGTTATAGGTTTCGCTAATTTTTATTCTCTTTCTGGTTTTTCTTCCTGTTTTCGGTCCTTGAAAAGTCATTCTCATATCCCCCTCTGACTAGCTATCTCTTCTTCTTCTTTCTTTTTATTTTAGTTTCACTCGTTCTGTCAAAGTTTGGGAAAAAAAAAAAAAATCAAAGGGACCCTTGACGAAATAGCTGAATTTTGTGACTTCAAATAAATGTTGTTTTTTCATTTTTTTTTCATTGCATAACACTATATCATGTATCATATATACTCAAAATATAAACTAATATATACTAATATATTTGGTGTAAATATAATATAAACAGTCATTCAGCTATTATAAAAGAATCTTTTGGCAAAATGACAATATGAAAAAAAAAATTATTAGCAAAATGTAACAAACAGTCGTTGTAATAATTTCTCTTTGTTAAAATTGACATAGGGAAAGACGGAGCCACTCATATTCTACATTGTTTCAGAGACTGAAACTGATTAGTTTGTTATTGTTGGAAGTTTATTACCGATAGTACCGCTGAAATTGTGATGTTAAGTCGTATTATGCAATTTATTGTATTATTGTAATACAGTAAAATTTTTACGTTGGGTAAATGATATACAATTTAATATACCAAAAGTTTTAGTGTATATATCTATTAGATTGCATTATGTTATTATCTCACTGCATTCCAAATTCTCCTTCACGCTTCTCTTTCATGAAATTCTTTCCTCATTCTCTCTTTTAACTTTCTCACTCTACAATTTCGCTATTGACTTCCTCTTTCCTCTCATCTTCCATTCCTTCCTTTGTTCTCTAAATTAAACATAATTAGCTTTCATATATCTTTTTTTTAGGATAATTTTGCTATATCTTATAATACATGTAATAACCAAACATTTTATTGTACTACGATAATGTAAATAGTGCAACGCAATATGATGCACTTAATACTGTATAATATATTATACCAAATACGGACTAAGAATTAGTACGTTATTTTTTCTTTTCATATTATTCTTAAGAATTTCCCACTATTATTATACTAAGACGAATCTAGGACTGGCTTGGGCGTGACTTTGTAGAGAAGACCATTAAGAAAGTTAAAAAGAAAAGAAAATGCAGACCAAAGTTGGGGGCAGTGGTTGGTCAGACAGACAAAGGAGGTCTTGCCTCCTAATGCTCTTGACTCGAGAAAGCTTCTTAGTTCTACTTCAGCTAAAACTCCCTTAATTTAGCCATGTATCATTTTTTTTTTTTTTACCAAATGAAAAAATTACTGGACCTTTACTTCAAAGATATTCCAGAACTGAAGAATTGGTTGGTAAAAACAGGTCTTTTGGTTGATATAACATTCTGGGTTTTGTGTCAGTTGGGACTCTATACTTTTTCGTTGGGGTAGGCTTCCTTATCACATAGAGTGGGATAGTCTCAATTTACTGCTTTTTCGTAATGGAAGTAATAGTCCCACACCTTTCTTAAATTGTGAGAAAGAAATGCTGCATAATGGGGTCTTTTAAGTCCTTGACTTGTTAAAGCGAATATATGCTCTTCATCACACTGGAATCTAAAGGCGTTGCTTATTGAGACCCACAAAAAATTTCACCTGATTTTTTTTGGGTATAGGCAATTTAGCATTGGATTTTCTTTGGTTGAATATGTATGATGATCTTACCAAGACATATTCTCTTCCTTTCTTTCTTGCTTTACTTTTAATTGTGCTTATCAACACATATGTCATAAAGTTGTTGGTTGCCTATTTATGTCAGATAATCTTGGTTAGCCACTTAAAAACAGAATTCATTGTCTCCTGAAGAGCAATGATAAGGGTTCAACTATAAACTACTAGATTAGATAGTTTGTGATGAATTTCATTAGATTGTACAGTAGGCACATCTCAACCACAATATATGTCTGTCAAATTATATCAAAATTAAATAGTATGCAAATAAAAGTATGAAAACTAAAATGTTTTCCAGAATTTCATTACAACTTACGAAGTGTTGTAAGATAATATAAGCACACCAAGAACTACTCACAAGCTCAGTGAGCACTACTTTTCTTCACAAATTCTAATGTGGTAATTTTCTGAATTAGTTCTTTGAATAAGACAGTAGGATTAATGATTTACTATATTGAATATGAAATTAATACGTCAATTGATACATAGACACTGGTAACCATTTTGTTTTCGAAAGAATAATGTTGACCAAGGAAAAAACAACAAAAACCCCTGTTTATACACATGACTTATGGTCCACTCTAGCAAACTAATTTAACTTTTGACAGGCAAAGGTCTTTGGCCTTGATTATATCGGCTTTAAGAGAGAATTTACGCTTCAGATTCCTTGTAAAAATTAACCTCTACGATTGGTAGACCTAACATGACGGCCTAGAATTATTACTATCTCATAATGGAAAATGTGAGTTTATTCTGGTTCACTTCACTTTTGGGGTAAACGGTAGTCAATGTGAACTTTCATCAAATTTAAGGGCAAAAGATTGCTTAGCAAGTACCATCACGTTAAAAAATGTAAATTGTTATATGCTCACACTCAACTACAACTAGCTTGGACAATAACAAAAGCATTGATTACTTTAATGAATTCCCAACCAACATCACCACCTTAGTCAACAAACCATTATCTCGAGAAAAAGATGGAATTTGAAAAGAAAAAGAGAGATTGACAAGAAAAGAAAAAGGAAAAGAAAGAACAAAAAAGAAATACCCCATCAGCACCTCCATCTTCCTTGTCTCTTTGCTTTGCCTTGCTTTGCTTTCCATCCAAGCTCCTTTGTCTCATTTTTCACACTTCTCATCCCACTGATATTTACATTCTAAAGTTCTCTCTTTGTACTTGTTTTCCTGGTCTCCAAACACCCAGAGAATCTGAAGAATTACTAACCAGTGTCGTGTTCAAAAACAATAGTGATATTTTTTTTTCTAGCTCATAGGAACAAAACCTCTTTTATAACAGTCTAATATATTGTTTGAGTTTCATTGTCACAAGAATTTGACATTGTTCTAACACTAATTTCCATTAGCATCCATTGAGTTAGAACTTAAGTATAATTTTTATTCTCATTTTTATTTTCTCAAAAAATCTAGTTTAGTAGCGTTAGTTTTTAAGTCCCTATAGATGCTTTTTTAGGCCATTAATGGGGTCTTTAGGAAGCCCAAAAACTTGGGTACCATACCTTAACAGCAAAGACTGTTCTCAAGGCTTCTGTAGTTTGTACTGCCCACAATGGTGTTACATCATCAACCCTCCTCCACCTCCTTTGGATTTCCCAGACGACAACAATTCATCACCAAACTTCTCTCCTCTTGTCGTAGCAGTGATCGGAATTTTGGTCAGTGCTTTCCTTCTAGTGAGCTATTACACCATAATCTCCAAGTACTGTGGAAACATGGATCAAACAGGTGGAGGACAAAGAAGAAGGAGCCAAGAAAACGACAACCCAGATGAGGATTTTGAAGAAAATCACAGCCCTTCAATCCACGAGCCGTGGCACGTGGCGACCAATGGCTTAGACGAAGCTCTGATCAAATCCATAACTGTCTGCAAGTTCAAGAAAGGAGATGGGTTGATCGAAGGAACCGATTGCTCTGTTTGTCTCAGCGAGTTTCAAGATGACGAGAACATTAGATTATTGCCCAAATGCAGCCACGCTTTTCATATTCATTGCATCGACACTTGGCTCAGATCGCACTCGAACTGCCCTCTGTGTCGCGCGCAAGTTGTTTGTGTAAATGCCTCAACGACGGCAGCGACACAGTTTCCCCCTTCGACGACGGAAATTTCCTCGAGCAATGAATCAATGGCGGACAACCCTCGTCTGGAAAACGAAAATGGAGTTCTGGGTCGTGATCAGAACTCGGAAAGAGCATCTGAGGTTGAGGAAACCGAGCACGGTAATGGCGTTTTCGTGCGAAAGACGAGCTCGTTGCGTGCTTTCAGCGACTTGGGGAATAATTTAGAGGAGAGGCATACGATAATTGATATCGGAGATGAGATCAGACGGTCGATATCGATGGATCATTCGGGTCGCAACCGGGTTTTGATAGCTGATATTCTGAATAATCATGGCGGAGAAGAAGAAGAAAAAGATGGTCATATAGAAGAAGAAGAAGAAGAAGAAGAAGAAAGCTCTTTTGGCAAAAATGGGCGAAGAAAAGGGATTCTGAATTGTGTTAGGAGTCCCGTTGAGATGAAGAGATCTGTTTCGAGTGGTAGATTTTTTCTGGCTAGGCCTGCTGGGACTGGAAGTGGAAGAGGGCGAAACTCTGTTATTCCACTCTGAAATTTTTTTTTTCTGAAAGAAAAAATAGTGGAAAATGTCGCTGTGACACAGAAATGTTAAGAGATTTGGTTTGAAAAAAAAAAAAAGAAGGAAAACCATTATATTGTACTTGTTAGTGATTAATATTGCCAGTGATTTGTCACTATGAGAATGAGAATTGTATTCCTTTGTCAATTGATGGAGGATGATTCAATATTGGCCTTTTGTTTTGATAATTGTTTTTTTTTTTTTGTCTAATTTTTTCTGTTGTAATTTGGTTCTTGCCTTGGTTATCGTTCACACTTCTGCTTGTAAATACAAGAAGCCGTACTGGTCTTGGTTCAGTCAATTGTGGGAAGTCTAAAATGGCTTTGTTAATGCACCAATATATTTGTTTTTGTGTCATGACTCATGTCTATGGAAAGCTTTTTACTTCACCACCGTTTGGTATTTCCCTACAAGTTGTACTATAGTCTATACGCCCCACCTATATTTAGGTTGATTTTGTTGTAAACTATGAGTGTATAGTTAAATTTTCATTTTTTTCATTTTTTTTCATTTCGTCAAAAAAAAAAGTTAAATTTTCATTATAATTTATCAAGACTATACACTTGATTCTAAATATTCTTTACTCACCACAAAAACCTCAAAGTAATTATCCTCGACTCCGACAATACTAGTGACTGGACTATTTAGTCCTTGTCCTATATTTGGAGCCACCACAGTCCATTGGATTAAATAGTCCGAGCCTAATTTAAGACTCCTAGAAAGGGATAAAATAAATTTATCTAAAACTTGGGTCAAAATAAGTCAGGACTAAATAAAATTGAGAGATTCATGCTCAATTCCTCTTCCTCTATTTTCACGTTGCTGCAACTGTTGAGAAATTAAAGTTTCAGTCTTACTCACTCTTATTTTGAAGATAACAAATATTTGATTTAGTACTAATGATTTAACTTGAGTGTGTAGTGAAATGACTTTAAAAGTTCTAACTCAAGTTAATCAAAGAATCAAGCTTTAAGATGAAAGCATATTGGACTTATTATAATCAAGCTTGAAGATGGACAATCAAGATACAAGATCATGTCTAGATATGGTATATTTCATGCTTAGTCTTGTATTTGATTTAGTTCATTGCACATAGATTCTCTTTGCATTGGCTCATACTTTCAAAAGAATTTTCTCAGACTTTTAAAAGAATTTTCAAACTATCTTAAGGATAAAATGGTTATTTTCTTTTAGAAGTTTGAAAATAAATATCATTTTTTAATTTAGCCAAATTCCCTCAAAAAGTCCATTTTTACAGATAAAAATATTTGGAAAATAATGGGATTTAAAATATCGATCAAAAAGGAACCAAGGAAACTAAATGATGGTTTATGGTCCTAAAATGGTCGACCACCACTACAGCTTTAAATAGAGCCAAGTTTGACGACTTAGAACAAGAGAACACGAACCTACATTGATTCCCAATCAGTTTCTAAGTACAAAGGCTCTCTTTGACTTCACTTTAACTTTCAAATCTATTTGAACCAATCTTAGAGTATTTATAGTGCATTGTTATCAAATCTCTAAGCTAAAATTATATTTATTACTTTTGAGAGGAGAGTTTGTGAGTGAGTTCACTCTTACATTGTAAAACCATTGAGTATGAGGTGAGGTTAGTACCGGAGTCATAAACAATCCGAGTATAAGTGAGGTTGCAACCGGGGTCTAAACAACCCGATTTAGGTGAGGTTGTCACCGGAGTCTAAACAACCCGTGTGTTGGTAAGATTAGTACTATTGTCCAAACAATCCATATAGGTGAGGTTGTTATCGGAGTCAAAACAATCCGAGGTTAGGCGTGATAGAGCCGAAGTCAAGACTATTGTAAAGGCTAGGGTGTGCCTAAGAAGAATTCTCTCTATTTGTACAAGGATCGGTCAAGCCCATAATCTTGATCCGATAGTGGAAGCTTAAAGCAAGTTGCTGAGGGCCGGGGATGTAGGCAAACTGTCGTGTTTATCGAACCTCGTAAAAACTGAGTTTGCACTTTCTCTATCCCTATACTCTTTACTTTATTGCAAGCTATTTAATTAAGTGTTTGATATTTAGTGTGCTTAATATACTTGCTATTATTGCTATATGTTTGGTATTATTCTTGATTTAGCTAAAAAATTTCAAAATAGTGGTCTATAGTTTTAAATAGTTGAAAAGTTTCTTAAAACATTTTAAAACCTATTTCACCCCCCTCTTGGGTTGTCAATCTTGGGCTAGTAATAGTTAACAATTGGTATCAGAGCTTGGTGCTCAAATCTAAAAAACTTAACTGTCTTGAGATGACATACCCAAACAATTTTCAAAGCTTTTCATATGAGGGGTATTCAACTACTAGACCACTATTTTTCAATGAAACCGATTTTAATTATTGGAAAAGTAGGATGTTTACATATCTACAATCTTTAGATTTTGATTTATGGCATATTGTTAGTAAAGATCGTTTCTTTTTTAAGAAAAAGGTTGGTGATAAGTTTGTTGATAAGGAAATTGATGAATATGATGTAAATGATAAAATTACTTTTTCAAAGAACGGTAGAGCTATGCATATTTTGATTTGTGGTATGGATAGAGATATATTTAATAATATTGAAAGTCACAAATGCTCATGAAATGTGGAATATACTTGAAGTATCGTATCAAAGCACAAATTCTATAAAAGAGATAAAAATCAATTTTCTTACACGCCAATATGAATTATTCAAGATGCATAAAGATGAGACGATTGCTCAGATGTTTATTAGATTCACTATTACTGTTAACTCTCTTAATGCTCTTGGAAAATAGTTCTCTAATATAGATTTGGTGAATAAAGCGCTTAGGAGTCTTCCTAAAGCGTATCTAAGCAAAGTGATAAGGATCTCACCAAACTTCCTCTAGAAGAACTCATGGGTTCGCTCATGATACATGAGATCTTGATGAAAGAAAGCAATGAAAGAGATCAAGAAGACAACATGTGCTTCATGGCAATAGAAAATGAGGTAAGCTCACTTGAACCTAAAATTGAATTTCATGATAGTGATACAAGTAGTGAGTTTAGTGAAAATGATAGTGATTGTGATTTATCATATGATAATTTATTAAGTGATTTCAATGATTTACACAAAAACTATGAAAAACTCATTTTCAAGAATAATGTTATTAAGAAGGAAATTCTTAGTTTGTCTAAATTGGTTGAAAAGTTTACAAAAGAAAAGGAAGTAAAGTTATCTTGTAGTAATTGTGATGTTTTATCAAAAGAAAACTCTTCCTTAAATGACAAGGTTTTAGACTTGACTAAAATTGTCCACAAATTTACAAATAGAAAGAAAAATTTTGATATGATGCTTAGTGGGGAAAAATGTATTTTTGACAAATGAGATATTGAGTATAAATCTTCCATAAAACAAAAATACCTCAAAAATTATTTTGTGACAGCTAGTACAAGCAATACAAAGTATACTTGCACTTATTGTAATCAAGATGGACACACTAATTTTTCATGCTTTGTGAAGAAAAATACTTATTTTGGTAGAAAACTAGCTTGGGTACAAAAAGAATATAGAACTAACCCCCAAGGACCCAAAGTCATGTGGGTACCAAAAATCTATATTTGAATCTTTGTTGTAGGAACAAGCAAGAAAGTAGTTGCTCCAAGTACTTGACCGATGACTTCACTAAGCTCTGAATTTTCACAAAGAAATGATGGTGGCATGTGGTATTTGATGAAACTAATGACTCCTCCAAGGAGAAAAGTATAGATAATTTTGTGGTAAATATGGCATTAAGCTCGAATGATTGGAGCTTAAAGATAAATCAAAGATGATGATTAAGTCTAACCTCAACAAAAAAAAAAAAAAAAGATGAAGAGCTTTTGCAAGTATGCTTTTTGATAATATCAAAAGGAGGAGAAGAAAGTGCATTGATTAAAACATTGATAAATGTTTTCAAAAATAATTGGTATCTATAAATAATTGGTATTCATAATTGATATCTCTCATATATATGAATGATCTTTGCTTACTTTGGTTAGTTACATTTTGATCATAATTCATATATTGAGGGGGAGCATATCTATGATTTGCTTATGCTAATATTTGTCATTATCATTTTTCTATAAATTTTGATATGCTCTTTATAGTTAGATAGAAATAAAGAAAAATATATTATTTCACTAATGTGCTTAAATGATTTTAATTTCTCCTATGCTTTACGATTAATTATACTTGGAGAAATATGTTTTCAACAAGTAAAAATTATGCTAGAGCTTTCATGATGTTCAATAAAATTATTTTCACTTTTATGCTAGAGCTTTCATAATCTTGATTTGATACAACTTCTCTATTTTGAATATGCTATATTTGTCATACTTATTATTAATAGAAGAAGTTTTGCAAAAATTAAAAAGAATGCTCTTATTTTCACTTTGGCATCATATTGTTGTTCAGTCTTATATTTGATATTGTTATTCTTCTTTTGAAGATTATTCAATTCTTGATTCTTCCATATCTCCTTATTGCATAACTTGTCATACTATCTTTCACTATGGGGAGAAAATTATTTGTGTATTACTCTTTCTTATACTTTTGTCATAAATTCAATTGTAGAGAGTAATATATTGAATTAATATGAGGAGTATCTTATTTCACAGAGATAGATTAATTTTTATGTGATATCTTGTTTGAAATTTATTTCTATCTTTTTAATGATGTCAAAAAGGGGAGAAATATGTTGATTTATGAATATTAGGTGTGCATATATTAAGGGGGAGAATTTTGTTTAGCACACACTTTTACATTTTCTCATAATATGCTTATGATGCTTAATTGAGTTAAAAATGGGAAGAAAGTTCATTTTACTTTCTCAAGCATATTTTGAGATGAAGCTTAAAATATGGTAGGGATTAAGGTAAACTTGTCAAATTTTATATTTTCGTATCCTTATTACATATTTTCTTTTATCTCATAAATCAATATTTGTCATCATCAAAAAGAGGGAGATTATTGAGAAATTGAGGTTTCAATCTTACTCACTCTTATTTTGAAGATAACAAATATTTGATTTAGTACTAATGATTTAACTTGAGTGTGTAGTGAAATAGCTTTAAAAGTTCTAACTCAAGTTAATCAAAAAATCAAGCATGAAGATAGATGCATATTAGACTTATTATAATCAAGCTTAAAGATGGACAATCAAGATACAAGATCGTGTCTAGATAGGGTATATTTCATACTTAGTCTTGTATTTGATTTAGTTCATTGCACATAGATTTTCTTTGCATTGGCTCATACTTTCAAAAGAATTTTCTCATACTTTTAAAAGAATTTTCAAACTATCATAAAGATAAAATGGTTATTTTATTTTAGAAGTTCGTAAATAAATATTATTTTTTAATTTAGCCAAATTCCCTCAAAAAGTCCATTTTTACTGATAAAAATATTTGAAAAATAATGAGATTTAAAATATCGACCAAAAAGGAACCAAGGAAACCAAACGATGGTTTATGGTCCTCAAATGGTCGACCACTGGTGGTCGACCACTACAGCACGACCATTTGACCTTTGTAGCTAAACGTCACTATCAAATTCTAACGGCTAGTAAAAATAGTCGACCACTTTCCACTTTTTTGGCAGACAGCCAATAACAGTCGAAAACGGCTAGTTTTTTAGGACAACTTTAAATAGAGCCAAGTTTGACGACTTAGAACAAGAGAACACGAACCTACATTGATTCCCAATCAGTTTCTAAGTACAAAAGCTCTCTTTTACTTCACTTTAACTTTCAAATATATTTGAGCCAATCTTATAGCATTTATAGTGCATTGTTCTCAAATCTTCTAAGCCAAAATTGTATTTATTACTTTTGAGAGGAGAGTTTGTAAATGTGTTCACTCTTACATTATATAACCATGAGTATGAGTTGAGGTTGGCACCGGAGTCATAAACAACCCGAGTATAGGTGAGGTTGCCACCAGAGTCTAAACAACCCGATTTAGGTGAGGTTGTCACTGGAGTCTAAACAACCCGTGTGTTGGTGAGATTGGCACCATTGTCCAAATAATCCATATAGATGAGGTTGTCACCGAAATCAAAACAATCCGAGGTTAGGCGTGATAAAGCCAGAGTCAAGACTATTGTAAAGGCTAGGGTGTGCCTAAGAAGAATTCACTCCGTTTGTACAAGGGTCGGTCAAGCCCATAATCTTGATCCGATAGTGGAAGCTCAAAGCAAGTTGCTGAGAGCCAGGAACGTAGGCAAACCATCGTATTTGTCGAACCTCTTAAAAACCGAGTTTGTACTTTCTCTATTCCTACACTCTTTACTTTATTGTAAGCTATTTAATTGAGTGTTTGATATTTAGTGTGCTTAATATACTTGCTATTATTGCTATATGTTTGATATTATTGTTGATTTAGCTAAAAAATTTCAAAATAGAGGTCTATAGTTTTAAATAGTTGAAAAGTTTCTTAAAACGTTTTAAAACCCAATTCACCCCTCCTCTTGGGTTGTCAATCTTGGGCTAAAAATAGTTAACAATTGGTATCAGAGCTTGGTACTTAAATCAAAAAGACTTAACCATCTTGAGATGACATACCCAAACAATTTTCAAAGCCTTTCATATGAGGGGTATTCAACTAAGAGACCATCATTTTTTAATGGAACCGATTTTAATTATTGAAAAAGTAGGATGCTTACATATCTACAATCATTAGATTTTGATTTATGGTATATTGTTACTAAAGGTCCTTTTATTTTTAGGAAAAAGGTTGGTGATAAGTTTGTTGATAAGGAAATTGATGAATATGATGTAAATGATAAAATTGCTTTTCAAAGAACAATAGAGTTATGCATATTTTGATTTGTGGTATGGATAGAGATATATTTAAAGAATGGGCACCAATTCAGTAGGTATTTTCTTTTTTACCTACACATAGGTATCGTTTTGGCAAATTAAAATTTATTATGCATATTTTTTTATATTAAAAAATAAGATAGAGAAATAGCATTAATGATGCACGTCTTTTCATGCACATCATTATGATATAACGACTAAAAAGGTAAAAAAGAAAAATACCTACTGAATTAGCAACTTTAAAGAATACATAGATATATAAAAATATTTATCTTTTTTAATTTTAGGTGGGGGCTTAAGCTAAGCCCCCATTGGCCCTAATGTGCTTTTGCTGCTTGTCCTTTGAATGTAATGGTGTAAGGCAACAATAATGAAAATAAAATGGAAATGAATAAATTTTTAGATTGATTACCTAGAAGAATCGTGTAAATTATATTTTGACAAAAAAATTCTTAATTGTCAAATTAGTTTATAAGTGTAGAGAAAACAAATTATTTATAAGAAATTTGTAGGCCTTTTGCAAAAGTACTTTGTGGCAGTTGAACAGTTAATGTCGATAGTTTTGTCTTCCATCTTGGACTTGGAGGTTATTTCCCATTCTATACGACCGTTTCTCCTAATCCATTTCTAAATTCTACAATGGAATGTCTTCTAAATGTTTTGGATTTCTTATTGTCTCTTACTGACAAAGAGAAATTTGTTCACCAAATTTATGTTGCTCATCTTGAAGAATCTTCAACACCACCGAATTAGGTTCTAGTGGGATGGGTACTCTCCACGTACAATTTCAATAAGGATGTGTATTTTTAGAAATCAATGGTAGATCTTTGGAAATGGCATCAATATGTCTTGGTCTTAGAAATGGATTCTCATCTATTCTCGTTCCAATTTGACTATATAGGTGATTGGAGGAAAGTGAATTGATAACTCTATTTTATTAAAGTTATTTGTGCTTTTTATCTACTAAATTTATGTGTCCTAGAGTAATTTTTATTTAGATTTTAAGTAGTTTAAGTTGTTTTGTTTTATTTTGGTTTAGATTTAGTTTTATTTAATTTTATGTTATTTTATTAGGATTAGGTGTTTTTAATTTATTTAGTTTAAGTTTATTTAATTTTAATTAGATCTAGGTTTAATTTAATTCTTTGATTGAATCGGGTTTTAAAAATAAAAATAAAAATAAATAAAAAAAAAGAAACAAAGAAAAATCGGAGCCAGTCTCAGCCGTCAGATCGAGCTTTTGGATGGTCCGGATCGGCGCGTGTCCGGCACGCGCGAGGGGAGTGACTGGGACAGTTGGAACAGGGGACATGTGGGCCCCGTATGCTGACGGCTGGCGCAGGAATGTTCAGGCATGTCCGATCCGGTGCATCTCAAGTTTGGTACACCCGGTTTTGCCTCCTGTCTCGCAACGCCATGTCATCCGGTCAAAGTCAGGTCTTGTTTCAGCCAATGAAATGCGAGATTCGTGCCGAGCTCACGCATCTTTCCCACAGTGGATTGTTGCCCAAGTGGCAGAAATTGAATAGGAACGTGGGGGAAACGGGAAAGAAAGAAAGAGAAAAAAAATGTGTAATTGCCACATCACTCCACCAATCAAAGAGGAGCTTTGGGGAACGTGAATTCACTCTCATCAGCTATAAAAGGGCTACGGGACTAGAGGAAAAAACACACCATTCTAGAGAGAGAAACACAATAGTCCAGAGAGAGAGAGAGATTAATAGAGAGAGCAATTGGAGGCCAAATTGGAAGATGAGGCTTGCAATTATTCTCAATCATTCCCCACTCTGCTCAACTCTCGTTTGTTTATTTTTTTTAGTTTTTCATTATGTTGCAAATTTTTATTTTTAGTTTTGTTATTTTCATTATGAACTAAATTTATTTTCTAGGATTACAATGGGATCTCTATATGTAGTTTGAATTATGATGTTTCCTCTTTGATTTTGCAATTTTAATTTACAAATTGTTTATTCTATCTTGTTCCTAATGCTTTTGAGTGCTTGATCACCACTTAAATTGATATTGGTAATTTGAATGAACTTGGAAAAGGAATTTCAGATTTAGACCTAGATAGAATAACACATGATCATGCTTATATGAGTTTGTGTAGGATAGGAATATACCTACATAACATGTGCAATTATTGAAAGACCTTATTCTTAATGAATCTTTTCTTAATCTAATTCACATAGGAATATAGTGAGTTAATTAGAGGAGATATTTCTACATGACTATCGGAAGAGGCTTGTAGATATACTAAGTTCTTGATTGGCAATTAGGGATAAATAGTAATTCAAAGAGGGCAACTAGTAATTTAGGCATACGTAGAGTGAAAATTGTAATCCTAGGTTTATTTTAATTGGGAATTTGCACTTTTAAATTTTGTTTTATTTATTTTCTTATTTTCTTTTAAGTTTAAATTTTAATTTTAGAATTCTCAAATTGTTTGTTTGGATAAATTGATAACTAGTGTAGGTTAGTACTTAACGAATTATAGCAATTTCTCTGTGGGAACGATATCTTTATTCATCACTTTATTACTTGTTCGATACGTGCACTTGTGTATAAAAATTCATACATGAATCATGGCATTTTAGTTAACCACTCAATTGTCTTGGGAATTTTATCATAAAGTAACGAGTACTCTCACACCTGAATCCTTGATGACTACCCTTTTTGCCGTACGTTCATCGTATTCTTTGTATGAGCAAAAGCAAAACTTCAAGAAAGATGATCAGTGATTGCATGGGGTAATTTATTGAGGTTGATATAATGTCTCCTTAACGGAATTAGATTTTCTTTAAATGTTTCTAAACACAGCTTCGGGAACAATGCTCAAACTCCCAAGGGTAGCCAATAAATTTTGGGTAAACTTAAATATGAAAGCTCCCTAAACATGTGTTTGGTACAGGATTTAAATCCTATTCTTTAAATCCAGAATTAATTTTCATATAGAAAGTAGTTTCAAACGCGCCTTAGGTTTTTCTTTCACTATAGTAATTTACTAATTGGGTTCATAGCTTTAACCATTGTATTGAGTTCTTGGAACTAGAAGACTAGAGAGTAATGCACAGTTTCCTTTATGGACCATGGATGTGTGGAATAGTGCTGCAAAATGTAGGGATTGATCAATTTATAACAGCTTCTCTCGAGCAAGAACATGGGCATTCCTCAACATATTAGTCACTACTGTCATTGACTCATCTCTAACTCATTTAATTTTCATGACTTCATGTCAATTCTGTGTTGACACTTATAATATGAATAATAAAATGGTGGGTTCTTGGTCAACACGCTTAATCGGAAAATGATTCGTGTAACATATTTAATTAAACGAGTCATTTTCGTGTCTTTTCAATGTGATAAAAATATAACACATTTATTAATTTTTTAATGTTTTAAATGTGATTCTGATTAATTTTAAACACAATAACATGTGTTTAGTTAAATTAAATAGTATATAATCGTGTTAAATTTGAGTAGTCATATTAATTTTGAATAATTGTGTCAAATATATCATAATATGATATACGATACATTCATTAAATGGGTTATACGTGTCGTGTCGTGTTACATGTTTATTAACTGTATTGTGTTCAAGTTAGAGTGTTATCGTATCATGCCATAATCTTGTCAACTCAAACACGATATGATAATATAAATTACCAGCCCAACTACTACCCAGGTCAAGTTCCCCAGATAAATAAAGGGCACTGATCCTAAATTTCGCTATTAGTTCTGCCTACAAGCATACCTTTCGCCGAGCCAACATGTGCCCAAAGGCCCAGCCTTAGCCCCTGAAGCATCGTGGCCCGCAAGATCCTTTTTTTCCGTTAATGTATTCTGGCAAATTGCTATGTATATAGTTCAAATCTTTTATCTGCGACTCTTGGCTCAATATCTCCTTCCCTTTCTCATTGAAAATTTTCGTGTATGATTATTACTATTTAGTTTCCCAAATTTTTCGTATCTGTAACTTTCAGATTTTTCAAACATATTATCTTCAAAATTTATCATGATTGTTAACAAATAAATGCACGATTTTGGTTGGAGTACTTAAAGAACAGAGTAAGGTAACTAATTAATTAATTATGTTCGAATTATTTGCAAATTATTATAAAATGTTGGATATAGACAAATAGTACACACTCTACCAGGAATAAAGAACGGCACTTATAACTTAAAACCAAATCTTAGAAGTACTTATTTTATTGTTTTTTTGACAAAAGTAGTTAATAATTATATACAAGAATACACAAGCTTTATATTTAATTATTACAACTATTGGATTTACTAATTACCAAATCAACCTATACTATTGATGTCACGACCCAAATTCTGGGCTAGTGGCAGAAATGAAATTTCATATGTGGAAATTCAAAAATTTATTAAAATAGTCTTAAAAGTAAAATTTCCACAATTTTACGATCACCGTTAAATATAAATTGTAAATAAATTTATAAAACAAACCAAGCATCATCATCGTCATCACAGTTCAGGCATAAATATTATACAGACCAAGTCCATGAAACGAGTCCTTAATTATTAATACAAGCCAAAGAAGTAAACAGTACTATCTCACACACTTACAAACTAGATAACAAAACAAACAGCTTCTAATTATTCTGCTCCTGAGTTTCTAATGTTACACTGAACATTACCTGAGAGAGAAAAATAGCAGGGTGAGTATGAAATTCCCAGTAGGATATCTAATTACCTTTTTGGGGAAAACGTTCAATTCTAAAATCCCTAAATGGTTAGTTGATCCGAAAACAGTTCACAAAATATCAAGCCAAACAGAGATTTTAAACCATCAACAAAAGTCGTAATAAAAAACTAATAAGGTAAAACAATATAAATAATCCATAGTGCGCATATCACAAATCAACCAATCCCATGAGCTCACATCCTCTCATCACGAACTAGAGTAACTCGTACTATGTGTACTAAGTACTCCCTGCCTGATACCTAATCCCAGAAAACTGGAGGGATACCTATGTGTCTATGCCTACCGAATGGAGGTAATCAAAAAACTCTTTACGGGCTCTCACTGAGGGCAGGGATTTTGGCTGCCTACTAAATACTGTGATGCCTAAGATGGACCTCATGTGTGATCCTATGGTATGTATAATACGAGAGACAATGTAAACAACCATGCAATAATATTCTGGATGTGCTCTGACTTTTATATTAAAAAATCTATTTTGTACTTTAAAAATTCAGCAGTACAGTGCTTATGATTTAATCAAATTCAAAAAATAAAACTTGTACAAAATTACATGCAAAATATCCAGAGCAGTCCACAATGTCTCACAAATTCATAGTTCACCAAAATATTTATTCAAAGCAATTTAATTTAATAAATTCACAAATTTCACTTTTCACAACATAGTACAATCTTTATGAAATATAATTGAAAACAAGGCAATTGGATCACCTACCTCGAGATGGTAGTTACACTGAGCTAACGACGCTAGAAAAGTCTCCAGTTGGACACCTAGTTGTTCAAACGATCGTTTTCGGATCCCGACATGTTCACTTGAAAAAGCAAACTTCCCAACGGAGCCTCAGATTGATAAACGGAAGTCACCACTGAATTCAAAGCATCCAAAACTGCTAGGTTAGATATATAATTTGTCAAAAATAGATCCCGATGTGGGACCCGCCCTGTGGCACGTAAAACGATGCTATTCACGAGCCACGAAATGTCGATTTTCGTGTCACTTCGAAACATAGTGATATTTTATATCAAAATTTGTCTCTCGACCTCACTGACTCCAAATTCGAAGTCGAAATTCAGTTTCAAGATCCCGAGCACTAAATAAACTTCAAAATCTGAAACTTACATAAATACCACTTTTAGAAAATATTTAGAAAAATGTCCTCTTTTTCTATTTGAAAATTACTGCATTTCTGAATACCCTTTTTACTTCTACTAATTGTAATTATTCATGGTTTCTAACCCTCTTTCACCTCATATAATTACCTCTGGTAAAATAACTATCTAACGAAATAATTATAAAAATATCACTTTTTACAAACTTTGGTAAAACGGCCAAAACGGTGAAAATCTTACCAGCGACAAGTTAATGGCCGAGACCGGTCAAAAAATGACGGCGACAACGAGACGAATCCAATGGTATTGGTGGTGTCATGAAAGAGTGTGCGACGGAGCTCCGGTGGCCCAAAAACAGTGGCGGGGACGAAAATTTCAGGAAAGTTGGAGAAGTACATGTTGTTGTTTTCGATAGTAGCCAAGATGATCCATTGACATACAAGCATGCAATGGAAGATTCTGATAAGGAAAAATGGCAAGAGGCTATGAACCAAGAAA